>CM059806.1:22366181-22953681 GCA_030435695.1 Brachymystax lenok tsinlingensis
TCCTCTCTCTCCTCTGTCTTCCATCTGTCTCTCTTCCTCTCTCTCTTCCTCCATCTGTCTCTCTCCTCTCTCTCCCTCTCCCCCTCTTCTTCTTCTCTCTCTCTCTCCTCTCTCTCCTTTCTCCTCTATCTGTCTCTCTCTCCAGGGAGTGTCTAGGTGAGGCCCATGAGCCATGCGACTGTCAGACATGGAGGATGTGGCTGCAGAAAGTCTCAGAGATGAAGCCAGAAGAGTGTGAGCACACACACACATACAGATATACAGTATGTTATGATAAACGCATGATTGTATATGCTGATCTTGATATGTGTGTGTGCGCTTGATCTTGGTATGGTTGTGTGTGCATGTTTGTGATGTGTGTGTACATGTGCAAATGTGTTTGTATGTGTGTGTGTGTGTGTGTGTGTGTGTGTGTATCCAGTGGCAGGTGTATCGGAGTCGTATGAGGATGCAGCTAACTGTCTGTGGTTGTTGACCAACTCTAAACCCTGTGCCAACTGCAAGTCTCCCATACAGAAGAATGAGGGCTGCAATCACATGCAGTGTGCCAAGGTACATACACACACACCTCACACACACACACACACCAGCTTTGCTACATTTTAATGGCAATGAGGAAGATATTGAAACAGTCCCAACATAGAGCCTTGTGGGACACCATATTAAAGCAATAAGACAGGGTTATTACCATGTATGTACAACAACTGTTTCTCTGTCTGCAGTGTAAATATGACTTCTGCTGGATCTGTCTGGAAGAGTGGAAGAAACACAGCTCTTCAACCGGAGGATACTACCGCTGTACACGCTATGAAGTTATCACACAGCTAGAGGAGCAGTCCAAAGAGATGACTGGAGAGGTACACACACACCCACACATAACCACGCACACACACACAGATACACAAACATACGTTTTTCTATCCTCGTTGTGACCTAAAATATATTTCCATTAAAAATCCTATTTTCCCTAACACCTAACCCTAATTCTAACCCTAAACCTAACCCTAAGCTTAAAATGGGGACATTTGCAGATTTCAGGTCCCCACGAGGATAGAAGAACAAGACCATACCACACACACTAGCACTGCACACACTCTGACATTTTACGTTAAGTATTTGACAGGAGTGTGTGTGTGTTTTTCAGGCGGAAAAGAAGCACAAGAGTTTTCAGGAGTTGGACCGCTTCATGCACTACTACAGCCGCTATAAGAACCATGAACACAGCTATAAGGTAACACACACACAGCATGATATTGTATTTATGATATCTACCAGTGTTGTTTTCTAAAATGTGATGTCTCTCCCTATCCCTCTCGCTCTCTCTCTTTCTCTACCTCTACCCCCCTGTATCTTCTCTCTTTCTCTTTCTCTAGTTAGAACAGAGACTATTGAAAACAGCCAAAGAGAAGATGGAACAGCTGAGTAGAGCCTTCATTGGATGTGAGTCTCTGACCTACCTGACTCTACTTTCTACCTCAGAGGCTGTCCCTGCCTCTCCTCTTATATAACGATGGAGGGAGAGGACGGTGTGTCCTGCGTATGGTGTGTGTGTTTATGTGTCTAACAGCAGTGTGTGTGTATTTGTGTGTTCCTAACAGCAGTGTGTGAGTATGTGTGTGTTTCTAACCAATCAATCAATCAAATGTATTTATAAAGCCCTTCTTACATCAGCTGATGTCACATAGTGCTGTACAGAAACCCAGCCTAAAACCCCAAACAGCAAACAATGCAGGTGTAGAAGCACTGTGGCTAGGAAAAACTCCCTAGAAAGGCCAGAACCTAGGAAGAAACCTAGAGAGGAACCAGACTATGAGGGGTGGCCAGTCCTCTTCTGGCTGTGCCGGGTGGAGATTATAACAGAACATGGCCAAGATGTTAAAAAGCTCATAGATGACCAGCAGGGTCAAATAATAATAATCACAGTGGTTGTCGAGGGTGCAACAGGTCAGCACCTCAGGAGTAAATGTCAGTTGGCTTTTCATAGCCGATCATTCAGAGTATCTCTACCCTCCTGCTGTCTCTAGAGAGTTGAAAACAGCAGGTCCGGGACAAGGTAGCACGTCCGGTGAACAGGTCAGGGTTCCATAGCCGCAGGCAGAACAGTTGAAACTGGAGCAGCAGCACGACCAGGTGGACTGGGGACAGCAAGGAGTCATCAGGCCAGGTAGTCCTGAGGCATGGTCCTAGGGATCAGGTCCTTCGAGAGAAAGAAAGAAAGAAAGAGAGAAAGAAAGAAAGAGAGAAAAAGAGAGCAAGAGAGAGAGAATTAGAGAGAGCATACTTAAATTCACACAGGACACCGGATAAGAGAGGAGAAATACTCCAGATATAACAGACGGACCCTAGCCCCCCGACACATAAACTACTGCAGCATAAATACTGGAGGCTGAGACAGCAGGGGTCGGGAGACACTGTGGCCCCGTCCGACGATACCCCCGGACAGGGCCAAACAGGCAGGATATAACCCCACCCACCTTGCCAAAGCACAGCCCCCACACCACTAGAGGGATATCAACAGACCACCAACCTACTACCCTGAGACAAGGCTGAGTATAGTTAATGAAGATCTCCGCCATGGCACAACCCAAGGGGGGGGGCGTCAACCCGGACAGGAAGATCACGTCAGTGACTCAACCCACTCAAACATTGCACCCCCTCTAGGGACGGCATGGAAGAGCACCAGTAAGCCAGTGACTCAGCCCCTGTAATAGGGTTTGAGGCAGAGAATCCCAGTGGAGAGAGGGGAACCGGCCAGGCAGAGACAGCAAGGGCGGTTCGTTGCTCCAGTGCCTTTCCGTTCACCTTCACACTCCTGGGCCAGACTACACTCAATCATAGAACCTACTGAAGAGATGAGTCTTCAATAAAGACTTAAAGGTTGAGACCGAGTCTGCATCTCTCACATGGATAGGCAGACCATTCCATGAAAATGTAGCTTTATAGGAGAAAGCCCTGCCTCCAGCTGTTTGCTTAGAAATTCTAGGGACAGTAAGGAGGCCTGCATCTTGTGACCGTAGCGTACGTGTAGGTATGTACGGCAGGACCAAATCAGAAAGATAGGTAGGAGCAAGCCCATGTAATGCTTTGTAGGTTAGCAGTAAAACCTTGAAATCAGCAGTGTGTGTGTATTTATGTGTTTCTAACAGCAGTGTGTGTATATTTGTGTGTTTCTGTTTCTAACAGCAGTGTGTGTGTCTCTCCTCTAGGTGAGGGCTCCCCTCCAGACACCAGGTTTATAGAGGATGGTGTGTGTGAGTTGTTGAAGACGCGTCGTGTGTTGAAGTGTTCCTACCCCTACGGATTCTTTCTGCAGCCTCACAGCACACAGAAGGAGATATTTGAACTCATGCAGGTGTGTGTGTGTTTGTGTGTGTGTGTGTGTGTGTGTGTGTGTGTGTGTGTGTGTGTGTGTGTGTGTGTGTGTGTGTGTGTGTGTGTGTGTGTGTGTGTGTGTGTGTGTGTGTGTGTGTGTGTGTGTGAGAGATGAATTCCTCACCCTCCCCTCTCTCTCTTTCTCTCCCTC
Organism: Brachymystax lenok tsinlingensis; assembly: GCA_030435695.1. Taxonomy (NCBI): domain Eukaryota; kingdom Metazoa; phylum Chordata; class Actinopteri; order Salmoniformes; family Salmonidae; genus Brachymystax; species Brachymystax lenok. The sequence continues at coordinate 22,369,705 of CM059806.1, forward strand.
TCTCTCTCTGTCTCTCCCTATTTCTCTATCCTTCTACTCATCCCTCTGTTCCCCAGACTGATCTGGAGATGGCGGTGGAGGACTTGGCTCAGAAGGTGAACCGTCCCTATCTGCGTACGCCATGTCATAAGATAGTCAGCGCTGCCTGTCTGGTACAGCAGAAGAGAGAGGAGTTCCTGGCCTCGGTGGCTAGAGGGGTAGCCCCCAACGACTCACCTGAAGTACCTAGGAGGAGGTGAGGGAGGGGGAAAGTGAGAGAGAGAGAGAGAGAGAGAGAGAGAGAGAGAGAGAGAGAGAGAGAGAGAGAGAGAGAGAGAGAGAGAGAGAGAGAGAGAGAGAGTCCCAACAGACAGTAGACAGAACAGGGTTGGCTATTACGTCAACTTTTTATAAATCCTTTCTTTACAAAGCTCTATATTGAATGTGTTTCAGTTTCCCTGCTGGATCATGGGACTGGGAGTACCTGGGATTCACCTCTCCTGAGGTAACTACACATAACACCCACCATTGTCAAGCTTTTATACTGTTTCTTTATGAGAATCTTAGCAACAGGTCCATATTTGTAGCCACATCCTCCATCTTAGCACAAACATCCATGTTACCACTAGGCAGGTAAGTCTGTCGTTCTGCCCCTGAACAAGGCAGTTAACCCACTGTTCCTAGGCCGTAATTGAAAATAAGAATTTGTTCTTAACTGACTTGCCTAGTTAAATAAAGGTAAAAAAAATAACTGACCTGTATAATGTACTACCTGTAGGAGTATGCAGATTTCCAGTACCGGCGGAGACACCGGCCGCGTCGTAGAGGAGACATGCCGAGTTTACACAGTCTGAGGAGCAACAGCAGCACTCCTGAACCCAACCAGAATACTGAGAATACAGGTACGAACACACACACAGTCATTTTTCTGTAGGGCCTGTGTTTCTCTGATCTTTGACGTTTCGTTGTGTTGTTATTGTTACGTGTCACAGAGGTCCTCCAGGAGAGAGTTGAGGGGCGGAGACAGCCTCTGAGGTCACTGGATGAAGATGACCCCAACATTCTACTGGCCATCCAACTGTCACTACAGGACTCACGGAGGGAGAGAGAAATGGAGAGAGGGGTGGGAGGAGGACTGGACAGAGGCTCTGGTGTGATTGAGGGCCCAGGGCTTGGGTCTGGACAGGGTCTGGATATAGGGCCAGTAATGGGTCCAGGGGTGGGGGGCCTCAGTGAGACTCAGGACCCCTCCAGTGTGGGTGGTTCTCTGGGGGCCAGTGGCTCCTCTAACCTCCCTAGACCAGACCCTAAACAGTCGCTAAATGCTGAGCTGTTAGAGCTAGGAGAAAGTCTGATGAGACTGGGACAAATAACTACTCCATATACCCTAGACAACACTAATATCCCTACGCCATATAGCTTAGACCACACCTACGACCACTACAACCCTTCCCCCAGGTACAGTCAGAGTCAGGACCTTAGCTACACATCTTATACAACTGACCACAACTATGCTGTACTAGAACCTGACCACACCACACCTTATACACACGGCTACGGTCACACCTGTGGTCATAACCAGGACCACACCACTATCAACATTCCTTTCACTCCAGAACACGACCATAATTGTGGTCAAAACCAAAACCGTGGCCATCCCACTATCAATGCCTTTTACAGTTCTGTTCACTGCCAACCCAGCCTCTACACCAAAACATCTCCTCCTCACACTGACCTTACAGCATCTTCTAGCCCTAAACACACAAGCCTTTACCCCTCAGACCCAGAGCCATATGCTATGTTCAGCCTTCCCCATAGCCCTGAACCAGACCAAACCATCTCTTGCACCCAGGACACACATCCTGACCAGAACCACCACCATTGCTGCCACTCCAGCCACTACACCCCTAACCCAGACCATTACACCCCTAACCCAGACCCTTTACACCCCTAATTCAGACCATTACACCCCTAACCCAGACCCTTACACCCCTAACCCAGACCCTTATACCCCTAACCCAGACCCTTACAACCCTAACCCAGACCCTTACACCCCTAACCCAGGCCCGCACACCCCTAACCCAGACCCATACAACCCTAACCCAGACCCTTACACCCCTAACCCAGGCCCGCACACCCCTAACCCAGACCCTTACAACCCTAACCTGGACCCTTACTCCCCTAACCCAGACTACACCTCAAATCCTGACCCATACCACACTGCCTCCTACACCTCAGACCCCCGCGGCCTAGACCCCAATCACCCTACCTTTGAACCCCAGGGCATAGACCCCAATCACCCTACCTGTGAACCCCAGGGCCTAGACCCCAATCACCCTACCTCAGACCCCCATGGCCTCCTACTCCCCTCCCCAGACCAAGAACTCCTCATCTCCCCAGTAGTCCCTCCAGGAGGTCCCTTCACCCCCAGTGACCCGGGCTGCCTGGAGCGCCTGGACCCCTCAGCTGAAGCCCTGCTCCTGGACAACATCATGGCCTGGATCCAACACACACACCCCCAGGACAGCCCCCAGAACATCGACCTCATCCCCTCAGCTAGCTCCGAGACTGGCTCACCCCCGGAGAAATACTCACCCCCGGACACAGAGACAGACTCACCCACTGTTTCACCCCAAGACGGTGGGGACCCAAAGAGTGAATCCCCTCTTGACGCCCAGGCCAGTTTCAGCGGGGAGGCCCTAGTCGAGCTACAGCAGGCCCAGGAGGGAGAGGCGGGAAGGGGACAGGCTGGCTTCCCCTGCCCTGTAGACAGCCTGGAGGTTAAAAGACCCAGCACTCTGGATCTTGAGTGTTGTGAGGGTGAGGAGTGTGTGGAGTGTGTAGTCACAGGGTTTGTGTCGGACCTGTCGCAGGACGCAATGGACACACACACACACTGTGGAGATGACAACCTCACTCCTACCAAGACAGACTCAAGCCCCACACCCTGGGTAGTGCAGGACCAATCACGTGCGGAGTGGGATGAGCAAGTTCATCTGGTGTGACAACAGACAGACAGATGACAGAGGGCAGGAGGAAGAGAGGAGGAGAGTGGGAGTGAGATAATGATAGAGAGAAGAGCTGAGAGAGAAAAGAGAGGAAGAGAGAGTGATTAATTGCATTATCAGAGAAAAGGCTTAGGAAAGATTTGGGGATGAAAAGCACTTAGAGGAAAGAACAGGAAAAACGTCTGACATTAAACATGGGGTGTCCACTTGATTGAGCTTGCTGGGCACGGAAAGCTAATTAGTATATTTGACCCAGGTCTGGTCAGGTAATGTGACCCAGGTCATGTAGTGACCATAGTTGATCAGAGCATATGAGATGTGTTTAAATACAATCAAATATGAGTGACTTTAGTGATTTTATCTTCCATATCCATTCCACTACTGATGGACTGACTGTATGTGGTCGCCTCAGCCTAAGCCTAAGACCAGGGCGAGTTGTTTTACTTTTCATTCAACCTTTATTTATCCAGATCAAAACTCCATGAGAGAGAGAGGGACTGTGACATGGCTACTCTTTAGAAACAGTCCACAGCAGAGTTGATCAGTGTGCCTCATTTTTATTGACAATCCCCCTTTTTCATATGGAACCTCAAGCAACGTGCAAAGAATAGTATGACTATTATTACTACTATAGGGTTGTTTTGTTGTTTTTTACATGGTTTCCTTTCCTCTTGACATAGGATGTGTTTTTGGAAGCAGCTGTGGTCAAGCGTCTCAGAGTAGTCGTGCTGATTTAGGACCAGGTCCCCCCTGTCTATTTAATCTTATTCATTAGGATCTAAAAGGTTCAATTGATCCTAGATCAGCACTCCTACTCTCCAAGGTCTTTGACTAGGTACAGGACAGGAGGCTGTTATTTTTCTTGTGTTGGTGTTATAGAGATGGTTAGCACTGGTAGGATGATTATAATATAGTCAACTTTATAGAGATGAATCTGCAGTCTACAAGAGTTTATAATATAATTTCTAAAATCATATTTATCTTATTTAATTGTAATAAGCTGCTTAATAAAAGTAGTCATTGGATATAGAATAACATTTAGAAACGCAACCATGGTTTAACTTAACTGTTGGGTGTAGTGTGCAACCATCTGGAGTAGTGCACTAGTTTATAGTAGGGTGCGATGTGACGCGGGCGGATCATACAAAACATGAAATGGAACACTGAAGTCTGGATTTGGAGTGTATTTTTTTGTACAACACAACTGTTTTAAGTTAAGATAATTGTTTATTTAGTTAAATTTCATTCATACTAAGGTTTTTATTCGATTTTTTTTGTTTTCTTTGTTTTGTATTTTCTTGGTACTTAATTGAAAGTTTCAAGGCCAGTGGCTGTGTCATAGTTTGTAACCCAGGCATCTGATTTTTATATTACTGTACCCTGGCAACCATAAACCTTGTTGTTATTTGCACTTTCATAGGTGATACTTGATACATTCCCAGTCCATATGAAAGACAGTGACGTTCGATGTGTGGCCAAGGAGTGAAAGTATTAGTAAAACCTTTACTCTCAATAAAAAATAAATAAAAAGAAAAACATTTCTTTCAATTTACTTTTCTTTCAATGATATTGACTACATATTTTGTCACTATAGAATTCTTGCATCATGATACAGTAAAAATGCTTTCAACAAGGGAGTTGGACAACCTCATTAAACAACATTATCGATAAAGGAAGATGCACCAACACAATTGCTCATTAACAATGGAATGCTAGTACTTCTGTCAAAGGGTCTCACTATACATTGACTGAATCTTTACTGTCACGCATTTCTGTGATTTTCTATCAAACACTAGATGTTCCAAAGACTTGTATAACTTGTTTTATCTGTGGTTATTTGAGGAATGAATCGAGGAATCCGGGAGAAAAAGATTGAGCTTGTTTGAAATGGAAAGTGTTGCGGTAGCTATTGATAAAGGATAACATCAAGACGAAGCAGCTGCTTTATAAGTGGGATGCACTGTTGAGCGCTACATCCCAAGGTTTTCATTCTGATTGTACAGAGATTGTGACAGCCGGTTAAATGGCGTCCCTTGAGAAGGCGAGAACAAGATGTATGTCAGGAGAAGTGCTGTATTATCATTAGGAGACTTATACTTGGAATACGGAGGAGGAATGGAGGGAAAAAGAGACAGAAGAGGACTAAGAGAGAGGGGGGAAAGAGGGTGAGCTTGAGTTGTTTAAAAATGGCGGGGAAAAGGGAGATGGTTTGATAAAGAAGAATGGTAGAAAGTGTAAGCAGAGTAAGTTGAAGACAGGAGGAGAAATTGAAGTGAATGAGGGTGACGTAGCGGAGGTGGTAGGTGAAGTTCTCGGAGCCAGGGGCTTGTACCGAGGGTCAGGATAAAGATGAGTCTGTAATAGTAGGAGTAGAAAAAGTGGACCCTTGCCTTTTGGCTGATCCATTTGTGGTTTCAGGGTGGGTGAAAACAGAGTTGGGTGTTGTGGAATCGGTGAGGGTAACCAGAAGTGGTTTTGTGATAATTGTTTGTGTTTCTGCTGGTCAGAGACTGAGCTCTTTAATCACCACTTCATTAAGTCAGGATTCCTATTTGACTCAGCCATGGCTCCTTGCCCGTCCAATATTTCCTCATCTCCCACCCCTTCTAATGCGACTAGCCCCGATGCTCCTCCCTCTTTTTCCCCTGCCCCGCTACAAAGTTTCTCCCTGCAGGCGGTCACTGAGTCCGAGGTGCTAAAGGAGCTCCTTAAACTTGACCCCAAATAACCTTCTGGGTCAGATGGTTTAGACCCTTTCTTCTTTAAGGTTGCTGCACCTATCATCACCAAGCCTATCTCTGACCTTATTAACATGTCTTTTTTCTCTCTGGGGAGGTTCCTATTGCTTGGAAGGCAGCCACGGTGCTTCCTTTATTTAAAGGGGGAGATCAAGCTGATCCTAACTGTTATAGGGCAATTTCTATTTTGCACTGTTGATCAAAAGTGTTGGAAAAACTTGTCAATAATTAACTGACTGGCTTTCTTGATGTCTATAGTATTCTCTCTGGTATGCAATCTGGTTTCCGCTCAGGTTATGGATGTGTCACTGCAACCTTAAAGGTCCTAAATTATGTCACCATTGCCCTTGATTCTAAGCAATGTTGTGCTACTATTTCTATTGACTTGGCCAAAGCTTTTGATACGGTAGACCATTCCATTCTTGTGGGCCGGCTAAGGAATATTGGTGTCTCTGAGGGGTCTTTGGCCTGGTTTGCTAACTACCTCTCTCAAAGAGTGCAGTGTATAAAGTCAGAACATTTGCTGTTTCAGACACTGCCTGTCACCAAGGGAGTACCCCAAGGCTCGATCCTAGGTCCCACACTCTTCTCAATTTACATCAACAACATTGCTCAGGCAGTAGGAAGCTCTCTCATCCATGTATATGCAGATGATACAGTCTTACACTCAGCTGGCCCCTCCCCGGATTTTGTGTTAAACACTCTACAACAAAGCTTTCTTAGTGTCCAACAAGCTTTCTCTGCCCTTAATCTTGTTCTGAACACCTCCAAAACAAAGATCATGTGGTTTGGTAAGAAGAATGTGCCTCTCCCCACAGGTGTGATTACTGCCTCTGAGGGTTTAGAGCTTGAGGTAGTCACCTCATACAAGTACTTGGGAGTATGGCTAGACGGTACACTGTCCTTCTCTTAGCACACATCAAAGCTGCAGGATAAGGTTAAATCTAGTCTTGTTTACTCTATCGTAATCGCTCCTCTTTCACCCCAGCTGCCAAACTAACCCTGATTCAGATGACCATTCTACCCATGCTAGATTATGGAGACTTCATTTATAGATCAGCAGGTAAGGGTGCTGTCGATGTTAGATGCTAGATGTTCTTTGCCATTTGGCCATCAGCTTTGCCACCGGTGCTCCTTATAGGAGACATCACAGCACTCTATACTCCTCTGTAAACTGGTCATCTCAGTCACATTCCGTCGCAAATCACACTGGTTGATACTTATTTATAAAACCCTCTTAGGCCTCACTCCCCCTATCTGAGATATCTACTGCAGCCATCAACCTCCACATTCAACACCTGCTCTGGCAGTCACATTCTGTTAAAGGTCCCCAAAGCACACACATCCCTGGGTCGCTCCTCTTTTCAGTTCGCTGCAGCTAGCGACTGGAACGAGCTGCAAAAAACACTCAAACTGGACAGTTTTATCTATTCATTCAAATACTCAATCATGGACACTTACTGACAGTTGTGGCTGCTTTGCGTGATGTATTGTTGTCTTTACCTTCTTGCCCTTTGTGTTGTTGTCTGTGCCCAATAATGTTTGTACCATGTTTTTTGCTGCTGCCATGTTGTGTTGCTACCATGTTGTGTTGTCATATGTTTCTGCCATGCTATGTTGTTGACTTAGGTCTCTCTTTATGTAGTGTTGTGGTGTCTCTCTTGCGGTGTGTGTTTTGTCCTATATTTTTATTTTTAATCCCAGCCCCCGTCCCCGCTAAAGGCATTTTGCCTTTTGGTAAGCCATCATTGTAAATAATAATTTGTTCTTAACTGACTTGCCTCGTTAAATAAAGGTTAAAACATATATATATATATATATATATATATATATATATATATACATACAAAAGTGGGAGATTCCCAGTGTTTGTGATGCTCGTTGTTTGGTGCGATGCAGACAGGGTGAAAGTGTCCGTTCTTTTGAGTTTTGATGTTGAGTCTTTTCCCGAAAAAGTGATGTTAGGTTATATAAGTTATCCTGTATGAACTTTTGTGCCAAATACATTATGTTGTTACAGGTGTCAAGCTTATGGGCATGTGGCAGCAGTGTGTAGGACGGAGGTTCCTAGGTGTGCAGAAGGGCTTGAGACAAAGGAATGTGTAGTATTGGGGAAAGTAGTGGTATATGTTAATTGTAGGGGTGCCCATGGGGCTGGGAATCAGAAATGTCCCATGTGAGAGAGGCAGGTTGAGGTTTCCAGGGTTAGAGTAGAGCAGAAGTTGTCATATGTTCAGGCAGTAAAGAAAGTAGAGGAATATGGGTTGAGGGGGATTTATAGCAATGGTTATCAACTGTACTGCAGGGATGGAATGTAAGTCACAGAAAATAGAGGTTGTGGTGGCAGCTGCAGAGAGGTATTTGGTTGTGCGAGAATTGACCTCAGAAGAGTTACAGGGTGTGTTAAGTGGTGGTGTTCCATCCTTTCAGGTTGTTGGCCTAAAGTAGGACTAAATATATTTAAATAGTGGAGTATGGTATTTAGTTATTATTATTATTATTATTATTATTTATTCTTTGTGAGTTTAGTGTTAGATGGTAGGGTATTTTGTATTATTTTTTCCAAGCAACGTATAAGGGAGTTATACTCCAGTCTAGTAGGTGACGGTAATGCAACATTTATTGGATGCCAACCGCCGTTAAACCTCATCAAAGAAGAAGCTGTTTTCATTTAGCATTTCCTGGTTCTGTAGCGTTTTTATGACGCCGGTTTTCCTGCGACGAAACGTATTTTATACACAGCGGCCTGTGCGCTCACTTGTACGCTGTAATTTTTTTGTCTTTGGTGGAGGTTTTGTCTCTGCAATCCATCACCAACATGAAACTCGTACGGTAAGAATATTCAACAAAATCATCTTTAGTCTTATGCTTAGATGAAAGGTGAAAAATACGGGTTTTGTGTCGCTGGATGGATTTAGATTTGAAGTGCGAGCTGTTCGCTCAATTCTGAGGCGGGAAGCAGCTAACTGATGTGAATGAATGAGCGACGTGCAGAAGTGACTAGATAGCGAAGTTATTTTTTCCTTTCTATAACGTTAATGAATGGACCTCTAGCCGCGGAATACACCATACACATCGATTATTTACATAGCTGCCGCTGAGAACTAACTAGTTACTTTGTATGCACCACTGTTATTTGCTAGCCACCGATATGCTAACTTGCTTTTAGTTGATAAACCAATGCAGTGTGCAGGCAAGGCCCTGGCAGATTACCCACAACAACCAATGGTTCAAAAACAATGTGTTCTTGTCTTAGTTCAGCTTCCATGACAAGTCATGAGGTTTGTTTGTCATTTTAGTTTGTTTTGGATATTGCAGTCAGCAAACTAGGTAGTTCTTACTAGTTACCGCCCCATTGTCTAATGAAATTGTCGGTGTCGAGATTGTTTACAGGGCCTTGAAGACTAGCGAGCTAGTATGTATTCAGAGATAAACTGCATTAATTATTACATTGCCTCTAATTCCCATGACTTTTCTCCTCCTGTAGCTTTTTGATGAAACTCAGCCACGAGACTGTGACCATTGAGCTGAAGAATGGAACCCAGGTCCATGGAACTATCACAGGTATAGACCCTGCCCCTTCCGTCTGGCTGAGTAATGGCTACACCTTCATTTAGGAGTAGGATTATTGAGATGCCTCCAAATATAAACAAAGACAAAGTCACGTATAGGGTGTTGTAGCAGGTACGGTCTAAACCTGGGATCTTCAACCTTTTCTAGCATGTTACGAGCTACTACATTTTTTTCCCAGACAGTAAATTGGCACATGATTCTCTTCCCCGGGTCCTTTTTTTAAATATGTTTTTGAATTTAACTAGGCAAGTCGGTTAAGAACAAATTCTTATTTACAATGATTGCCTACCCCCGGCCAAACCTTCCCCTAACACCCGACGCCAGGCCAATTGTGAGCCGCCCTATGGGACTCCCAATCACGGCCGGTTGTGATACAGCCTGGGATTGAACCTGGGCTTGTAGTGATGCCTCTAGCGATGCAGTGCCTTAGACCGCTGCGCCACTCAGGATCCCCAGTGTGAAAGTACTGCACTGTTTTCTGCCAATATACCTGGTAAAATAATGGTTAATAAACAACTCTTAACCTCTCGGATTGCTGGGGCGCTAGCGGGCTGCTCCCGACACTACCAGGTGACATGTAAAGCGCCAAATTCAAAATCCCAAAGTTGAATTATTAAACATCCACCAATATACAAGTGTTCCATACTCATCAAAAGCTCTGTTTCTTGGCAATATCACAGCGTTGTGAGATTTCAAAAAGGCTTTACGGCGAAAGCAGCACATTTGATTGTTTGAGGGTAGCACCTCACATATTTTTCCCATAGCCATGAATCGATTAGCCATCATGGCACACACATAACACATTTCACAGCGAAAACAAATCAATTACCTGTTGAAGAACTTCTGCTGAGGTCATCCTAAGTGTCCAATGAAGACAATCCATGGTTCTTTTGTTAGAAAAAGTAATGTATTTTATCCATAAATCCTCCATTTGGTTTGCGCGTTATAATCAGAAACGACAGCCTCCACTAGTCCATTGAAACGTGACGCAAACTCGTTCATCTTATACCTATAAACTTGTCCAAGAACAATCAAACATAGTTTTAAATGTATCCTTAGGGACACTTTTTTTACGTATATTTACTATTATAAATCAACCGGAATATAAACTGATCGATAAAGACGGTAAAAAAGACACTGCGCGCCTTCTCGGGAATGCGCACTGGGTACTGTTGACATAAAAGAGACACTTCCTGGTTTGCTCTTCTTCTCTGGTCTAATTCATCCAAATTGAAATTTTACACTGTCTGGAGACTGTTGACATCTAAAGGAAGCGATGGGTACTGCATTCATATGCCCTTATATGGTCATTTTCATGAGGGAGGGGCTCCCAAATGAGCAATGTGTCAAAATCACTTTTTCCAGGACAGAAATTCCTCTGGGTTTTGCCTGCTATATGCGTTCTGTTTTACTCACAAACAAATGGTTAACAGTTTTGGAAAATTCAGAGTGTTTCCTATCCAATGGTACCAAATATGTGCATATCCTATTTTCTGGGCCTGAATGGGAGGCATTTTACTTTGGGCACGCCAGGCTCTCCAAAACCGACCCCTCAGCTGCCACTCCCTAACAAGTTAAGGGGGCCCTATAAAAATTCACTCATAATTACAATTGTTTGTAGAGAAACAATTCAATTTGATGTTCTGAGTTATGTCAATACTTAAATCACATGAAGACCTTTATTTATTTTTGGTCTAATAAATTTGGATTTTTTGTGTGTAATTCCCTGTTAATTGCACATATGGCCCTTTAAAAAAACAAATTCACATCTAGCAATTAAGGGATGTACCATATAGTGATGTTTCTGCTGCTGCTAATTTCATGGCAAAGTTTGCAAATGATAATTACTCATGATATACTTCTGCCAGGTAAGCTTACTTTGCAGTTAACATTTAATTGAGAAGGTTTTGGGGAAAGTATTTCTGTCAACCCACAAGACTGGTATCACACCACACAGATGGGCAATATTGCTGGAAATTAATTGGCAGATATTGTTAGGTTTGGCTTTTTAAGCCAATAGTGGCTAACCAGGGGTGGGATAATGTCAATGTTGCATTGATTATTAACAATGGTCATTAACTGTATGTCCCAGGTGTGGATGTGAGTATGAACACTCACCTGAAGGCGGTAAAGATGACTCTGAAGAACCGTGAGCCCACCCAGCTGGAGAGCCTCAGTATCCGTGGGAACAACATCAGATACTTCATCCTGCCGGACAGCCTGCCGCTGGACACCCTGCTGGTCGACATAGAACCCAAGGTCAAGAGCAAGAAGAGAGAGGCTGGTGAGTACACTAGGAAGATAGGAGAGGGTGGTGGCTAGTCGGCATATCAGTAGAATATCAGAGGTTCTTCTCCAATACTCTCCTCTTCCCTTTGACATTTTGAGGAGGCAATGGGAGAGGATGCCAGCAATACTTTTGAGATTCAACCTGTCTGCCTAGATCAGTATTCACTCCTGATCCTGGAGAGCTACAGGGTGTGTAGGCTTTTGTGCCAGCCCAGAAACAACACAGTAGAGTTGGCTAGCCAAAGCCTTTTTGATGAATTCAGCGAGGTGTTCTATTGCTTGGCTGGAACTAAAACACACTACAGCTGTTCAGGACCATGAGCAAAAACCAGCAGTCTGTTGAACAATTAGTTTTGTAAAGTTGTGACTAGGTTGAGAGTAATTGTGTACTATAATGAGGGGTGATGTAATGTGGCCAACCTTCCTTCTGGAGTGCTACTGGGTATTTGGGTATTTTGAGCCTGCCACAGCATCCATATTGAAGGTTGGAGGTTGTGAACTGTTTCGTAGCCACACTGGTTAGAGGTTTCATAAATCCACAGTAGTTCTGTCTAAGTTAGGGTTGGGCGAGTTGCATGGCATTTATAATGCCTAGCTTCTGATGACTGAGGTCTCGCTTTTGAAGATTTGCTTCATCAGACCCAAATTAAAACTAGCAAATCAGCCTCATTAGGCAAATGCTGTTCCATAAGAAACGACTCCCAACAATGAGCTTGACAAACAAGACCTGAGGACAAGAATGGGAGAGTCAAAGTTTTTGTGGTGCGTAACTAATCTAATCATCTCTTCCTTAATCTCCCTCCATTTCTCTCTCCAGTGGCTGGGCGTGGAAGGGGCAGAGGAAGAGGGCGTGGCAGGGGGAGGGGCCGAGGCAGGGGAGGGCCCAGGAGATGATCGCCATGATTATCCGGCTGTCAGTCATGTTCTACTGTTTGTACAGTAACGTTTTTGTTTTATTTTTCCGAGGAAACTTTTGTGAATCCCAACCCTGATTTGTTTCTTATTTTGTATATTAAAGATGTTCCACATGAACAGAGAAGTGTTTTGAGTACTTTATTATCATACTTGTCTTGGTTGATGTGCAATTGTACATGTTGTGTAGGTGGTCCAGTTGTTAGCAGTGATGGGTCATTTGCAGACTAATGGCTCTCTTTTTGACCGGATGTCTTTGTTGAACATATGAAAGAGCCGTTCATTTGACTCCCTGATTGCATACTGTTACTACTCCTTTTTGATCTCCAGATAAGTACTAAGTCTCTGAAGATGGTAATTCCTCACTGCAGGAACAGTCGATGGTGAGAAGAGAGCCTCATTCTCGTCCACATTCATTTTTGCAGTGGGATATATTATATATTTTTTAAGTAAGCCATCTAAGATTAGTGTTTGAACGTTTATCACGATCTGGCAGGCAACGTTAGGCTTTACATGAGATATTTGCTATAAAATTTTTTGTGGATTTAGGCACTACTGAATGGAGAGCCGGTTCAGAGCCAAATCAAGTTATTTTTGCTGAATGGAGCCACATTATCCAGCTCACTGAACTCTGAATGCTCATCGCTAGGTAACTGTAGCTAACTGAACATATTTTATTTGTCACATGCGCCAAATACAACCGGTGTAGACCTGACAGTGAAATGCTTACTTATAACCAACAATGCAGTTAAGAAAATGACTCAAAATAAAAAGTAAGAAATAACAAAGAGCAGCAGTAAAATAACAATAGCGGGGCTATATACAGGGTACCGGTGTCGATGTAATATGTACATGGAGGTTGAGTTAATAAAGTGACTATGCATAGATAATATTATAGGGGGGAGGGCAATGCAAATAGTCTGGGTAGCCATTTGATTAGATGTTTAGGAGTCTTATGACTTGGGGGTAGAAGCTGTTTAGAAGCTTCTTGGACCTAGACTTGGTGCTCCGGTACCGCTGGCCGTGCGGTAGCAGAGAGAACAGTCTATGACTAGGGTGGCTGGAGTCTGATCATTTTTAGGGCCTTCCTCTGACACTGCCTGGTATAGAGTTCCTGGATGGCAGGAAGCTTGGCCCCAGTGATGTACTGGGCTGTACGCACTACACTCTGTAGTGCCTTGTGGTCGGAGGTCGAGGAGTTGCCATACCAGGTAGTGATGCAACCAGTCAGGATGCTCTCGATGGTGAAGCTGTAGAACTTTTTGAGGATCTGGGGACCCATGCCAAGTCTCCTGAGGGGGAAACGTGTGGTCGTGCCCTCTTCACGACTGTCTTGGTGTGCTTGGACCATGTTAGTTTGTTGGTGATGTGGACACCAAGGAACTTGAAGCTCTCAACCTGCTCCACTACAGCCCCGTCGATGAGAATGGGGGCGTGCTTGGTCCTCCTTTTCCTGTAGTCCACAGTCATCTCCTTTGTCTTGATCACGTTGAGGTATTATGCATTTATTGGTTTTCTGACTGGATTTCTTAACCTATAAATAAATGTTTTGGCTACATTACATGTACAGTTGTTTGTTTGTGCATCAACACATTTACCAAATAACCACCAATAGTAACCCAGCAGTAGTACCACAGGTGAATAATGACCCAGCATGGTAAAATGTCAAACCAATTAAAGAATTACGATGGACAATAATATGCATAATGAACAATGCGATTTGGAAGACAATATGTATTAGGACTATAAAACAACTTTTTGTCCCCTCAAACAATATTTTTTAATAAAAATTGAACTATAAAAACTGGACACAAAAAAAAAACAGTAGGCCTTCAAAAACTTCCATGGAAACTTAAATCTGTAAACCATGTTATATAAAAATTAATCAATGTATTGACGTGAAAGCTGAATTGTATTTATATTAACTAGTCTAATATGATTGTAAAACGTGAAAATTATTTTAAACAAAAAAGCTGTAAAATGTCAAAGGGTCACTTTTGGGATTGAATTCAACACAGGCTGAGTTATCGGGAATGACACACTACAGTGATACATGATTATCTTTGTCATATGATGGACAGTATGTGGAAACGTACTGTTCTGAAAAAAAATCACAGGTATATCTGGTGTAATATGAATGGTGTCTTGAGGCTTAGAAAGGGATGTCATATGATATGACTTGCGAAGTGATAATTAAAAAATATATGCATTTAAACTGGTTTGTTCAGTTTGACGGTCTTTTCCAGCACTGCTCAAAACCAACCGATTTAGACTCAGATATTAAGCACGCAATATTTAAGAATGTCTTCATAGCACACGAACGCTCAAAAATCACGCACTGTGTCTTTAACGGGTTAAGCCCCTTCCAGCCAATGAGATGACCCGGACACACTGTACCCGGAAGAAAGCCGACTGCATGAGTAATAATGGACTGTAGCTAACATGTAAATGATTAATTATATCGCTATTTATTTCACTTTTATTTTAACCGGTGATCTTTTTATATAATTTAAAGGCTGACATTCTCGCATGATTGGTAACTTGGCTCCTATCACAAGGCTTTGCTTAGGAAACATGGCAGCAACAGCAGATCACTTCATGTATTTTGCTTTTGGAAGCAACTTGTTGAAGGAGAGACTTCAGCTGGCAAACCCCTCAGCTATATTTCATTGCACCGGCCGACTGAAGGTAATCAGGTCCGCAGCGCCCCCAGTAGGCAAGCTACTTTTAGTTTGGATATTTCGGACTCTTCTGATGTAGCTAGTAGGAGATAACCAACATGGCGTTCTTTCTTGGCGTTTAATAGCCCAACCGGCCGCAAGATGACGCTATAATACTACGCTCTAGGGTTCTCGTCCCGAGTAGTTCAGTACATTAATTCAGTCTATATAAAGAATAGAATGACCTCGAATAGAAAATGAATACTATTGTCTTCACTCACACAGTGAAAATGTGTTACAGAGTAGGCTATGTGACACATCCAAAAATGCATTGTCATAGTATTCTAACAGGGTCTCTTTCTCTTTCCCATCTCTCCTCCCCCTCTCCTACCCTAAACCTCCCCAGCAGGACTACACATTGAACTTTGGTCTGTGGGGGGAGCATATTGACAACCGTTGGCATGGCGGAGTAGCAACCATCGAGCAGAAAGAGGGGGGAGAGGTGTGGGGGGTGGTCTGGAGGATGAGCAACAACCACCTAGCCAGCCTGGACCAGTGAGTCACACACACACACCAGTGAGTCTCATCTGATGGCAACATACATTCTATGGTCTTCAGCCTGTACTTCATCTCATCTCTCCATGTTGTGTGTGTGTGTGTAGGCAGGAGGGGGTGGACATGGGTATGTACTTCCCCTTAGAGGTGACAGTGGAGACAGACGACGGGGCGCTGCTCTGTAGAACGTACCAGATGAACCGCTTCCACGCCTGTCCCCCCTCGCCACAATATAAACAGGTACACACACATTGGACGCCTGTTTTCCCTCACCACAATGCAAACAGGTAGACACACATAAACCTACCCCCCTCCCCGCAGTACAAGCAAGTGAAAGGAAATAACGTGTGTGGGTGTGTGTAGGTGGTGTGTTTAGGAGCCAAGCAGAACGGTCTACCAGTGCAGTACATGAGGAGACTAGAGGAGGTTCAGACCAACAACTACAGCGGCCCTTCCATCCTGGACAAGATCTCACAGGTCATTAAGTAATTCTGATATTTCTTTCCACTAATTGGTCTTTTGATTTGGTGTTTTGACCAATCGGATCAGCTCTGAAAATATCTTTGGTGTGAAAAGATCTGATGTGATTGGTCAAAAGACTAACTAGTGGAAAAAATATCAGAATTGGGCTGCCTGTGTAAACGTAGCCAGAATCCGTCTGAAATGACGGATCAAGAGTAGTGCACTATATAGGGTGCCATTTCGGACAAACAGACAGACACCATAAAGACTAATGCATGTGCTGTGGCTTTGGAGAGATTTGATGACGAATGGTTCAATTGAAATGGAATGGGGCCTTTGAGAGAAATGGGAGATGTTGTAATATATTTAATAGATGTATACTGAATGAAATCAGTTACTTCAGAAATCAATTGATTTAATGTAAATTGTTATTCTTTGTTTCTTAAGAAATCTCTGAAGGATCTCTGCTCTCTAAACTGTATCTGGTACAATTGTCTTTTTAACAAAACATAATTTTGTAGTCATTAATGACGTTGAACATACAACTATGTATATACAGAATTATCACCATAGTGTCCCAGTACAAATTCTGGAGTTGATTTGTGCGTTCGTTTTTACTTAATTCAACAAATACAAACTTGTGCAAAATATATATATATATAAAAATAACAAAGATGCTTGAGGAAATAAAAGGTGTTTTAAATCAAATATGAACATTTTTGCTTTATTTGCTGTATGCTACCTAGATTTTACACAACCACAGAAATAAAGCAATGAACCAACAGAAGATGTGATTTCATAATTGACATAAATGTGTGTAATTGAGACTCAAAATTAGCCGCATGTTTCAGTCACAGCACTTACAATTCTCTAAATTCCCTCACTCCGCAGCAGTACAGCTGATGATCAACAAACTCATTATTACATTGTCATACAGTAATATGAAAGCAATGAACGTATGCCCCCCCCCCATCCAACCCTACTCACTAGAGGAGTAGGGTTGAGAGGATTAGATCGCTGGAGGTGATGGTCGCGCTACCCTCCACAGACGTTGCATGCTTCAACCAATGGTTGCGTGCCACGTCATCAATTGTGCAATAGGGCACCAGAACTCTGCTCTTTTAGCAGTCCACCAACACTCTCAGAAGACCCATAATTGGGTCCTGGCCCGTTCTCCACACTTGGAAGTCTATGGTCTCTAAATGTGCGTTTAAGTGTATACTAAGTGTATATTCAGGTTATCCCGTTTAGTCTTTTAGCAAGTGAGTGAGGCAAACCAGTAGTGATGTGGGGAAAATGTATACAGTTACATGTTACGATATTACCAATATTTGACTCCAAGCTTAGATTTTTTTTAAATAAAAGATTTACAAATAATAATTGCTAGTACTAGTCAGCTGTACCTGCGCCAGAACTATGTTTCATCCTATAGCTTGTTCATCTTCTTTTTAAATACTGAGCCAACATATTTTCAACTCTTATTTCACTGACTGATCAAAACTCGTTTTCATGCTCTCTCTTGTCTCTCTGCAGCAGACATACGATGAGCAATATGTTTGGAACATCAAATTGCAATTAAAATCACAATACATATAGAATCGCAATACATATCGTATTGGCACCTAAGTAGTTTATGAACCAACACTTGCACTCGACTCCCTCCCCCACCCCCCTTCTAGCTCTGACTTTGGGAAAAATGTACTTATCAGTGGAGGCTGGTGGAGCTATAGGAGGATGGGCTCATTGTAATGGCTGGAATGGAATTAATGGAAATTAGGCCAACATGTGGTTTCCATATCTTTGACGTGTTTGATACCGTTCCATTTATTCAATTCCAGCCATTTCAATGAGCCCGTCCTCCTATAGCTCCTCCCACCAGCCTCCACTGGTACTTACTATGCCTGTGAAATGTGGTTGTCCCACCTAGCTATCTTAAGATGAATTCAGTAACTGTAAGTCACTCTGGATAAGACTGTCTGCTAAATCAGGGGTTCCCAAACTCTTTCCACTCGGGGCCCCACTTCCAGCAGTGGGGAACATCCCGAGCCTCCCCTACGCGCGCCACATCTATTCCTATGGGCACAATCACTGTTGGTGATTCACACCCCCTCTTGTTGGTGGAGAGAATTTTGCAGGTTTAAATTTCCTGCAATTCTACACATTTTGTCATGGTGCAAATACAATTTTGCAGTTTTAGAGCAAATGTTCATTTTGCCATGTCTAATGTGTATTCATGTGAGTAACAAAATCATTACAACAATATCTGTGGGTTAAAAAAACGAAATAAAAAATGTTAGATGACATGGGCTAGTTGTTCTGGACATTTCGACAAGTTATAAATAGCTCTCTAAGGTATGCAATGACTAACAGGACAAGAGGACTGATGATGCGCTACCCAATTTCTAAATTGCACCTTGTGCATTCTACTATTACAACTTTCAAGAGTAAGTTTAAAGCTGGACTGAGACCCCCGCGCCCACCCTGGGAACCACTGTGCTTAATGACTAAATATTCATGATAATATCGTGAGGTTCCTGGCAATTCCCAGCTCTGCTAAACTTCACAGGCTCGTGTCACTGGTCAGACGTTGATAGGTAAAGTAGATTCACAGACCAGCAGGTCAGACATAGATCTAGATGAAGTAGATTCATAGGCCAGCATGTCATGACGACGTGGATGAAGTAGATAGATGGTAGACATTCTGTGGGAACCTGAGCCCTTAGTCCAAGGGGTGCTCTGGACACGAACGATTCACCTCAAACCACTCGTCTATACACCTGAGAGAGAGACAGAGAGAGAGAGAGAGAGACTACGAGTAAAGTAACAGCATCTTACTGTAGTCAGGTAGGTGTGTGTGTGTGTAGTTACCCTTTGTGGTATATACAGAGACAGGGGAGTCTAGAGATGGTGTGTCCCTGCTCCATCTCGTCTAGACAGATGGCACACTCCCCACTATCTTTCACCAGAACATCCTCTGGGACACAACACACACAAATCAATCGTCAACCTGACATACCATGCTAGCCAATCAGAAGGCATCCTGAACCAGCAGGCCAAACAGACAGACTAACAAGATTATTGGGTGTACACACAGAGATATACAAATCACACACTCACCGTTGTAGCGGAGTCGTGATTTGGTGAGACACATGATCAGATGGATCTCCATCACATCTGACGCCACAAACTTACTGCACACAGGACAGAGAAAGCCTGGGAAAAATAGAGCAGGACATGTCAGCACACACACATCATCCAACCAGACCTTTTTCTCGGTCTCGCCACAAACTTAGTGTGTGTGTGTGTGTAAATAGGTCAACCATGTGGTCATGTCTCTGCATAATGATCAAAGGTCAATTCATGATCACGATGACATTCATGGTTCCTTAAGAAAAGTTTAATAAGTTACAGACTGACAGATACTCACTCTCCAGTACAAAACCTATATTTGTGTGTAGGTGTGTGAGACACGTGCCATGGAGGAAGTATGTGCTTATCTGTGGCCTAATGTGCTCATCTTTCCCCACAACAGAAGAGGGTGTACAGTGAGGGAAAAAAGTATTTGATCCCCTGCTGATTTTGTACGTTTGGCCCACTGACAAAGAAATTATCAATCTATAATTTTAATGGTAGGTTTATTTGAACAGTGAGAGACAGAATAACAACAAAAAAATTCAGAGAAACGCATGTGAAAAATGTTATAAATGGATTTGCATTTTAATGGAGGGAAATAAGTATTTGACCCCCTCTCAATCAGAAAGAATTCTGGCTCCCATGTGTCTTTTATACAGGTAACGAGCTGAGATTAGGAGCACACTCTTAAAGGGAGTGCTCCTAATCTCAGTTTGTTACCTGTATAAAAGACACCTGTCCACAGAAGCAATCAATCAATCAGATTCTAAACTCTCCACCATGGCCAAGACCAAAGAGCTCTCCAAGGATGTCAGGGACAAGATTGTAGACCTACACAAGGCTGGAATGGGCTACAAGACCATCGCCAAGCAGCTTGGTGAGAAGGTGACAACAGTTGGTGCGATTATTCGCAAATGGAAGAAACACAAATGAACTGTCAATCTCCCTCGGCCTGGGGCTCCATGCAAGATCTCACCTCGTGGAGTTGCAATGATCATGAGAACGGTGAGGAATCAGTCCAGAACTACACAGAAGGATCTTGTCAATGATCTCAAGGCAGCTGGGACCATAGTCACCAAGAAAACAATTGGTAACACACTACGCCGTGAAGGACTGAAATCCTGCAGCGCCCGCAAGGTCCCCCTGCTCAAGAAAGCACATATACATGCCCGTCTGAAGTTTGCCAATGAACAGGACAACTGGGTGAAAGTGTTGTGGTCAGATGAGACCAAAACGGAGCTCTTTGGCATCAACTCAACTCGCCGTGTTTGGAGGAGGAGGAATGCTGCCTATGACCCCAAGAACACCATGCCCACCGTCAAACATGGAGGTGGAAACATTATGCTTTGGGGGTGTTTTTCTGCTAAAGGGACAGGACAACTTCACCGCATCAAAGGGACGATGGACGGGGCCATGTAACGTCAAATCTTGGGTGAGAACCTCCTTCCCTCAGCCAGGGCATTGAAAATGGGTCGTGGATGGGTATTCCAGCATGACAATGACCCAAAACACACAGCCATGGCAACAAAGGAGTGGCTCAAGAAGAAGCACATTAAGGTCCTGGATTGGCCTAGCCAGTCTCCAGACCTTAATCCGATAGTCTCTTGCTGTTCAAATAAACCTACCATTCAAATTATAGACTGATAATTTCTTTGTAAGTGGGCAAACGTACAAAATCAGCAGGGGATCAAATACTTTTTTCCCTCACTGTATGTGTATTTCACAAGGAGAAAGCACATTTTGTTATCTATCCTCTTCTTATCTGCCCAGTTTGAGGGGAGAGGCTTTAGAACAACCCACAGTTTTCTTGTTGTGGAATAAGATATCATGTAGACCAGGGTTTCCCAAACCTGGTCCCCGGTCCCCCTCTGGGGGTTATGGTTTTTGCCCTAGCACTACACAGCTGATTCAAATAATCAACTCATCATCAAGCTTTGATTATTTGAATCAGCTGTGTAGTGCTAGGGCAAAAAACAAAACGTGCACCCAGAGGGAAACCTTGATGTAGACAGTCAGGACCGGAAAAACACACACACACTTTAGCCTACCTCCCAGTAGGTGAGGGGACAGGTGAAGTGGTAGAGAGCCAATCATCATCCGGTGTTCTCCTCCTCTCTCCCCATCTGTCTCCTCCTGGTCCAGACTGCTGCTCCGGCCACCATGGGGTATAGTCATCCCAGTCTGCTGGACACACACACACTGAACGTCAAGATACTGGACATGGACTTGAGTGAATCACACAGGTATAACTGCCTGGGGTTTGAACCTGTGTACCACAACACTGTGTTAGCTAACACAAATCGTCAGGTCTCAGGCTGTTATTCATCATGAAAGTATGGTTCCAAACCACTATCATTACACACACCTGGTGGTAGGAGCTGGGTCGGGTCCCTCTGGTGTTGTGAATTCGGGGGCCGCCAGGCCCGGCTGTGTATCTGAGCCCTGGGGTAGTGTTGCTTCCAGAGGGTTCAACAGGGCTAGAATACGCCCGGGTTCGACTCTCAGCCACGGGGCTACTCTGCCTGACACCCATGGTGGCTCCTGTCCTATTCTAACTTCCCCAATAAAGTTTATAAAACAGAACAGTCCTAGAAATTCCTCTTCACTCTCATGAAGCCCATCAGGGACAGGTGCTGAAAATAGTCCTACACAATGTGCAAAGCTTTAGATAAATGTTTTATCGATATATCAGTGTTTATATCATGTCACTATTCAAATAAGCCATAAATAGCCTAGAAAAACGCTGAAACTCGAAGTCACAAGAGAGACATAGAGCGCATGACAGTGTCCAGTCCAGTCCAGCAGTCGTGTTAACAGCAAAAACAGCCAAAGTAATAAAAGTTGTTTGAAAAGTCAAAAGTAAACTCAAATACGATAACGGACTGATTCTCGGCGGACAACATTGACTGCCAACTCGCTTCATTCTCCATATCTAAGTTTATTGGTGCGTCACGGCATCATTCCAATATTCCATGCGCTATGATCACGGGCTGTTTGTTTGCCGCACAAAAACTCCTACACCGCGACAGCAGGTCCGACCACTTTAGTAACTATGTATGCACTTTCTCGACATTTTTCGATTACAAACTGTCCAAACGAAAGCGGCGTCACTATGATCTCTATCTGCTCTGCTGTAGTTTCGTCTGCTGATTGTGATTGTTGACAGGAGCTAAGCAATGGTCGAGTTCGTTTTGAATGGCCCGGTCTCCTGGATGAGTGGAGATTTAGCTTAAAGACCAATGGAATGTTCTAATATATACAAACTCCGCCCAACCAGGACACCGGGCCATGCAAAAGGTTTGCCCGAATGCCTTCCTCCTTCTGTGAGCGCGTGTGTGTGTGTGTGTGTGTCAGGTCAAGTGACATCAAGCCCATGAACAACAGCAACAGTTGCATGGACACAGATTAGGCTATAGACATAGCAGATGTTTATAAAAAGCCAGGCAGATATATAATTGTCATATTTAATATAGATATGTAATATGTACATTATATTTGCATATCAAAAACCCAGTCAGACTCACTGCTCCCTCCACAATTAGTTTTTTATTGAATACATTCACACACACTGGAGGACAGAACATAAAAACATACATTAGCATGACAAACATTCAGTTAAATAATGTAAATAAAAAAGAATGTTCATAAGCCAAAGTAAAGACTTAAAAGCATTCGGAGAGAGACTTACATCTATCGTAGTTGCCATGTTCAGAGAGAGTAACAAGTGTAGGCCTAGTTAAGTAAGGTGGAAGAAGGCCGCTGCAGGTAGAAGTTGCCTGTAGACACAGATCTAGGAACAGTTTACTTTCCCCAATCCCAATAAGGGGGAAAAATGACCTTGGATCAGTGTCTAAACACAACCTCATCCTACTCCTTCAGGTCCGTGGGGATAGTAAAAGCGTAGCAGTGCACTGATGGTGGTGACGCACACACACACCCACACAAAACACGCACAAATACACACACACACACAATATGAAATAAACACACAGATACAGCAGCTTTTGGCTGACTTCACAGCAGTACATAAGGGACAGTTTCTACCATAGGATTACATTTCTGCTCTATTCCTCCCTCTATTTTCACTGCTAACATTGTTACAAGGTCACAACAATGTGCTGGTTTGGCTAGCATTGTGTGGTACAGTGGATGGTTACAGTCAGAAGTTACATGGTTGACAGTGACAGCGCTCTGCTATGTCTGGGTGGCCTGGCTGGGGAGGGAGTATGTTGTTGGTGCTAAACTAGTTGATTGTTTGTCTTTAGGTGGATATGCTGAACAAGGTTGGAGAGTGTCATGTTTATCAGGCTAGAACCAGCATGGTGGTGGTTAGTAATAGAAAGTATAGTAATGTTGTAGCCTGCTGTAGGAATGACTGTCTGTTGTGATTGCTAATAATAATAATGTTGTATGGCACAGCTATGTGTGTGTGTGTGTGTGGGGGGGGACATGAGAATGAGTGCAATATCTGGAGAGCAAAGCTTTTGATAAGTTAAAGAACGCAATGGTACATTTCAGCAGGCTGTCCTGTGTGTGTGTGTGTGTATATGTACATTATGAATCTGAGTATACATTATGACTTTGTATAGTCGCTACAGGGTCATTGGGCCTGTGTATTGATGCAGGGGATGAGACCAGAGGCCTGGGTAATTATTGTGGCCCGGTCGGACACCTCTTCTGTAGGCATCACTGCTGGCTGACTCCCATCTGCTGGTGGTCCGGCTCTGGTTCCTCCTCCACGCCTGCATGGTACTGCTCAAATGTCTCATCATCTATGTCTGGTAGACCCAGCAACTAGAGAGAGAGAGAGAGAGTGAGAAAGAAAGAGAGAGAGGGGGAGAAAGAGAGATGGAGAGAGAGAGATGAAGAGAGAGGGGGAGAAAAGGGGGGAGAGAGAGAAGGAGAAGAAGCCCGAGATGAGGAAGAGGATGACATTTAGCAGTTGTTATGTTATATTCTTTAGGAGTAGTCTAGTTGTTTTATTGCACAGCGTTAGGCTACTTACAGGTCTAAAGGAAGTGAAGACTTTGTCCAGGACCTCTAGCAGTGTTTTCTTCCCGCAGGAGGAAATGTAGTCCTGAGCTAGCTGTAGGAACGGCAGGCAGTCCTCACTCTCACTCCATACATGCTGTAGACACACACACACACACACACACACACACACACACACACACACACAGGTTATTAACCTAACCCATGTAGCCACATTGTCACATTATTACCGTAATACTGTGCTAATGTCAAAGGTATATATATGAATGGTAGATGTTGGGTAGATACACTGAGTTTTATATGAGGTCAGAGTACAGCTAGTAGAAGTAGAACCCAGAGATTAGAGAGCGAGATAACACACACATTCAAGGACAAGAGATCAAGTAGGAGTGTTACTGGAACAACTACTGCTGTAGTTAAGCATGTACACGCACACGCACGCACGCACGCACGCACAGAACGTCAAGATACTGGACATGGACGTGAGTGAATCGCACACGTATAACTGACCGGGGTTTGAATCCATGTGCCACAAGACTGTTAGCATCCTGAACTTAAAGCCTTGGCACTCCCATGAGCTCTCCAGGGATTGGCCAACCCTAAACGGTGTCCCCCTGTGACTGAGAGGGAGCGGTGCATTCACTGTGTGTGTGTCTCCCCCTGCTGATAGCAGTATTGATTGGCATGGTAACAGGATCTAATCTGCCAGCCAGAGAGAGAGGTACAGTATTTCACTGCAGACTGGTACTGCCAGTGTCTGCCCTTGGGACTACCCAGCACTGTGTGTGTGTGTGTTTGTGTGTGTGGGTTGGTTCTTCTGTCCTTGTGGGGACCGAAAATCCCCAAAAGTCCCGACAAAGAGTAAAACAAGGTAAATTCTCCTTTGTGGGGACATTTCCTCCAAAAGGCTATTTTAAATTTAGGGGTTAGGTTTAGAGTTACAATTAGGGTTAAGGTTAGAATTAGGATTAGGGTAAGGGGTTACGCTTAGGTTTAAGGTTAGGGTAAGGGAAAATAGGATTTGGAATGGAAATACATTTTAGGTCCCAATGAAGATTGAAGAACAAAACAGTTTGTGTGTGTGTGAGGGAGTGATAGTGAGAGCGAATCAGAGAGGGAGAAGAGACAGTGGGGATGTGGAGGATAGGACCTAGTGCAGCAAACAGACTAGAGAGACCAAACAGGGGGATGGCATTAGGCCTACATGAGAAAATACATCTGCATCATACAGGAGCTGAGTGACTCTGTATGTGCATTACATATTTACATAGCAAATGTATACAGCATGAGGTATTACTGCCAGTTGCCTATGGAGGGATGCAAGGCCCTGAGCCCTGAGCCCCACAACCGCTGCGACTGCTGACATAATCTATTTACTGCCGGGCGCCGCGCCAGGCGAACTGTGGTGTCCGCGCCCTCTGGCCAGCTGATGTAGAGTGGGGACTAGAGAGCAGCAAAAACAACAACAGCACTGCTATTGCAGGCCTGTGTCTATATGCGCAGGACACGCAGCTCAATGCGGTTTATCCCAACTGTTTGCAGATAAAAGAGGTCGCGGCATATAATGCGGCCAAAACAACATGCGCGCCAGGCGTGCTATAGTCCGGTGCACCAAATCAAACTGCAGTGACATCATTCCCGTTGCGCACACACACAGGCACACACACACTGCGCCGGGGGACCCGAGAAGCAAACCCCAAAACACTGCAACCACACAAACGCATACACAAACACACACACTTACGAAATTCTCGGTCCCTCCCGTCATGTTATCTGGACAAAGGACATAGAAGGAGATTCCCGGTTCTGCGTAGAAGTCCAGTCTCCTTTCATCATCCTCCTCCGCAAAGATCAGATCGAACGGAACCGACGAACACCACTTCTCCGCCACCTCCACCAGCTGCTTAAACTCCATCCTCCTCTCTCTCTCTGCCCTCCTCTCCCTGTCCTCTCTGTTAGTCCTGGCGGTCTGGTCTGTGGGGGTCCGGGGCGTCGGTATAAACTAGTCTGTGGTCTCGTGCCCTCCTAGTGATGCTGCTGTCTCTCCGTAAATAAAAACAGCTGACCGGACAGACAGCTGTAGCCTGCAGTTTCCCCTAACGCGCCATGCGCGTGGCGAGAGAGACAATATCTTTTCACTATCGCATTACACTGGCTTCACGGTATTCGGTAACAATAAGGTGTTTTCTCAAACCCTCATCCTTTCTTTAGTCCATTAACCGATGAGATCAGCGGGGAGCTGTCCGTTCTGGGGTCGCATACATACGTTACGCACGCGTTCTGGAACGTTACGCCCCTTAGCGATTCAACGCGATGACGACAGGCTGAGACGCGGCACAGGGCTGTCATCGATACATTCCGTGCCTCCATACGAAATTATTGTTTTGTTCTCAACAAGCAGCCAGAGACGTTCAAGACTAGAAATGGGAATAGGGTGTCGTTTCAGATGTATTCCCTATTTAAATTTAATGTTATTCTACATAGAGCAGTAGGCCTATATGCCTAGTCGTATTATATAGGCACTGTCTTAAAATGTTATATAATAGTAAGCATAATCACACGTAGGCTAAAAGCTGGAGCCTAGGCCTAGCCTACTTATTGCAATGACACTAGGCTAAGTCCATTTACCAATGTTTTATACTGAAGTTTTTTTCTACAACTCTCTTCATTCAAACATGAATAAATGAGGCAGGCTTTTCAGTTCACACACCTTACATAACGCGCAGATAATGTGGGTGTGTACTGTCTAGGCTACAATAAATAAAAACTGTACCGTCTGTAGGCTACCTGACATAGGTCCAGAGGTCCGCTAGGTGGCAACAGCACCCTATATTGTTCCTCTGGTGAAATGAACCACTGGACCACTTTCAGACAATGATCACATAGATATGGCACCCTGAAAACTATACTCTATATGTGCTATACACACCGTAGACAGAACATTGAGAGAACATTGGGATCCCTCATGTTTGTGTGTGCGCGTGTGTGTGGAGGGGGTCACATCAGTTGACACTCAAATGAGCAGTGGTGGAAAAGGTATTTGAGGAAAAGTAAAGATACTTTAATAGAAAATGACTCCCAGTAGAAGTGAAAGTGACCCAGTGAAACACTACTTGAGTAAAAGTCCAAAAGTATTTGGTTTTAAAAATACTTAAGTATCAAAAGTAAATGTAATTGCTAAAATAACCTTAAGTATCAAAAGTAGAAGTATAAATAATTTCAAATTCCTATATTAAGAAAACCAAATGCACCATTTTCTTATTTTTTTTTACATGTATGGATAGCCAGGGGCACACTCCAACACAGACATAATTTACACAATGAAACATGTGTAAATTAGTCCCTATCCCAGTCTACAAACAGTCCCTATCCCAGTCTACTGTTCCCACATGCTTCAAGAGGGCCACCATTGTTCCTGTTCCCAAGAAAGCTAAGGTGACTGAGCTAAATGACTATCGCCCCGTAGCACTCACTTCCGTCATCATGAAGTGCTTTGAGAGATTAGTCAAGGATCATATCACCTCCATCCTGCCAGACACCCTGGACCCACTCCAATTTGCTTACCGTCCCAATAGGTCCACAGACGACGCAATCGCAATCACACTGCATACTGCCCTAACCCATCTGGACAAGAGGAATACTTATGTAAGAATGCTGTTCATCGACTACAGCTCAGCATTTAACACCATAGTTCCCTCCAAGCTCGTCATTAAGCTCGAGACCCTGGGTCTCGACCCAGCCCTGTGCAACTGGGTCCTGGACTTCCTGACGGGCCGGTCCCAGGTGGTGAGGGTAGGAAACAACATCTCCACCCCGCTGATCCTCAACACTGGGGCCCCACAAGGGTGTGTTCTCAGCCCTCTCCTGTACTCCCTGTTTACCCATGACTGCGTGGCCAAGCACGCATCCAACTCAATCATCAAGTTTGCTGACGACACTACAGTGGTAGGCTTGATTACCAACAACGACGAGACGGCCTACAGAGAGGAGGTGAGGGCCCTCGGAGTGTGGTGTCAGGAAAATAACCTCTCACTCAATGTCAACAAAACAAAGGAGATGATCGTGGACTTCAGGAAACAGGAGAGGGAGCACCCCTATCCACATCGAGGGGACAGTAGTGGAGAAGGTGGAAAGTTTTAAGTTCCTCGGCGCATACATCACGGACAAACTGAATTGGTCCACCCACACAGACAGCGTGGTAAAGAAGGCGCAACAGCGCCTCTTCAACCTCAGGAGGCTGAAGAAATTTGGCTTGTCACCAAAATCACTCACAAACTTTTACAGATGCACAATCGAGAGCATCCTGTCGGGCTGTATCACCGCCTGGTACGGCAACTGCTCCGCCCACAACCGTAAAGGCTCTCCAGAGGGTAGTGAGGACTGCACAACGCATCACCGGGTTAAACTACCTGCCCTCCAGGACACCTACACCACCCGATGTCACAGAAAGGCCAAAAAGATCATCAAGGACAACAACCACCCGAGCCACTGCCTGTTCACCCCGCTATCATCCAGAAGGCGAGGTCAGTACAGGTGCATCAAAGCTGGGACCGAGAGACTGAAAAACAGCTTCTACCTCAAGGCCATCAGACTGTTAAACAGCCATCACTAACATTGAGTGGCTGCTGCCAACATACTGACTTAAATCTCTAGCCACTTTATACATAGGAATTGGATGTAACAAATGTATCACTAGCCACTTTAAACAATTTTGTATATAATGTTTACGATCCGACATACTCATATCAAATGTATACACTGTACTCTAAACCATCTACTGTATCTTGCCTATGCCGTTCGGTCATCGACCCAAATCTCTAGCCACTTTAATAATTATAATTGGATGAAATAATGTATCACTAGCCACTTTAAACTTTAAACAATGCCATAGCCACTTTAATAATTATAATTGGATGAAATAATGTATCACTAGCCACTTTAAACAATGCCATTTATATAATGTTTACATATCCTACATTACTCATCTCATATATATGTGTATATACTGTACTCCATACCATCTACTGCATCTTGCCTATGCCGGTCAGCCATCGCTCATCCATATATTTATATGTACATACTCGTATTCATTCCTTTACTCTTGTGTGTATAAGGTAGTTGTTGTGAATTTGTTAGATTACTTGTTAGATACTACTGCATGGTCGGAACTAGAAGCACAAGCATTTCGCTACACTCGCATTAACATCTGCTAACCATGTGTATGTGACAAATAAAATTTGATTTGATTTGATTTGATTTGATTTGATGTGTTTAGTGAGTCCGCCAGATCAGAGGCAGTAGGGATGACAAGGGATGTTCTCTTGATAAGTGTGTGAATTAGACCATTTTCCTGTCCTACTAAGCACTCAAAATGTAACGAGTACTTTTGGGTGTCAGGGAAAATGTATGGAGTAAAAAGTACATCATTTTCTTTAGGAATGTAGTGAAGTAAAAGTAAAAGTTGTCAAAAATATAAATACTCAAATACAGATACTCAAAAAACTAGGTAGTACTTTCACTTAAGTACTTTACACCACTGCCAATGAGGTAATGCATACACGGACACACACACACACACACACACACACACACACACACACACACACACACACACACACACACACACACACACACACACACACACACACACACACACACACACACACACACACACACACACACACACACACACACACACACACACACACACACACACACAGAAGGCATGCATGCATTATTTGGGGTTTTACATAGTACACAGAGGATATTTTTGCAGAATTGAGTCTCAATTTGGTGTTTGTCCCATTTTGTGAATTCTTGGTTGGTGAGCGGACCCAATAACTCACAATCATAAAGGGCAATGGGTTCTATAACTGATTCAAGTATTTTTAGCCAGATCCTAATTGATATGTCGAATATTGTGTTCCTTTTGATGGCATAGAAGGCCCTTCTTGCGATGTCTCTCAGCTCGTTCACAGCTTTGTGGAAGTTACCTGTAACGCTGATGTTTAGGCCGGGGTATGTACAGTTTTTTGTGTAGTCTAAAGCAATGGTGTCTAGATGGAATTTGTATTTGTGGTCCTGGCGACTGGACCTTTTTTGGAACACCAGGTCTGACAGAATCTGTGCAGAAGATCTAGGTGTTGCTACAGGCCCTCCTTGATTGGTAACAGAAGAACCAGATCATCAGCAAGCAGTAGACCTTTGACTTCAGATTCTAGTAGGGTGAGGCCGGGTGCTGCAGACTGTTCTAGTGCCCTCGCCAAGTCATTGATAAATATGTTGAAGAGGGTGGGGTTTAAGCTGCATCCCTGTCTCACCCCCATGGCCCTGTGGAAAGAAATGTGTGTTTTTTGCCAATTTTAACTGCACACTCGTTGTTTGTGTACATGGATTTTATAATGTTGTATGTTTTTCCCCCAACACCACTTTCCATCAATTTGCATAGCAGACCCAAATTGAGTCAAAAGCTTTTTTGAATTCAACAATGCAAGAGAATACTTTGCCTTTGTTTTGTTTGTTTGTAAAGTACAGGATGAATATGTGGTCCGTCTACCGGTAATTTGGTAAAAAGACAATTTAACTTTTGCTCAGTACATTGTTTACACTGAGGAAATGAACTAGTCTGCTCATGCAGAGGATTTTCCCAAGGTTCCTGTTGACGCATATCCCACGGTAGTTATTGGAGTCAAATTTGACTCCACTTTTGTGGATTGGGTTATCAGTCCTTGGTTCCAAATATTTGGGAAGATGCCAGAGCTAAGGATGATGTTAAAGAGTTTAAGTATAGCCAATTTGAATTTGTGGTCTGTATATTTTATAATGTCATTGAGGATACCATCAATACCACTGGCCTTTTTGGGTTGGAGGGTTTGTATTTTGTCCTGTAGTTGGGGTCGCAGGGTAGCCTAGTAGTTAGAGCGTTGGACTAGTAACTGAAAGTTGCAAGTTCAAATCCCTGAGCTGACAAGGTACAAATCAAATCTCCGACAAGGTACAAATCTGTCGTTCTGCCCCTGAACAGGCAGTTAACCCACTGTTCCTAGGCCGTCATTTTTTCTGTTAGTTTCAGACGTGCTGCTCCTTCTTTTTCCATTGTGTATTTCTGTATTGTTTTAGTGATTCACCATAGTGAAGGCGTAGACTCAGGTTTTCTGGGTCTCTCTGTCTCTCGATTTCTTTTTTAGGTTTTTGCATTCTTCATCTCTCTGTCTCTCGCTCTCGCCTCTGTCTAACGCGGTCGTCACTAGTTACCACAACCACAAAGTCATAAACCCCGCCTATTTCTAAAATGTTCTTAAAATGTGATTTTAAACCTAACCCTAACCGTAACCACACCGCTAACGTTATGCCTAACACTAAACTTAAATTAATACCAACAATCACATTTTTGTTTAATTAATTTTTACGATATAGCCAATTATGACTTTTTGGCTTTGGTAACTAGTGGAAACCCTCTAACTCACTCACACGGTCGGATAAGGTCGCTTTCAGCAGAACCGACTGTTGTGTCTGTGGGATTCATTTCAGTGATGAGCTACAGACAGACACGCTTTCCTGCCTCTCCCATTCACTATCTAACTTCAGTATATTCGTGTATTTGCGAACTTGCTGTGGATTCTATTATACTGTTGAGTCTTTTACGGGTGTAGTCAGAGGCGACGGATCGCCTGAACTAAACTAGCCGCTGAAGTCTCATCTCGGCGGGGGTCGCATTTTTGTAGCACCCTGGTTCTGAGAACCCCCAAAATACAAAGAAATATGGAGAAGTTGAAAAATGGAAACAGATCAGAGGAAGATTGTGAATCTCACGAGGAGGAAGAGTTGGACCCCAGGATCCAGGTACAGTGATTAGCCTAACTGTTATTATTGTAGCAAGATAGATATTATGATGTTGTTACGTTATTATGCATATCAGAATGACAATGGGACTTGAGGTGGTAAAGAGAAGTGAAGGTTATCTAGAGGCAACACACACACACACACACACACACACACACACACACACACACACACACACACACACACACACACACACACACACACACACACACACACACACACACACACACACACACACACACACACACACACACACACACACACACACACACACGTGTCAGTTACTCACACCACAGGTCCATAGAGAGCTGACTCGGTCTGTAACCCAGTGTAGTGGAAACTGTGTTAATGAATAGCACTGACAGTCATACACACAAAAAAATGAGTGTTCCACAAGGGTTCTTTGGGAAGGGGGGTGCTGATCAAGAACAGTGGTGAGGTTTCACTGCTTTTTTTTAGTAAATTCCAGTGGTTTTGACACACACACATGTTCAATGTTTAACCATCTCCAGATGTGTCAGGGCCTGGCTGAGATCATGACATATTTGAATTAACGCTCCCCTGCTTATCTTTTCATACCTCCCATCTTTTTCACTCTCCCTCCAATTCCATTCTCCTTCTTCTCCCTATTTACACACTCCATCCTTTCTCTTTCCAATCTCTGCATTCTTTATCTCTCATTCTCTTTCCACCTCCTCTCTTTATTCTCTCCCTCCTTCTCTTCGTTTTTTCCCTCCTTCTCTACATTTTTCCCTCATGTCCTCTCTCCTTCTTCCCTCCTCCCTGTCTCCTGTGTGTTATGTGTAAACAGGGGGAGTTGGAGAACTTGAACCAGTCTACAGATGACATCAACCGCTGGGAGACAGAGCTGGAGGTAGGCCAGGAATGCAGGAAATGTATTTGGGATTTTAAAAGTCTTCTGAAGTTTGTGATTTCCACTTTGAAATTTCAGACTTGATTTTCCATAACGAAAACTTAATCAACTCATACAAAATGTCCATCAGTTATAATCCACATAATCATTCACATTTCCTGTTGCTGCAGGATTATTTTCCTGCTGTAGCAAACTGGCTAAAATTAAGATCCCACATCTGTAGAGGACACGGTCCCTGTATGATGCGTGTCACAGTTTTCTTGATAGAATTTCTAGTCAGAAAAACTCTCACACAGCACATTCCCAGCTACCACTCCCTACTCCCTACTCGTCCCTATTCTCTACTCCCTATTCCCTGCCCCCTACTCCGGATATAAACACACAACTATGTCCTGTATTTTAGCCTTTAGCAGTCTGTTTTCATTAGAAATACGATCTCTTCCAAACTTTTCCCTTTGAGCCCAGAGAGGTTAAAACAACAACAGAGGGAGAGAGAGAGAGTTAGGGGGAGAGACAGAGAGAGAGAGAATGAGAGGGAGAGAGAGAACAGGAGTGAGAATGGGAGAGAGAGTGAATGAGAGAGGGAGAAGAGAGGAAGTTAACTAAAAACATTGAGTACTTAATGGAAATGTCAGTATATTCCTTGTGTTTCAGGAAGAATACACATGTATTATACACATCCACATGTAATGCCTGTGTTATACACACAGTGTGTTGTATATTTCTAGGAATCTAGTCCATCAAAAGAGAATGTCTGAAGGCGAGGTATGTTAGGTATGTCAAGTTGTTTACGTTATAAACAAAAGTGACTCTCTTACCCCGTCTAAAGACCCTGTAGGGTAGACTGTTTTGACCCCGTCTAAAGACCCTGGAGGGTAGACTGGCTTGACCCCGTCTAAAGACCCTGGAGGGTAGACTGGCTTGACCCCGTCTAAAGACCCTGGAGGGTAGACTGGCTTGACCCCGTCTAAAGACCCTGTAGGGTAGACTGGCTTGACCCCGTCTAAAGACCCTGGAGGGTAGACTGGCTTGACCCCGTCTAAAGACCCTGGAGGGTAGACTGGCTGACACACACACACACACACACACACACACACACACACACGCCTAAACACACACACACACACACACACACACACACACACACACACACACACACACACACACACACACACACACACACACACACACACACACACACACACACACACACACACACACACACACACACACACACACACACACACACACACACACACACCTCTTTGACAGGGAGATAGACGCATTTCTCAACCCCTAAAATTAGACATTATACCATTTTAGACAATATATAACAGCATAAGGGTAATTTTCCTGGCGGTGTGTGTGTGTGCGAGGTTAAGTGGGTAGGTGTTGTATTGAGTTAGTTGACACATCTCTTTTGAGGAAAGCACAAAGCCTGACTATCTCAGTTCTCTGATTTGGGATGGAGAAGAGGAGGAAAGGAGGAGAAGTGAGGAGGAGATGCGGAGAGGAGGGGAAAGAATACACTTTCAATAACAACACAACACAGAGACACTGATACATTGTTATATACACTCTCTGTGTAGAAATGAGTCTGTGGAGCTAACATGCAGTGGTGACAATAGAATAGAACAGGACAAAATGTCAGACATACAGTATAGGATCCCTGAGGGAAGGTCTTTGAAGATGGAGATTTTTTGGTACTTTACTAACTGCTGTGTGTGTTTGTGTGTGTGTGTGTGTGTGTGTGTGTGTGTGTGTGTGTGTGTGTGTGTGTGTGTGTGTGTGTGTGTGTGTGTAGGACTGTCGCCAGAGGTTCCGTGCTGTGCTGGTAGAAGCCACAGTGAAGATGGATGAGCAGGTGAAGAGAATCGGCAGAGCTGTAGAAGACTCCAAACCTTACTGGGAGGCCAGGAGAGTGGCCAGACAGGTACACACACACACACACACACACACACACACATACACACACACACACACACACACACACACACACACACACACACACACACACACACACACACACACACACACACACACACACACACACACACACACACACACACACACACACACACACACACACACACACACACACACACACAGACAGACGGGCAGGTAGCCAGACAGGCAGGGGTTCAACAGGGTACATGATAGGAACATTTTAAAGAGAACACACACACACTCAAGGAGTTCAAAGCCAGACTAGCAGTCACGTTGTATCTATTTATAACTCTGTCACACTCTCTAACTCAGACTGATCACACACTGCTACTCAGACACACACACACACACACACACACACACACACACACACACACACACACACACACACACACACACACACACACACACACACACACACACACACACACACACACACACACACACACACACACACACACAATAGGGGGGATAGATAGATGAGTCTCTCAGGTGGAGGTGTTTAATCATTTCTTTATTTATCCTCTCTAATCAGTGTGCGTGTGTGTGTCTGTCTGTCTGTCTGTCTGTCTCTCTGTCTGTGTGTGTGTATGTGGGTGGGTGTGTGTGTGAGTGAGCGGGGGGATTAGGGTGATGGGGGGATGTGTGGAAACCAGGAGGGGCCAGCCAGGGGTATTGTGGTTAATTTGGGACAGGTCCTCTGCCCCTCCTGTCGCGCCCACCTCCTATAGCTACTGTGATTGGCTCGTGGCAGATATTCATACCCCACAGGGGGCTCGTTTCCTCACCCCTGGCAACAGCCTATGAGAGGGCAGCGTTTCAGTCATTCAACAAATGACTGCCGTGTGTGTGTGTCTGCCAACTGAAAATGTAGCTGACCTGTCTGTGCTTTGACGGGAAAGGGTTGGGCTGGGGGGTACAAGAGGACAGAGTGTGTGTGTGTGTCCTAGGTTCACTTTGTCTCCATCAGCCTGGTCAATGTAGAGGTACAGCATGTGTAGATGACAGCTTCAGCTGTGTGGCAGGATTACTGAGAGATTTCTTATATGGTGGGACACAACGCAGGGTCTGAACCAGCTCACAAACACCCACATGCATTGACTTTCTGTGTGTGTGGCTGTGTATTTGTGTGGCTGTGTGTGGCTGTGTGTGTGTATGAAAGAGGAGAGTGACATAAATAGGCCACAGCCTTATCTAGCTAGCAGCCCGCAGTGAGCCTTGGGGATAAACCCTTCCATTGTTGAATTATGATTCATGTCTGAATATTTCATATGTGACCTGCTTAATGGAGGAGACTGATCCAACAGCTACTCTTCTCATCCTCTTCTCACCACGACTGGTCCGCAGACGTAATTCCATCCGCTGTGCCCTCAACCGGCCGTTGCCGGACTTCGGAGCAGACGCTGTTACTCTCCCCGGCCTGCTAACTTTAAACACCGTCTTTCCCGCGTGCTAGCATAGTAACGACTACACCGCGGCTTCCCTGCCCCATCTATTGCTGTTCACTGGACCCTATGATTACTTGGCTACATAGCTGATATTCTGCTGGACTGTTCATTTATCACGGTACTCCATTTTGTTCATCTGTCGGCCCCAGCCCCGAACTCAGGCCCTGTGTGTAGTTAACTGACCCTCTCTGCCCATTCATCGCCATTTAACCTGTTGTTGTCTTTGCTGATCAGCTGTTGTTGTCTTACCCGTTGTTGTCTTAGCTAGCTCTCCCAATCAACACCTGTGATTGCTTTATGCCTCGTTTTATGTCTCTCTCAAATGTCAATATGCCCTGTTTACTGTTGTTTAGGATAGTGTTTTAGTTTACAGTGGAGCCCCTAGTCCCACTCAACATGCCTCAGACACCTCCTTTGTCCCACCTCCCACACATGCGGTGACCTCACCCAGTATAACTAGTACATCCAGAGATGCAACCTCTCTTATTGCCACAAAATGCCTGGTTTTACCTCCACTGTACCCACACCCACCATTCCCCTGTCTGCACATTATGCCCTGAATCTATTCTACCACGCCCAGAAATCTGCTCCTTTTATTCTCTGTTCCCAACGCACTAGACAACCAAGTTTGATAGCCTTTAGCCATACCCTCATCCTACTCCTCCTCTGTTCCTCGGGTGATGTGGAGGTTAACCCAGGCCCTGCGTGTCCCCAGGCACTCTCATTTGTTGACTTCTGTAATCGAAAAAGCCTTGGTTTCATGCATGTTAACATTAGAAGCCTCCTCCCTAAGTTTGTTTTATTCACTGCTTTAGCACACTCCGCCAACCCTGATGTCATTGCCGTGTCTGAATCCTGGCTTAGGAAGGCCACCAAAAATTCAGAGATTTCCATACCCAACTACAACATTTTCCGTCAAGATAGAACTGCCAAAGGGGGAGGAGTTGCAATCTACTGCAGAGACAGCCTGCAAAGTTCTGTCATACTTTCCAGGTCTATGCCCAAACAGATTGAACTTCTAATTTCAAAAATGTATCTCTCCTGAATTGATTGCCCCCCATTTATCTTCAGAGTTCGTTCTGTTAGGTGACCTAAACTGGGATATGCTTAACACCCCGGCAGTCCTACAATCTAAGCTAGATGCTTAGATGCAATCTCACACAAATCATCAAGGAACCCACCAGGTACAAGCCTAAATCCGTAAACATGGGCACCCTCATAGATGTTATCCTGACCAACTTGCCTTCCAACTACACCTCTGCTGTTTTCAATCAGGATCTCAGCAATCACTGTCTCATTGCCTGCATCCGCTATGGGTCCGCAGTCAAACGACCACCCCCTCATCACTGTCAAATGCTCCCTAAAACACTTTTGCGAGCAGGCCTTTCTAATCGACCTGGCCCGGGTATCCTGGAAGGATATTGACCTCATCAGTAGAGGATGCCTGGTCGTTCTTTAAAAGTAATTTCCTCACCATCTTAAATAAGCATGCCCCTTTCAAAAAAATGTAGAACTAAGAACAGATACAGCCCTTGGTTCACTCCAGACCTGACTGCCCTTGACCAGCACAAAAACATCCTGTGGTGGACTGCAATAGCATCGAATAGTCACCGTGATATGCAACTGTTCAGGGAAGTCAGGAACCAATACACGCAGTCAGTCAGTCAGGAAAGCAAAGGCTAGCTTTTTCAAACAGAAATTTGCATCCTGCAGCTCTAACTCCAAAAAGTTTTGGGAAACTGTAAAGTCCATGAAGAACAAGAGCACCTCCTCCCAGCTGCCCACTGCACTGAGGCTAGGTAACACGGTCACCACCGATAAATCCATAATAATCAAACATTTCAATTAGCATTTCTCTTACGGCTGGCCATGCTTTCCTCCTGGCTACCCCAACCCCGGCCAACAGTTCCGCCTCCTGGACAATCTGGGCCCTCTCTTTCTAAAACTATCCGCTGCCGTTGTTGCAACCCCTATTACCAGTCTGTTCAACCTCTCTTTCGTGTCGTCTGAGATCCCTAAAGATTGGAAAGCTACCGCGGTCATCCCCCTCTTCAAAGGGGGTGACACTCTTGACCCAAACTGCTATAGACCTATATTCATCCTGCCCTGCCTCTCTAAAGTCTTCGAAAGCCAAGTTAATAAACAGATCACTGACCATTTTGAATCCCACCGTACCTTCTCCGCTGTGCAATCCGGTTTCCGAGCTGGTCACGGGTGCACCTCAGCCACGTTCAAGGTACTAAACGATATCATAACCGCCATCGATAAAAGACAGTACTGTGTAGCCGTCTTCATCGACCTTGCCAAGGCTTTCGACTCTGTCAATTACCGTATTCTTATCGTCAGACTCAATAGCCTTGGTTTCTCAAACGACTGCCTCGCCTGTTTCACCAACTACTTTGCAGACCGAGTTCAGTGTGTAAAATCGGAGGGCCTGCTGTCCGGACCTCTGGCAGTCTCTATGGGGGTACCACAGGGTTTAATTCTCGGGCCGACTCTTTTCTCTGTATACATCAATGATGTCGCTCTTGCTGCGGGGGATTCCCTGATCCACCTCTACGCGGACGACACCATTCTGTATACTTCTGGCCCTTCATTGGACACTGTGTTAACTAACCTCCAAACGAGCTTCAGTGCTATACAGCACTCCTTCCGTGGCCTCCAACTGCTCCTAAACGCTAGTAAAACCAAATGCATGCTTTTCAACCGTTCGTTGCCCGCACCCGCCCGCCCGCCTGACTAGCATCACTACCATGGACGGTTCTGACCTAGAATATGTGGACAACTACAAATATCTAGGTGTCTGACTAGACAGTAAACTCTCCTTCCAGACTCATATTAAACATCTCCAATCCAAAATCAAATCTAGAATCGGCTTTCTATTTCGCAACAAAGCCTCCTTCACTCACGCCGCCAAACTTACCCTAGTAAAACGGACTATCCTACCGATCCTCAACTTGTCATCTACAAAATAGCTTCCAATACTCTACTCAGCAAACTGGATGCAGTCTATCACAGTGCCATCCGTTTCATTACCAAAGCCCCTTATACCACCCACCACTGTGACCTGTATGCTCTAGTCGGCTGGCCCTCGCTATATATCCGTCGCCAGACCCACTGGCTCCAGGTCATCTATAAGTCTATGCTAGGTAAAGCTCTGCCTTATCTCAGCTCACTGGTCATGATAACAACACCCACCCGTAGCACGCACTCCAGCAGGTATATCTCACTGGTCATCCCCAAAGCCAACACCTCCTTTGGCCGCCTTTCCTTCCAGTTCTCTGCTGCCAGTGACTAGAATGAATTGCAAAAATTGCTGAAGCTGGAGACTTATATCTCCCCCACTAACTTTAAACACCAGTTATCTGAGCAGCTTACCGATCGCTGCAGCTGTACATAGTCCATCTATAAATAGCCCACCCATTCTAACTATCTCATCCCCATACTGTTTTTATTTACTTTTCTGCTCTTTTGCACACCAGTATCTCTACTTGCACATCATCATCTGCTAAATTGTAATTTACTTCGCTACTATGGCCTATTTATTGCCTTACCTCCTCACGCCATTTGCACACACTGTATATAGACTTTTTTTTTCAACTATTGTGTTATTGACTGTACGCTTGTTTATTCCATGTGTAACTCTGTGTGGTTGTTTGTGTCGCACTGCTTTGCTTTATCTTGGCCAGGTCGCAGTTGTAAATGAGAACTTGTTCTCAACTAGCCTACCTGGATAAACACTGCACTACCCCCAGCTTCCCCCACCACCCTGCAATACCCCCAGCTTCCCCCCACCACCCTGCACTACCCCCAGCTTCCCCACCACCCTGCACTACCCCCAGCTTCCCCCACCACCCTGCACTACCCCCAGCTTCCCCCCACCACCCTGCACTACCCCCAGATCGTAGCTCTCTTTCAGGGAAGCTGTCTCCCTCTTTGTCTGTCTGTCGCTCTCTCTCAATCACTAGTTTAGCCCAACAGCCTGTCTCATAGTAAGGAAGAGACAGACAGAGATTGAGAGAGAGGGGGAGCGAGAGAGAGAGAGAGAGAGAGAGGGGAGCTACAACCAGCAAACAGTTATCTGTGTGTTGTGGTGAAGTGCTACGTATGTGTTTGTCTGATTATGGAAGGGGAGTGAGAGTATGATGGGTGTGAGGTGATATGTGTCACAAGGGATATGTGTGTGTGTGTTTGTGTGTTTGAGTGTCTTAGAGAGAGACATGCAGGCATACTGAATTTGTCCAGAATAAATAACTAAGGATGCAATTTACACATAACTTTGTCTAGGTCATTGGGTCTCAAGGTTCTTCACATAGTTAGGCAGTAGTGTAAACACACACACACAGTTCCTGAGGTAGGAGCCAGAGAGGCGGGAGTTCCTGGCCCCTTCCTGTGCCTTTGCTGGGAGATTGTGGGATTTGTCTTAACAAAGTTTCAGTGGTTCAGAGAGAGAATGCTTTGCTTGTGCTTTACCCAACACACACACACACACACACACACAATTGCGAGAGGAGAAAAACATCTCCCTCCCTCCCGTCTTCCCTTCATCCTTTCCTCCCTCCATCTCATATCTTCATCCCTGCCAGAGTGAGGGATAGCTCAAGATAAACCTGTTAACCCCAGAGTGAGGGATAGCTCAAGATAAACCTGTTAACCCCAGAGTGAGGGATAGCTCAAGCTAAACCTGTTAACCCCAGAGTGGGATAGCTCAAGCTAAACCTGTTAGCCCCAGAGTGAGGGATAGCTCAAGCTAAACCTATTAACCCCAGAGTGAGGGATAGCTCAAGCTAAACCTGTTAACCCCATAGTGGGATAGCTCAAGCTAAACCTGTTAACCCCAGAGTGAGGGATAGCTCAAGCTAAACCTGTTAACCCCAGAGTGAGGGATAGCTCAAGCTAAACCTGTTAACCCCAGAGTGAGGGATAGCTCAAGCTAAACCTGTTAACACCAGAGTGAGGGATAGCTCAAGCTAAACCTATTAACCCCAGAGTGAGGGATAGCTCAAGCTAAACCTATTAACCCCAGAGTGAGGGATAGCTCAAGCTAAAGCTGTTAATCTCAGAGTGGGATAGCTCAAGCTAAACCTGTTAACCCCAGAGTGAGGGATAGCTCAAGCTAAACCTATTAACCCCAGAGTGAGGGATAGCTCAAGCTAAACCTATTAACCCCAGAGTGAGGGATAGCTCAAGCTAAACCTGTTAAACCCAGAGTGGGATAGCTCAAGATAAACCTATTAACCCCATAATGAGGGATAGCTCAAGCTAAACCTGTTAAACCCAGAGTGGGATAGCTCAAGCTAAACCTGTTAACCCCCCTTATGTAACTGTGATATTTCAGTTTTACATTTTTAATAAATTAGCTAAAATAAAAATAAAACGTGTTTTTGCTTTGAAATTATGGGGTATTGTATGTAGATTGATGAGGAAAAACAACTATTTAATGAATGTTAGAATAATGCTGTAACTTGTGGAAAAGTAAGGGCTCTGAATACTTTCCGACGGCACTGTATATACACAAAAAGATAGGTATGGAGGGATATTGAGAGAGAGGAATGGAGGTTGATTAAACCAGGTCTTTGTGATGGAAATGAGTTTGTATTTGAACTTGAGCATCTCTATCTCTCTCTAATGTCTTGTGTTCAGAAAGAGATCAAGTACTTTAAACAATCATGAGAAGCTGCTCTGCTCAGTGTGTGGGTGTTTGTGTAGACCTATTCCTATTACAACAGTAGCTGTGTAGTGAAGCTGCTCAGTCTTTGTTCTTCTACTCCCACATTCCCCCTCGCTGTCCTCTCCTCTGCTTTCCTCCCCCTCCCCGACCTCTCCTCTGCTTCCTCCCCAACCTCTCCTCTGCCCCCTCGCAGTCCTCTCCTCTGCTTTCCTCCCCCTCGCTGCCCCCTCCTGCCTGTTTTTATTTAACCAGAAGGTTAGAAACCTTTTTTTGCAGGAGGGTTCATGTAAAGTAAATTTCCCTTTAAATAAAGCATTCAGCTATTCATTAAAGCATTTATTCCCTCCCCAGGCCCAGCTGGAGGCCCAGAGGGCGACGGGGGAGTTCCAGAGGGCGGTGGAGATCCTGCGGGCGGCTAAAGAGACCATCGCCCTGGCAGAGGAGAGACTCCTGGAGGAGGACAGCAGACAGTTTGATTCAGCCTGGCAGGAGATGCTCAACCACGCCACCAACAGGGTGGGCAAACATTCTTGGTCCTGGAAAGCCACAGTGTGTGCAGACTGACCGACTGGGTTTGTTTGCTTGCTTAGCTTGATTAGGCATTTGTAGTAGCAACGGTCATCAAAATTGTTAAAAGGTTTTAAAACAAGTCTCATAAATACAACAGTTGGACAATGGATGAAGATACTCTAAACCTTTAGAATTTTTTAAATACATCAGATATTGACGGAATTATAGCACAAAAAAACATTTTACTTGCACAGGCACTATGAATGGAGTTCAGGGATTTTGGTGGCAATTCAGGTGTTCAATTTTTTTTTTTTTTATGCACTCAAATATAAATGTTTTAATGGTTTCAGGTATTTAAAAAAATATTTTGTGTTAAAATAAATAAAGTTATATGTGCCTCATTTGCATAAATACACCAGGTTCATTTGTGTGTGTATATATGAATTTGTTAACTAACATAAAGGGGTGAAATAGGGCTGCAACCACCAAAAACTTGGTCTTTCTAGGCCTACCTGCACTCACAAGCGCTGTCTCGACTGCCTCATTAATTACTGTTGTCACGTTCTGTTGCGTTATTCAACAAATGTGTCAGTAGCAGGATAACCTCAGATAAAAAAATCAACAGGCTTGGCTCTAGA
This sequence comes from Brachymystax lenok tsinlingensis, assembly GCA_030435695.1. NCBI lineage: Eukaryota > Metazoa > Chordata > Actinopteri > Salmoniformes > Salmonidae > Brachymystax > Brachymystax lenok. The sequence goes on from CM059806.1 coordinate 22,412,935, forward strand.
TTACACCTATCTAAACATACTTTACATTGTTTGTGAGATCAGACATGTCACTATAATCCGAGTGTTCATTTTAGGAAGTTGCTTTCATTTCAGCGCATCTAATTTGTAAACATTTCAACTCCATTAACTTATTACTTTTTTTAATTGCACAAAAAACGGCCACCAAAATAAAGTGATCTTTCTTGTGATGTAAGTGTAGAGACGGTGGGATAAATCCCCCGACCAAGCTTTACCGTTCTTATAGATGCAACGGAAAGACAATTTATCCCATTGAGTCCATTTTAGCCATTAGCAGAGTGTGTTTGACAGGTCATTACAAACATTTCTGCGATTGTACCGTTAACGGGCAAAAACGAATGGCACAAAGAAGAGTGGGACAGAGTTGCCAGAGTAAAATAAAAGCAATCAATCCAGCAAGATATAAGTGACAAGTAGATTTTGCACCCCTCAAACACAGGAAATAAATGGCTGACAAAGACAGAGCCTCAGGTGGGCGGGGCATGCGTGTTGCTATTAGTAGTAGTAGCTTGATCTTGGTGGAATATATCAAAGCACACACACCAGACTGACTCTGCTAGACTGACTCTGCCACCCTATTGGCTGTTGCAGGTGATGGAGGCGGAGACGGCGAGGACTCGTAGCGAATTAGAGCACAGAAAGACGGCAAACCACTACAACGCCTGCATCAGTCATATGAGACAGCTGGAGAAGAAACTAAAACGCATCATCAACAAGTCCAGGTGTGTGTGTGTTTTGGTCCTGTTGATGTGATTGACTGCTGAGAAGATAAAGGAACGATACACGCACTCAGCTGCCCCTATCTTGGGCCTCTCGTTGCTGAATGTGATGACCTCCAGATGTTGGCCGGGTAGGCCTGTGCCGTGCTGTGTATGAGTTTGGGCGTAGTGTAGGTTTATGTGTGTGTGATTGTATGTGTGTGTGTGATATTTTGGGGGTAGTGTGTGTGTGTGGGCTAAGTGTGTTTCCCTTAAGGGCCTGTGGAATGTAGCAGCTGTTGGAGGTGGAATGTTATTTTTCCAGAGGTTCATGGTTGCTATGACAACTATACAGTGCCCTGAAAGAACTACTGACTCAAATCTCTCTCTCTCGCTCTCTCTCTCTCCGCCTGCAGGCCATATTTTGAACTGAAGGCAAAATATTACCTACAACTTGAGGTATGTAGTGTTTATTGTTGCCATAGATACAGAATAACTTGTTTGTGTGTTGTAACACACTGTGTGTGTAACGTCCCTGCTTTCTTCTCTCTCAGCAACTAAGACGACACGTAGACAAGTTTCAGGCGAAGCTGACCGTTGCCAAGGCAGACTACCGCACAACGCTGTGTAACCTAGAGACCATCTCCGAGGAGATCCACGCCCGGCGACACACCATCACCATGGGAACCAGAGGGAGGGGCGTGGGGGCTGAGGGAGAGGGGGGAAATGAGGACATCACCAACTTCAAGATGGAGTCAGACGGACTGTCCAGTGAGTGTCACACACACACATACGTGCACACAGCCAGGTTTTAATGTGTATATCTTTGTGTGTATGTTAATTTGTGTATGTTTTCCAGTGGCATCTGTGACTTTTGATGAAGGCGGTAACAGTGGTGGATCAGAGGAAGAGACAAAAACACACTCCACTTCCGCTCCCCTCGACATGCCCTCCTCCTCCCATCATCCCTCCTCTTCCTCCTCCTCTTCTCTCCATCCCTACCCCTCCACCCCTCTGGACCTGCCCTGCTCCTACCCCTCCACCTCATTCTCCACCCCCTCTGCCTACCTCTCACCCCACCCATCCCTCATGTCCTCGTCCTGTCCCAGTGCCATGGAGGGACCCAATCCTGGCGGCTGGCTAAGCCCAGAGTCGAGGTGTGGTTCTCCTCTCCTCAGACCCCGCTCCCAGTGTAGTGGAGCCTCCTCCCCAGACTGCGACCAGGAAAGAGGTTTGTGTGTATGTGTGTTCCGTTGACTTTGTGTCTATAAATGTGATAATTGTTTGGATTATTGTTGGGCTACTGTTTATAGGATTGTATGTTAGAAAACAAGTTTATTCACCTTTAACTCTGCTTTTGTGTGTGTGTGTGTGTGTGTGTGTGTGTGTGTGTGTGTGTGTGTGTGTGTGTGTGTGTGTGTGTGTGTGTGTGTGTGTGTGTGTGTGTGTGTGTGTGTGTGTGTGTGTGTGTGTGTGTGTGTGTGTGTGTGTGTGTGTGTAGGGGACAGAGCAGAAGGCGCGGAGCAGAAGTTGGAGGCAGGTCTGAGTAAGCTGACCCTGACAATAACACACCCACTGCATCCTGGGAACGACGACCCCAAGGATGACCCCAAGACGGCCTCCAGCTCCGCCACTACAACCCATATTCCCAACCTCACCATCCACCTGACCAACAGTGCCTAACGGACAGACAGCTTCACCTCTTACCCTTGACTCATGACCTTTAACCCTGAACTCTTACTCTGAGCCTTTCTATGAACTTTAGTAACATTACAATGTGTTTTATTCACTCCAGGGACAAATCTGAAATCACACCCTATTCCATATGCATAGGAAATAAGGAATAGTGGCAATAGGGTGCCATTTTGGATCTTGCCCAGAACTGATCTGGAATAACCCGGAAGGGGAAATAAACTTGGGGATTGTGGGGGATAATAGCCAGGCAAGTCTATTGTCTACACCTTAAACACTCCGAACAAAGGAAGGGTGTGAAAGGGCAATCGCTATGGCTGCGTCCCAATTCTCCAAAAAGGGTGGACTTGCACACTCACTGTCATGGATTTAAAAGCTATTGATTGGTGTAAGCTGGGGGGAGTTTCCACTATTGTGACATGTTGGAATGACCCTGGAGAGAGATATGTAAATATGGCTGTTGATCCCCCGGCTCCCCTGATCTCACAGCGCGCTTGTGCGTGTGCGTGTGTGTGTGTCAGAGGAACAGCATGTTACTGCAGTTTTTCTCCCTCACATAGACTGACTGGGGTTGTTTGCAATTACTATGTGTTGAATGTGTTTGTGTGTGTCACTATGCGTGGTAGGTAGGGTGACAGTGTGTGTAGAGACTGTTCCAGTGCAGTTGTAGTGTTAGTGTATTACTCCTGTTTGGGGAGAGTACAGGCTGACTCCAGTAGAGAGATATTCTATATTTATGCTCTGTGTCTCTGACCTACGCTATGTATCTGTTCCTAGAATAAAACACGTCCTGACACTTCACTGTGTGTGTCTGTGTGTGTCTGACACTGACGCACTGTAGCCTCACAAACCGGAACCTTCCCCCGTCCAACACACTCACACACTTTAACCCCAAAGTCACCATTGTGTCACCCCCCCAATGTTAATGGATGTAAACAAACACTATCTGGCACACACACACACGCTGGTGAGAGTGTTTTCTTCCTGCAACTCTCTCAGCTGGTGCAGTGTTATCTCATGACTTGAGTCAGAGCTCTGAGACTCCCTGTCTGTGTGTGTGCACTCCTTTTCTGGGCCGGAATCCAACCCAGATCTGCCTATCCCAAATCTGTCAGTTATGCCTTTTCCCAGTCCTAAAAGGCCTGATAGAGGCTGCACAACCTAATCAACAGGCTGGGCACAGCTAGGAACTTTATCTCAACCTAGGCGATAAGGGCCTTAGCGGGCAATCCCCAGAGCCTAGTGCCTATGCTGCCTAACTCCTCAACCTAACACACTTCCCGCTGTTCAGGTCAGAGCTTCCACCGTAGACACTATAAGGATAATCTCTCATGTCTGGCAAGGCCTAGATTAAATCCTTCAAAGACTCCTACCAATGCACTAGTACTATAGTCTGGTCATAGGTCCCTTTATTCCAGAATGTGTGATTCCCAATTAATTAACCAGATTCTCAAAATCCCCAATTGATCAAATTAATTAGAAACCTCAAGTAAGACAGCATAATGCACTTGTATGACTCTTTGACGACTCCAGGTTTGGAACATAAAAGTGTATTCAAGTTCTAGTTTATTACAAAAAAAATTGCCAGCATAATAAATGTAAATTCAAGATTCCCTCAGGGCTTTCACCTAAACCCCCTTAGGGCTTCACTATTATGAGAAACACTTTTAATAACAAGAAAAAGTAGTTTTACCTTCTAAAACAATACAATAGTTTCTAAAAGGTGAAAAACGTAATAAATAAATACAAACATATGTTTAAAAAAAAACGAATCATACAACTATAATAATACAAAACTAATGGTTAAAAAATCAGTCTTCAATAACAGCAAATTATTCCTATACCCTACTGAACATCAATACCCCTACTAAACTCCTCTACTCAGTACATACCCCAACTTCACCATATATACATTTTTAAGCTCTCATAGTATTTTCCATAACATGTTTATTTCATCAACCCAGTCATAGTTTATTCATTTTCAACAATACTCTCTGCATGTTCTTTTATTTCATCAATATAGTCATAGTTCCATCCATTTCATCAACACTTCTCAATTCCTTTCTTTCCCCATCAACTATCCAACGACTCTGTACTTTGATCGTGTATTTTTCTAAGTGTCTGGGCCCAAGCTTGTGTGTATTTCGGCTCTGGAAGACCTTATAAGGACTTCTCATTAAGTAATGTTTGTGTGTGTGTGAATGTGCACGTGTAATTCTGTGTGTGTACTTGCTAAAACAAAAACCTCTGCAGGATTAACAACTCAACTCAAATCTGCCTATCCAATAGCAGTCAGTTTCTCCTAGTCATTAATCCCCCAGATTTTATAGATCCCTCTCTGCCTTACCACTGAGCTAGTTTACAGCTAGGGACTGTTCCTCAAATTCAACAGTAATGGCCTTTACAGTAAAATGTGCTATCCTCAGAGCCTAGTGTCTATGCTGCCTCACTCCCGTTCCACCTGGTGCCTTCCCAGGATCATCCAGGCCAGAGCTTCCATCATAGACCACTATAAGGGCCCCTATTTCCTGAATTGACTGCGCCCAGAATCACCCCTCCTATGACTCCTTAACAATGCACTCAGTACTACTAGTACTATACAAGCGTAAATATATGTGTGGCATTTTTTTTCCTCGATTGAGCCGTCGTTCATGTGCAAAGTATACATTTTCATGAGCATAGCTTCCACATGTATGCACCAGTCCACTCTCTTTATCTTACCCCTCCCCTTCCATTGTGTAACAAGCCATCATATCGGGATAGTCCACTAAGGACTTTTCATTGCATTATGTTAGTAATCAATTCAACGTATACCGTGTGCGTTTAGGTATTTCTGTCTGATTATTTAGTTAGTAAATAAATAATTAAGCCAATTTGTGTATCGCTGAATCATCATTTAGACTAGGGTTTGTGCAGATATCCAAGAATTATGCGACGTTCAGAATAAGACTAATATGAAGTAATAATGATTGTGCTGCCATCCTGTTAGAAAGGTAACAGATTATTTTATTACAGTGGTTAAGATGGATTTTCATTGTGTTCCATGGTGTTATTCGCCCCCTAGTGGAGATTTCTGGTACTTAGAAAGACTGTAAGGAAACAGGAAGAGACACGCAGAGAAGCAGCTAAAAACAACGCTACGGTGCAGGTCTTTCACTGCAGTTATCTCTTGTCACGTTTCAGAAAATATTCGGAAAATATTTGTAAATTCGATTCAAGCATTTAGCTAGTGATGAAAATCTTGTTATTGATAGAATTGCTTACATATCAATGTTAGTTGGTTGCATTTACTCACACAAATTGCCTTGCCTTTCATGTTTGCCGTCAGCTGTATTACTTTGCTCGGCGTCATGTAAAAGAATTGTAAAACATACAATACTGAAGTTTTGTTACTGTTTCTAGTGTAATATTCTTTGTTATTGTACAGAGGTGGTTGCACATTATTATAGTAATTAAAGGAGTTAGCCAATTACCATATGAGTAACAATTAGCTATATGGTTTGGCATCATGCCAGTAACATGGTACCTTGGCACGTGCTTTGTATTTATGCAACTTCAACTTGAAAGATATAATGTACAGCTACAGTATGTCGATTTGAATTGAATACTAAAGTATATTCTTTTCTGTATTTTGCAGTTTCACAACATAAACATTTTCAATATATTAATTCAAGAAAAGTCACGCCTTGGGAGTTTTATTGAATACTTAGTTGTTAGCTATCTGTCTAGTTTTGCATGGGAACACAATTCAAGGGCAGAATAATGATTAATGGCTGACTGGTATGATAACGATATGTTCAGATATATTTTTTATTGTTAGTTGGGAAACGGCAACTGATTAAACAAACTTTTTCCGTGGTGCACCAAGTTACTAATGAGTTAATTGTTACATGATTAATTTAATCACGTAAAGTTAATTGATTTGATAAAATAGCCATCACATTAATGGTAGTCATGACACAACCTTTAATATTCTAATTTCACTCAATCTTTATCTCATTCTAACCTAAAATATTACTCCAGTAACATTGTAAACATTCAAAATCCCATCATCATCCTATTATTTCAACATTATAACATTCCACTATCAATCATCTTGTCATGGAAATTCTGCACAGGGACACTCAAAGTCAAACTTAAATGAATAATTCTTTATTGTCAGTTAACTGGAGAGGTTCCAACAAACTTGATGCACCATAGTACATGTCTGTCAGGAACTCCGACAGGGTAGTCCCGTTAGATCTCTTATATTCTGCTGACACAGACAAGTTATAGTTGCATGATTTAGCTTATTAATTATTCATAAGGAATTCATCATTAACGTTTGGTTTATGCATGTAACCGACCAATACCTCACAAGGCTTCCTCTCTCCAAGCTGAGACCTTGAAACTGAGATATCCTTTTCGTTCTCAAAACAAGGTTCTGGGCATACTGCCAAATTGCTCTACTGACAGTGAGGATTCCTCCCAGGAACATTCAGTCAGTCACTTGCATGAACACAGAAATTGGTTATTAGAAAAGCACAAACAAAGTTTTACATCACATTCCCTCCTCTTATCATTCACTCTGTAAAAATTATCATTACATTTTATTAATTTGGTTATTACTTAAACTATCAAAGAAGTAAGTAAACAAAATCAATGCATAAAACCAGACACTTTCAAATCCTTCATTCTGGGTTGTAAACAAAATCAACATATAAAACCAGACACTTCATCCTTTCAAACCCTTCATTCTGGGTTATACAATCCAACTTGTAAAACCATTGCAGTAGAATGTTTTAACTTAAGACCTTCGCTTCATACAGTTACACATATGCTTCATTACACAATTTATTTTATTAATTCTGCAATGACATTTCAGCTGGAGCTTTTGTTGCGAGCGGCATGTTAATGACAGATATATCAATCAGTGGAGGCTCCTCAGAGGAGGAAGGGGAGGACCATCCACCTCAGTGAATTTTATAAAAATAAAATTAAAACATTTAAAAAGTTATCCTTTTTAGATAAAATGTATGCTAAATATGATCACGTCACCAAATAATTGATTAAAACACACTATTTTGCAAAGAAGGTCTACAGTAGCCTCAACAGCACTCTATTGGGTAGCACCATGGTGTAGCCGGAGGACAGTTGCTTTCGTCCTCCTCTGAGTACAATGATTTCAATACAAAACCTAGGAGGCTGATGGTTCTCACCCCCTTCCATAGACTTACACAGTAATTATGACAACTTCTGGAGGACGTCCTCCAACCTATCAGAGCTCTTGCAGCATGAACTGACTAGTTGTCCACCCAATCAAAGGATCAGATAATTAATCTAGTACTGAAAGTATAAACTACACCTAGCTAGCACTGCAGTGCATCAAATGTGGTGAGTAGTTGACTCAAAGAGAGAGAAATAAAATAGTTTAACAGTTTTTAACAAACTAATTTATTCATAAATGAAGGAGAAATAGAGAGCGATTGTCATTTTTTTCACTTCCAGTTTCACTTACTTAGCTAGCAAATGCAGCTAGCTAGTTTATCCTACTGAAACACCCTGCTCAAACAGGGATGCTATGTTAGCTAGCTCGCTATGACCATCCAACACAACACTGGAACTCTTCCAGGTCAAGGGAAGCTTTTGGTTTTACCAATTTATTGCCACCAGACTGTACACTGTAACGTTACTGCATGATTGTAGCTGGTTTACTAACGCATTAGTTCTATTAGCTATGATAACTATGACGTTACTTTAGCTAATATGGTGACAACGATGTAGGCTGTGTGTCTCTACCTGTGTGCACATACGCTGTACATTTTTCCTTTTAGCAACCTCATGATGGTTATAGGGAAAATTTGAGTATCATGTAGTAGCCTAAACATATAGCTGTTACATTTAACTGGGTGAATGGAATATAAATGACAGTCATCCAATATGCTGTAATAGAAATAAGGCCATGCTCATGATAAAAAAAATTGTCCTCCCTCATCTGAAACGACACTGACCACCACTGATATCAATGCATTTTTTGGTCTAAATTACAATACATTTCACAGTGTGCAGACCTCCACAATCAACCTGATACCCCAAATAAACAATTTTGGACAAGCCTGAATAAATTATGGCACGGTTGACCACCCGCACCTCTCTGATTCAGAGGGGTTGGGTTAAATGCGGAAGACATATTTCAGTTGAATACATTCAGTTGTAGAACTGACTAGGTATCCCCCTTTCCCTTTCCATCACGGTACTCATTCTTCTAGGGTTGCTTAATTTTCTTCTTCGTCCTCCCAATGGCACATGTTCTAAGTGGATGGCCCTTGATAATGTCCCGATTTCAATATCTGGGGAATAATCAGATTTTCCCAAACAGACAAATCTCTCACCTGTGCCGCCACTGTCCTTTACGGTCTATTATGTCTTGTCCATTTTCCTACCAGTACACCAGTAGCATGAGAGAAGTTTGGACGGGATCTCTCTCCATGCTCAATCCACGTGGACTCAAGTCGCACTCCTGAGAGAAAAGGCATGAGAGAAAAGGCATTTGATAGCTTCAACTGGATGCTGTGTACAGGTTGCTGGCTCGGACTCAGGTCTCCCGGTAGAAATGGTGAAGGACCATAGTGAATGCCATTGTCGCCATTACTTCAGCCGGTTAGAGGGGGTGAGGTTCACATTGTTCTTGGTCGAATTATTCCTTCCATGCATTAGATACCATCTGTGTCACCTTCGCCGTAACCTCCAGAGAGGACAGACCAGAACAACACTTTAGTTTATGGCATTTCTGATTCAGGAAATCCAGACAAACTATTCACTGTACTTTTGGGTGTCAGGGAAAATGTATGGAGTAAAAAGTACATAATTCTTTTTTATTTTTTTATTTCACCTTTATTTAACCAGGTAGGCTAGTTGAGAATTTACAACTGTGACCTGGCCAAGATAAAGCAAAGCAGTGTGACACAAACAACAACACAGAGTTACACATGGAATAAACAAACTTACAGTCAACAACACAGTAAAAAAGTATATATGCAGTGTGTGCAAATGAGGTAAGATAAGGGAGGTAAGGCTATAAATAGGCCATAGTGGCAAAGTAATTACAATATAGCAATTAAACACTGGAGTGATAAATGAGCAGAAGATTAACATGCAAGTAGAGATACTGGGGTGCAAAGGAGCAAAATAAATAAACAAATAACAGTATGGGGATGAGGTAGTTGGATGGGCTATTTCCAGATGGGCTAAGTACAGGTGCAGTGATTTGTGAACTGCTCTGACAGCTGGTGCTGTAATGCGTGCGTACAGGAGAGCAAAACTGTGTTACGCAATGGTGCGGTTTATTAATGAAAACCCACCGGACACAGAACAAACAATCAATTTGGGTAAAAACCCTGTTACACACCAAATGAACGTGCACTAGCATTTACAAATAACAATTCCGGAGAAGGACATGGGGGGAAACAGAGGGTTAAATACACAACATGTAATGATGGAATTGAAACCAGGTGTGTGGGAAGACAAGACAAAACAAATGGAAAAAATAAAAATAGATCGATGATGGCTAGATGACCGGCGACGCCAAGCACCGAGCGCCGCCCGAACAAGGAGAGGAACCAACTTCGGCAGAAGTCGTGACAGTACCCGCCTCTTGACGCGCGGCTCCAGCAGCGCGCCGACACCGGCCTCGGGGACGACCCGGGAGGGCGAGGCGCAGGGCGATCCGGGCGAAGACGGTGGAACTCCTGCAGCATTGAAGGGTCCAACACGTCCTCGACCAGAACCCAGCACCTCTCTTCCGGACCGTACCCCTCCCACTCCACTGAAGGCCCTTCGCCCGAAGCCTCGAATCCATTATGGAGCGAACGGAGTACGCCGGGCCCCCTTGATGTCCAGAGGGGGCGGAGGAACCTCCCGCACTTCAGACTCCTGGAGTGGGCCAGCCACCACCGGCCTGAGGAGAGACACATGGAACGAGAGTTTAATACGGTAATCGGGGGGAAGCTGTAACCTATAACAAATCTCGTTCACTCTCCTCAGGACTTTAAATGGCCCCTCAAACCGCGGACCCAGCTTCCGGCAGGCGGGGGCAGGTTTTGTGTCAGGGGCCAGACCCGGTCCCCCGGTGCGAACAACGGGGCCTCACTGCGGTGATGGTCTGCGCTCTCTTTTTGATGCAGCACGGCCCGCTGAAGGTCAACACGGGTAGCTTCCCATGTCTCCTCCGCGCGCCTGAACTAGTCGTCCACCGCAGGAGCCTCGGTCTGACTCTGATGCCAAGGCGCCAGAACCCGGCTGGTACCCCAGTACACACTGGAATAGAGAGAGGTTAGTGGAGTGGCGAAACGAGTTCTGTGCCATCTTGGCCCAGGGCACGAACGCCGACCACTCCCCCGGCCGGTCCCGGCAATAAGGCCGCAGAAACCTGCCCACATCCTGGTTTACTCTCTCCACCTGCCCATTACAGTCGGGGTGAAACCCCGAAGTAAGGCTGATCAAGACCCCCAGACGTTCCATGAAAGCCTTCCAAACCCTAGACGTGAACTGGGGACCTCGATCAGACACTACAGTGAGGGAAAAAAGTATTTGATCCCCTGCTGATTTTGTAAGTTTGCCCACTGACAAAGAAATTATCAGTCTATAATTTTAATGGTAGGTTTATTTGAACAGTGAGAGACATAATAACAACAAAAAGATCCAGAAAAACGCATGTGAAAAATGTTATAAATTGATTTGCATTTTAATGAGGGAAATTAGTATTTGACCCCCTCTCAATCAGAAAGATTTCAGAACGAGTTGAGATTAGGAGCACACTCTTTAAGGGAGTGCTCCTAATCTCAGTTTGCTACCTGTATAAAAGACACCTGTCCACAGAAGCAATCAATCAGATTCCAAACTCTCCACCATGGCCAAGACCAAAGAGCACTCCAAGGATGTCAAGGACAAGATTGTAGACCTACACAAGGCTGGAATGGGCTACAAGACCATCGCCAAGCAGCTTGGTGAGAAGGTGACAACAGTTGGTGTGATTATTCGCAAATGGAAGAAACACAAATGAACTGTCAATCTCCCTCGGCCTGGGGCTCCATGCAAGATCTCACCTCGTGGAGTTGCAATGATCATGAGAACGGTGAGGAATCAGTCCAGAACTACACAGAAGGATCTTGTCAATGATCTCAAGGCAGCTGGGACCATAGTCACCAAGAAAACAATTGGTAACACACTACGCCGTGAAGGACTGAAATCCTGCAGCGCCCGCAAGGTCCCCCTGCTCAAGAAAGCACATATACATGCCCGTCTGGAGTTTGCCAATGAACAGGACAACTGGGTGAAAGTGTTGTGGTCAGATGAGACCAAAATGGAGCTCTTTGGCATCAACTCAACTCACCGTGTTTGGAGGAGGTGGAATGCTGCCTATGACCCCAAGAAAACCATCCCCACCGTCAAACATGGAGGTGGAAACATTATGCTTTGGGGGTGTTTTTCTGCTAAGGGGACTGGACAACTTCACCCCATCAAAGGGACGATGGACGGGGCCATGTACTGTCAAATCTTGGGTGAGAACCTCAGCCAGGGCATTGAAAATGGGTCGTGGAAGGGTATTCCAGCATGACAATGACCCAAAACACACAGCCAAGGTAACAAAGGAGTGGCTCAAGAAGAAGCACATTAAGGTCCTGGAGTGGCCTAGCCAGTCTCCAGACCTTAATCCCATATAAAATCTGTGGAGGGAGCTGAAGGTTCGAGTTGCCAAACGTCAGCCTCGAAACCTTAATGACTTGGAGAAGATCTGCAAAGAGGAGTGGGACAAAATCCCTCCTGAGATGTGTGCAAACCTGGTGGCCAACTGCAAGAAACATCTGACCTCTGTGATTGCCAACAAGGGTTTTGCCTCCAAGTACTGAGTCATGTTTTGCAGAGGGGTCAAATACTTATTTCCCTCATTAAAATGCAATTCCATTCATAACATTTTTCACATGCGTTTTTCTGGATTTTTTGTTTGTAATTCTGTCTCTCACTGTTCAAATAAACCTACCATTAAAGTTATAGACTGATCATTTCTTTGTCAGTGGGCAAACATACAAAATCAGCTGGGGATCAAATACTTTTTTCCCTCACTGTATATCCTCAGGCACCCCGTAGTGCCGGAAGACGCGAGTGTAAACAAGGCCTCCGCAGTCTGTAGGGCCGTAGGGAGAGGGAGGAGACGACAGGACTTAGAGAACCAATCCACAACGACCAGAATAGCGGTGTTACCCTGTGAGGGGGGGAGATCAGTAAGAAAATCCACCGACAGGTGCAACCAAGGCCGTTGTGGAACAGGTAAGGGGTGTAATTTCCCTCTGGGCAGGTGCCTAGGAGCCTTACACTGGGCGCACACCGAGCAGGAGGAAACATAAACCCTCACGTCCTTAGCCAAGGTAGGCCACCAGTACCTCCCGCTCAAACAGCGCACTGTCTGACCAATCCCAGGATGACCAGAGCAGGGTGACGTGTGGGCCCAATAGATCAACCGGTCACGGAGAGCAGACGGGACGTACAGACACCCAGCGGGACACTGGACGGGAGCGGGCTCTGCACATAACGCCGACTCAATGTCAGCGTCCAGCTCCCACACTACCGGAGGCATGGGCCAATCCTCTGTGTCAAACAGTCGGGACAATGTGTCTGCCTTCACGTTCTGGGAGCCTGGTCTGTAGGAAAGGGTGAACACAAAACGGGTGAAAAACATGGCCCACCTTGCCTGACGAGGGTTCAGTCTCCTCGCTGCCCGGATGTACTCCAGGTTGCGGTGGTCAGTTCAGATGAGAAAAGGGTGTTGAGCCCCCTCAAGCCAATGTCTCCACGCCTTCAGAGCCTTTACGACAGCCAACAGGTCCCGGTCCCCCACGTCATAGTTTCGCTCCGCCGGGCTGAGCTTCTTCGAGAAGAAGGCACAGGGGCGGAGCTCCGGTGGCGTACCCGAGCGCTGAGAGAGCACGGCTCCTATCCCAGCCTCGGACGGATCCACCTCCACTATGAACGCCAAAGAGTGATCCGGATGGGCCAGCACGGGAGCCGAGGTAAACAGAGCCCTCAGATGACCAAAAGCCCTGTCGGCCTCAGCCAACCACTGCAAACTCACCTGAACCCCTTCAGCAGTGACGTAATGGGAGCCGCTACCAGACCAAACCCTGGATAAACCTCCGGTAGTAATGGGCAAACCCAAGAAACACCTGCACTTCCTTTACCGTGGTGGGAGTCGGCCAATTAAACACGGCTACAATGCGGTCACTCTCCATCTCCACCCCTGAGGTGGAAATGCGGTACCCTAGGAAGGAGACGGACTGCTGGAAGAACAGACACTTCTCAGCCTTGACGTACAGTTCATGCTCCAACAATCGTCCAAGCACCCTGCGCACCAGGGACACATGCTTGGCGCATGTAGTGGAGTATATCAGAATGTCATCAATATACACCACTACAACCTGCCCGTGCAGGTCCTTGAAAATCTTGTCTACAAAGACTTGGAAGACTGATGGAGCATTCATCAACCCGTACGGCATGACGAGGTACTCATAATGCCCTGAGGTGGTACTGAATGCAGTCTTCCACTCGTTTCCCTCCCGGATACGCACCAGGTTGTAAGCGCTCCTGAGATCTAGTTTGGTGAAGAAGCGCATTCCGTGCATTGACTCAATCGCCGTGGCGATGAGAGGTAGAGGGTAACTGTACCTCACCGTGATCTGATTTAGACCTCTATAGTCAATACACGGGCGCAGACCTCCATCCTTCTTCTTCACAAAAAAGGAAACTCGAGGAGGCGGGTGATGTGGAGGACCGAATGTACCCCTGACGCAGGGATTCGGAAACATATGTTTCCATAGCCACCGTCTCCGTTTGTGACAGAGGATAAGTGCGGTGGGAAGTGCGGTGTCTACCAGGAGATTTATCGCACAATCCCCCATGTCGATGCGGTGGTAATTAAGTCGCCTTCTTCTTACAGAAGGCGAGAGCCAAATCGGCATATTCAGGGGGAATGCGCACGGTGGAGACCTGGTCTGGACTTTCCACCGTGGTAGCACCAACGGAAACCCCTAAACACCTGCCCGAGCACTCTCGTGACCACCCCGTGAGAGCCCTCCGTAGCGAAGAAACAGTGGGGTCATGACAAGCTAGGGTAGGCATAGCACCGCGGGAAACACAGGAGAGTCAATGAGGAAGAGACTAATTCTCTCCTTGTGACCCCCTGCATCACCATACCTAGAGGAGCGGTGACCTCCCTAATCAACCCTGACCCTAATGGTCGACTATCTAAGGCATGACCGGGGAAAGACACATCCACGGGAACAATGGGGATCCCTAAACTATGGGCGAACAATATATCTATAAAATTCCCAGCCGCACCTGAATCTACAAGCGCCTTATGCTGGGAATGCGGGGAAAATTCAGGAAAAATGTAATACAAAAACATATGTGCAACAGAGGACTCTGGGTGAGAATGGTGCCGGCTCACCTGAGGTGACGCCAGAGCACCCTGCCTGCTGCCTCGATACCCAGAGGAACCAACCCGGCACCGACTGGCAGTGTGACCTCTGCGGCCACAGATGGTGCACGAGCTGGAACCCCCTCCGGTCTCCCTCCGCACCACCCCTCCCAACTCCATGGGTATCGGAGAGGGAGTGCGGGGGGATTGAACCAACAGACCCCGATCTGAACGTCCGCGGGTAGCCAGCAGGTTATCCAGCCGGATGGACAGGTCCACCAACTAGTCGAACGTGAGGGTGGTGTCTCTGCATGCCAACTCCCGACAGACGTCCTCGCGCAGACTACAGCGATAATGGTCGATCAGGGCCCTGTCGTTCCATCCCGCGCCGGCAGCCAGGGTCCGAAACTCCAGGGTGAACTCCTGTGCGCTCCTCGTCCCCTGCCTTAGATGGAAGAGGCGTTCCTGGGGAAGGGAGAGACGAATCCCGCTGGAACCAGGAGAAGGAGGGGCGAGTAGTGGAGACCCCGGTTGTGCTGGTGGAGGCGCTGGTAGAACTCCCTGTCTCTCCCAGCGGTCCATTGTCCGGACAACACGGTCCATGGTGGTGCATAGATGGTGGAGCATTGCTGCGTGGTCCCGCACGTGCTTCTCCACCCCTATTCCTGGGGTACCAGCTCCTGCTGACTCCATATAGTTGGTCCGGAATTCTGTAATGCGTCCGTACTGGCGGATGAGAAGTCAGGCGCAGGAGAGGAAAACTGTGTTACGCAATGGTGCGGTTTATTAATGAAAACCCACCGGACACAGAACAAACAATCAATTTGGGTAAAAACCCCGTTACACACCAAATGCACTAGCATTTACAAATAACAATTCCGGACAAGGACATGGGGGAAACAGAGGGTTAAATACACAACATGTAATGATGGAATTGAAACCAGGTGTGTGGGAAGACAAGACAAAACAAATGGGAAAATAAAAAATAGATTGATGATGGCTTGACGACCGGCGACGCCGACCGCCGAGCGCCGCCCGAACAAGGAGAGGAACCAACTTCGTGACAGGTGCTTAAAGTCGTGACAGGTGCTTAAAGTTAGTGAGGGAGATATGAGTCTCCAGCTTCAATGATTTTTGCAGTTCGTTCCAGTCATTGGCAGCAGAGAACTGTAAGGAAAGGCAGCCAAAGGAGGTGTTGGCTTTGGGGGTGAACAGTGAAATATACCGGCTGGGAGCGCGTGCTACGGGTGGTGAGGGTAGGAAACAACATCTCCACCCCGCTGATCCTCAACACTGGGGACAAGGGTGCGTTCTCAGCCCTCTCCTGTACTCCCTGTTCACCCATGACTGTGTGGCCATGCACGCTTCCAACTCAATCATCAAGTTTGCAGACGACACTACAGTGGTAGGCTTGATTACCAACAACGACGAGATGGCCTACAGGGAGGAGGTGAGGGCCCTCAGAGTGTGGTGTCAGGAAAATAACCCCACACTCAACGTCAACAAAACAGATGATCGTGGACTTCCGGCGCGGACAGAGATGGCCGCCTCGCTTCACGTTCTCAGGAAACTATGCAGTATTTTGTTTTTTTATGTATTACTTCTTACATTGTTACCCCGGGAAATATTAAGTTTTATTACATACAACCGGGAGGAACTATTGGATATAAGAGCAACGTCAACTTACCAACATTACGACCAGGAATACGACTTTCCCGAAGCGGATCCTCTGTTTGCTTCACCAACCAGGACAATATTTATTTTATTTTTATTTCACCTTTATTTATCCAGGTAGGCAAGTTGAGAAGTAGTAGAAAAACATCAAGGTAGCCAAGTAGAAAAACAAATCTATATACAAAGAGTGCAAATGAGATAAGATAAGGAAGGTAAGGCAATAAATAGGCCATGGTGGCAAAGTAATCACAATATAGCATATAAACACTGGAATGGTAGATGTGCAGTAGATGAATGTGCAATGTAGAAAAACTGGGGTGCAAGGGAACAAGATAAATACAGTGGGGCAAAAAAGTATTTAGTCAGCCACCAATTGTGCAAGTTCTCCAACTTAAAAAGATGAGAGAGGCCTGTAATTTTCATCATAGGTACACTTCAACTATGACAGACGACATTAGAAAAAGAAATCCAGAAAATCACATTGTAGGATTTTTAATTTATTTATTTGCAAATGATGGTGGAAAATAAGTATTTGGTCAATAACAAAAGTTTATCTCAATACTTCGTTATATACCCTTTGTTGGCAATGACAGAGGTCAAACGTTTTCTGTAAGTCTTCACAAGGTTTTCACACACTGTTGCTGGTATTTTGGCCCATTCCTCCATGCAGATCTCCTCTAGAGTTCGTTCCAGTCATTGGCAGCAGAGAACTGTAAGGAAAGGCAGCCAAAGGAGGTGTTGGCTTTGGGGGTGAACAGTGAACACGGACTTTCAACTCCCTCCAAAGATTTTCTATGGGGTTGAGATCTGGAGACTGGCTAGGCCACTCCAGGACCTTGAAATGCTTCTTACGAAGCCACTCCTTCGCGTTCGGGCGGTGTGTTTGGGATCATTGTCATGCTGAAAGACCCAGCCACGTTTCATCTTCAATGCCCTTGCTGATGGAAGGAGGTTTTCACTCAAAATCTCACGATACATGGCCCCATTCATTCTTTCCTTTACACGGATCAGTCGTCCTGGTCCCTTTGCAGAAAAACAGCCCCAAAGCATGATGTTTCCACCCCCATGCTTCACAGTAGGTATGGTGTTCTTTGGATGCAACTCAGCATTCTTTGTCCTCCAAACACGACGAGTTGAGTTTTTACCAAAAAGTTCTATTTTGGTTTCATCTGACCATATGACATTCTCTCAATCCTCATCTGGATCATCCAAATGCTCTCTAGCAAACTTCAGACGGGCCTGAACATGTACTGGCTTAAGCAGGGGGACACGTCTGGCACTGCAGGATTTGAGTCCCTGGCGGCGTAGTGTGTTACTGATGGTAGGCTTTGTTACTTTGGTCCCAGCTCTCTGCAGGTCATTCACTAGGTCCCCGTGTGGTTCTGGGATTTTTGCTCACCGTTCTTGTGATCATTTTGACCCCACGGGGTGAGATCTTGCGTGGAGCCCCAGATCGAGGAAGATTATCAGTGGTCTTGTATGTCTTCCATTTCCTAATAATTGCTCCCACAGTTGATTTCTTCAAACCAAGCTGCTTACCTATTGCAGATTCAGTCTTCCCAACCTGGTGCAGGTCTACAATTTTGTTTCTGGTGTCCTTTGACAGCTCTTTGGTCTTGGCCATAGTGGAGTTTGGAGTGTGACTGTTTGAGGTTGTGGACAGGTGTCTTTTATACTGATAACAAGTTCAAACAGGTGCCATTAATACAGGTAACGAGTGGAGGACAGAGGAGCCTCTTAAAGAAGAAGTTACAGGTCTGTGAGAGCCAGAAATCTTGCTTGTTTGTATGTGACCAAATACTTATTTTCCACCATAATTTGCAAATAGATTCATTAAAAATCCTACAATGTGATTTTCTGGATTTTTTTTCCTCATTTTGTCTGTCATAGTTGAAGTGTACCTATGATGAAAATTACAGGCCTCTTTCATCTTTTTAAGTGAGAGAACTTGCACAATTGGTGGCTGACTAAATACTTTTTTGCCCCACTGTAAATAAATATGGTAGGGGATGAGGTAGTTGGTTGGGCTATTTACAGATGGGCGATATACAGGTGCAGGGGTCTGTGAGCTGCTCTGACAGCTGGTGCTTAAAGCTGGTGAGGGAGATAAGTGTCTCCAGTTTCAGAGATTTTTGTAGTTCATTCCAGTCATTGGCAGCAGAGAACTGGAAGGAAAGTCGGCCAAAGGAGGAATTGGCTTTGGGGGTGACCAGTGAGATATACCTGCTGGAGCGCGTGCTAAGGGTGCGTGCTGCTATGATGACCAGCGAGCTGAGATAAGGTGGGGCTTTACCTAGCAGGGACTTGTAGATGACCTGGAGCCAGTGGGTATGGCGACGAGAGCGTACAGATCGCAGTGGTGGGTGGTATATGGGGCCTTGGTGACAAAACAGATGGCACTGTGATAGACTGCATCCAATTTGTTGAGTATAGTATTGGAGGCTATTTTGTAAATGACATCACCGAAGTCAAGGATCGGTAGGATGGTCAGTTTTACGAGGGTATGTTTGGCAGCATGAGTGAAGGATGCTTTGTTGCGAAATAGGAAGCCAATTCTAGATTTAATTTGGGATTGGAGATGTTTGATGTGAGTCTGGAAGGAGAGTTTACAGTCTAACCAGACACCTAGGTATTTGTAGTTGTCCACATAATCTAAGACAGAACCGTCCAAGAGTAGTGATGCTGGACTGGCGGGCGGGTGCGGGCAGCGATCGGTTGAAGAGCATGCATTTAGTTTTACTTGAGTTTAAGAGCAGTTGGAGGCCACGGAAGGAGAGTTGTATGGCCTTGAAGCTTGTCTGGAGGGTAGTTAACACAGTGTCCAAAGAAGGGCCAGAAGTATACAGAATGGTGTCGTCTGCGTAAAGGTGGATCAGAGACTCACCAGCAGCAAGAGCGACATCATTGATGTATACAGAGAAGAGAGTCGGCCCAAGAATTGAACCCTGTGGCACCCCCATAGAGACTGCCAGAGGCCCGGACAACAGGCCCTCCGATTTGACACACTGAACTCTATCGGAGAAGTAGTTGGTGAACCATGCGAGGCAATTAATTGAGAAACCAAGGCTGTTCAAGTCTGCCGATAAGGATGTGGTGATTGACAGAGTCGAAAGCTTTGGCCAGATCAATGAAAACGGCTGCACAGTAATGTCTCTTATCGATGGCGGTTATGATGTCGTTTAGGACCTTGAGCGTGGCTGAGGTGCACCCATACCCAGCTCTGAAACCAGATTGCATAGCGGAGAAGGTACGGTGGGATTCGAAATGGTCGGTAATCTGCTTGTTGACTTCAAAGACCTTAGAAAGGCAGGGTAGGATAGATATTGGTCTGTAGCAGTTTGGGTCAAGAGTGTCTCCCCCTTTGAAGAGGGGGATGACCGCAGCTGCTTTCCAGTCTTTGGGAATCTCAGACGACACGAAAGAGAGGTTGAACAGGCTAGTAATAGGGGTTGCAACAATTTTGGCAGATAATTTTACAAAGAAAGGGTACAGTTTGTCTAGCCCGGCTGATTTGTAGGGGTCCAGATTTTGTTGCTCTTTCAGAACATCAGCTAACTGTACTTGGGAGAAGGAGAAATGGGGGAGGCTTGGGCGAGTTGCTGAGGGGGGTGCAGGGCTGTTGACCGGGGTAGGGGTAGCCAGGTGGAAAGCATGGCCAGCCGTAGAAAAATGCTTATTGAAATTCTCAATTATTGTGGATTTATCGGTGGTGACAGTGTTCCCTATCCTCAGTGCAGTGGACAGCTGGGAGGAGGTGCTCTTATGCTCCATGGACTTTACAGTGTCCCAGAACTTTTTTAAGTTTGTGTTACAGGAAGAACATTTCTGCTTGAAAAAGCTAGCCTTGGCTTTCCTAACTGCCAGTGTATATTGGTTCCTGACTTCCCTGAAAAGTTGCATATCACGGGGCTGTTCGATGCTAATGCAGAACGCCACAGAATGTTTTTGTGCTGGTCAAGGGCAGTCTGGTCTGGAGAGAACCAAGGGCTATATCTGTTCCTGGTTCTAAATTTCTTGAATGGGGCATGCTTATTTAAGATGGTGAGGAAGGCACTTTTAAAGAATAACCAGGCATCCTCTACTGACAGGATGAGGTCAATATCCTTCCAGGATACCTGGGCCAGGTCGATTAGAAAGGCCTGCTCGCTGAAATGTTTTAGGGAACGTTTGACAATAATGAGGGGAGGTCGATGACCGCAGACCCATTACGGATACAGGCAATGAGGCAGTGTTCACTGAGATCTTGGTTGAAAACAGCAGAGGTGTATTTGGAGGGCAAGTTAGTTAGGATGACATCTATGAGGGTGCCCGTGTTTACGGCTTTTGGGTTATACCTAGTAGGTTCATTTATGATTTGTGTGAGGTTGAGGGCATCAAGCTTAGATTGTAGGATGGCCAGGGTGTTAAGCATGTCCCAGTTTAGGTCACCTAGCAGCACAAACTCTGAAGATAGACGGGGGGCAATCAGTTCACATATGGTGTCCAGAGCACAACTGGGGGCAGAGGGTGGTCTATAGCAAGCGGCAACAGTGAGAGACTTGTTTCTAGAAAGGTGGATTTTTAAAAGTAAAAGTTCAAATTGTTTTGGTACAGACCTGGATAGTAACACAGAACTCTGCAGGCTATCTCTGCAGTAGATTGCAACACCGCCCCCTTTGGCCGTTCTATCTTGTCTGAAAATGTTGTAGTTAGGGATGGAGATTTCAGCGTTTTTGGTGGTTTTCCTAAACCAGGATTCAGACACGGCTAGGACATCCGGGTTGGCAGAGTGTGTTAAAGCAGTGAATAAAACAAACTTGGGGAGGAGGCTTCTAATGTTAGCATACATGAAACCAAGGCTTTTAAGGTTTCAGAAGTCAACAAATGAGAGCGCCTGGGGAATAGGAGTGGAGCTAGGCACTGCAGGGCCTGGATTAACCTCTATATCACCAGAGGAACAGAGGAGGAGTAGGATAAGGGTACGGCTAAAGGCTATAATGACTGGTCGTCTAGGACGTCCTGAACAGAGAGCAAAAACGACAGGTTTCAGGGGGCGATAAAATAGATTAAAGGCATTGTTACGTTCCCCAGTTTCTGTGGTGCTTTTGCTTGTATGTGTGTGTTTCAGGATGGCTTCCTGAAATTTTCCCCTTTACTAATTGGAGCTGACCCGGCCCCCTCGTCAGGATACAGCTGTATCCCATTAGACACCTTCTCCAGCTATATAAGCCAGGGTTCTATTGCTCAGGAGGGAGAAGGCTGAGAGATAAGGCGGATAGATGAGGCTGATGACTGAGGGTGAAGTGCATCCTGAATTTAAAGTTAAGAGATTGTGGGGGGGAAGGCACCTAGGGAGTGCTTAGGCAAGAGGCCTGCGGGCATACATAACCCGTAGTATTTTACTGTCTATGCACACTAGGTAAGACCTGGACGGACCACCCCCTGTATTTTGGTTAGTGCACCAGGTGGTGCTAAGTTAGGTAAGTTGTGGGTAGGCAGGTAAAATAGGAGAGGGGGCTTTGACTTTTACTTTCTTTGCTTTGGTTCCGTTCAGCCCCTTTTCCCCAAAACTACCGTGTGACGGAATAAATTCCTTTTAACGGTACCGCTTACTGCTTTGTCATCCTTACTCGCACCTACAGTCCCATACCTCTTTCACTCCACGGGGAATTTAGAGCAGCAGGGAGTTGCGTTCCCTCCTCCAAGAGGCGTACGTAACAGGCATAATGTACAGACAAAGGTATGGTAGGACGTGAATACAGTAGAGGTAAACCTAGGCATTGAGTGATGATGAAAGAGATATTGTCTATAGAAACATTTAAACCAGGTGATGTCATCGCATGTGTGGGTGGTGGAACTGAAGGGTTGGATAAGGTATATTGAGCAGGGCTAGAGGCTCTACAGTGAAATAAGACAATAAACACTAACCAGAACAGCAATGGACAAGGCATATTGACATTGAGGAGAGGCATGCTTAGCCGAGTGATCATTAAGGTCCAGTGAGTAGTGAGGCTGGTTGGGGACACAGCGATTCAGACAGCTAGCCGGGGACAGGAAGCTAGCAAAGGCTAGCAGGCCGGCTAACAAAGACGGAGGAAGTCTGTTTATAGCCTCCTCGTGCGTTTTCATCGGTAGACCAATTGTGATGGGTTAGTGGGGTTCCGTGTGGTGAAGGGGACCAGTCCAATTGGCAAAATAGGTAATTGTCTGATGGACCTGTTTAGCTAGCAGCCGATATGCTCTAGACAGCAAACGTTAGCAGGCCGCAGTTAGCTGATGGGCGTTCAGGTGACGTCGCGACGGAGGGACGGTTGAATAACCCCCTCGGGCGAATAACGTCGGTAGTCCAGTCGTGAAGGCCCGGTGGGGCTCCACAGCGGCATTAGAAACGGATCCGGATAGGTGTTTTGGCCCATGGGTGGCTGATGGGACTCTTCAGCTCGCCGGAAGGTGGGCTTAGAGTAGGCTAACTCTGGGCTAATTGGAGCATTGCTCTGGGACCGACGTTAGCCAATAGGCACTCGGGTAGCAGCTAGCTGCAAGATCTAGGTGAAAAATGTCCAACTTGCGGCAGGAATCCAGGGATATGGAGAGAGAAAAATAGATCTGGTAAGCTCTGCTTTTAACCAGGGTAAGGCGACCGGAAACATGACTGAATACAAACAGTGTAGCTATTCCCTCCGCAAGGCAATCAAACAAGCTAAGCGTCAATATAGAGACAAAGTAGAGTCACAATTCAGACACGAGAGGAATATGGCAGGGTCTACAGTCAATCACGGACTACAAAAAGAAAACCAGCCCCGTCGCGGACCACGACGTCCTGCTCCCAGACAAACTAAACAACTTCTTTGCTCGCTTTGAGGACAATACAGTGCCACCGACACGGCCCGCTACCAAAACCTGTGGCCTCACCTTCACCGCAGCCAACGTGAGTAAAACATTTAAATGTGTTAACCCTCGCAAGGCTGCTGTCCCAGATGGCATCCCTGGCCGTGTCCTCAGAGCATGCGCAGACCAGCTGGCTGGTGTGTTTACGAACATATTCAATCAATCCTTATCCCAGTCTGCTGTTTCCACATGCTTCAAGAGGGCCACCATTGTTCCTGTTCCCAAGAAAGCTAAGGTAACTGAGCTAAATGACTATCGCCCCGTAGCACTCACTTCCGTCATCTTGAAGTGCTTTGAGAGACTAGTCAAGGATCATATCACCTCCATCCTACCAGACACCCTGGACCCACTCCAATTTGCTTACCGTCCCAATAGGTCCACAGATGACACAATCGCAATCACACTGCCCTAACCCATCTGGACAAGAGGAATACCTATGTAAGAATGCTGTTCATTCGACTACAGCTCAGCATTTAACACCATAGTACCCTCCAAGCTTGTCATTAAGCTCGAGACCCTAGGTCTCGACCCAGCCCTGTGCAACTGGGTCCTGGACTTCCTGACGGGCCGGCCCCAGGTGGTGAGGGTAGGAAACAACATCCCCACCCTGCTGATCTTCAACACTGGGGCCCCACAAGGGTGCGTTCTCAGCCCTCTCCTGTACTCCCTGTTTACCCATGACTGCGTGGCCAAGCACGCATCCAACTCAAATCATCAAGTTTGCTGACGACACTACAGTGGTAGGCTTGATTACCAACAACGACGAGACGGCCTACAGGGAGGAGGTGAGGGCCCTCGGAGTGTGGTGTCAGGAAAATAACCTCTCACTCAACGTCAACAAAACAAAGGAGATGATCGTGGACTTCAGGAAACAGGAGAGGGAGCACCCCCCCTATCCACATCGACGGGACAGTAGTGGAGAAGGTGGAAAGTTTTAAGTTCCTCGGCGTACACATCACGGACAAACTGAAATGGTGCACCCACACAGACAACGTGGTGAAGAAGGCGCAACAGCGTCTCTTCAACCTCAGGAGGCTGAAGAAATTTGGCTTGTCACCAAAAACACTCACAAACTTCTACAGATGCACAATCGAGAGCATCCTGTCGGGCTGTATCACCGCCTGGTACGGCAACTGCTCCGCCCACAACCGTAAGGCTCTCCAGAGGGTAGTGAGGACTGCACAACGCATCACCGGGGGGTAAACCACCTACACCACCCGATGTCACAGGAAGGCCAAAAAGATCATCAAGGACAACAACCACCCGAGCCACTGCCTGTTCACCCCGCTATCATCCAGAAGGCGAGGTCAGTACAGGTGCCGAAAAACAGCTTCTATCTCAAGGCCATCAGACTGTTAAACAGCCATCACTAACATTGATTGGCTGCTGCCAACATACTGACTTAAATCTCTAGCCATTTTAAATAATAGGAATTGGATGTAACAAATGTATCACTAGCCAATTTAAACAATTTTGTATATAATGTTTACATATCCGACATTACTCATATCAAATGTATACACTGTACTCCATACCATCTACTGCATCTTGCCTACGCCGATCAGCCATCGCTCAACCATATATTTATATGTACATACTCGTATTCATTCCTTTACTCTTCTGTGTATAAGGTAGTTGTTGTGAATTTGTTAGATTACTTGTTAGATACTACTGCATGGTCGGAACTAGAAGCACAAGCATTTCGCTACACTCGCATTAACATCTGCTAACCATGTGTATGTGACCAATAAAATTTGATTTGATCTGTAGTCTCACGTAGGTATTCCAATAAAGAAATAATTCTTTATTGTCAGTTAACTGGAGAGGTTCCAACAAACTTGATGCACCATAGTACACGTCTGTCAGGAACTCCGACGGGGTAGTCCCGTTAGATCTCTTATATTCTGCTTACACAGACTGTAACGATGTGCGCTGAGAGTCGGGAAGCAAGTTCAGGGAGTGAGTGTTTTAATAGATAAACGTAGAACAAACAACGCACAGACATGAACTAGAACAGAAACAATAACGCCTGGGGAAGGAACCAAAGGGAGTACATATATAGGGAAGGTAATCATGGAGGTGATAGAGTCCAAGCGAGTCTAATGACTCGCGTGGTGCGCGTAACGATGGTGACAGGTGTGCGTCAATACGAGCAGCTTGGTGACCTAGAGGCCAGAGAGGGAGCACACGTGACACAGACAAGTTATAGTTGCATGATTTAGCTTATTCATTATTCATAATGAATTCATCATTAACGTTTGGTTCATGCATGTGACTGACCAATACCTCACAAGGCTTCCTCTCTCCAAGCTGAAACCTTGAAACAGAGATATCCCTTTCATTCTCAAAACAATGTTCTGGGTGTACTGACAAATTGCTCTACTGATAGTGAGGATTCCTCCTAGGCATGTTCGATCAGTCACTTGCATGAACACAGAAATTGGTTATTAGAAAAGCACAAACATAACATTTTCCATCACAATCTCCTAAGGCCTTATCCTCCAAGTCTGATAGACATAGTCCAAATTGTTAACCATTTCACTATATTACTTCAGTTACCCTTTAGCATTCCCCAACGTTTGCAACATTTAATTATAATTTGATCAATTCCAGTCCCAATTCTATCTTCTTATGTTTCTTCTTTTCTAGGGTCAATGTACATTTTACTCTCAATATTCATTCTCCACTGTGCTCGGTGTGTAAGTGAAACTTCATTAGTGTGTGGGAGTGAGAGTGGGGCCTTCCTGTCAGCACTTCCTGCCACAAACAAATGTCAGAAAACTAGGCCTAAGCCTGCTATTCTGACAGTATGTAAAACTGTTAGCGAATGGAGAGTGTGTTGAGTTGGGTTTGAGTGTATTTCTGTATCAGGTATGAAGTGAAGACCCAAATGCAGACCACGTTAAATAAACAATAGTTTAATGTTTCAATAGTACCGGACGGCAGGCAGGTTCAGGGTCTGGGTAATCCAGAGGGGGGCAGCGATACAGTTCGGCAGGCAGGCTCAGGCAGAGTGGTCAGGCAGGCGGGCTCAGAGTCAGGACAGGCAAGAGTCAAAACCAGGAGGGCAAGAAATGAGAGACTAGAAAAAGCAGGTGAGCCACAAACCACTGGTTGACTCGAACAAACAAGACGAACTGGCAACAGACCGAACTGGCAACAGACCAACAGAGAACACAGGTATAAATACACAGGGGATAATGGGGAAGATGGGCAACACCTGGAGGGGCGTGGAGACAATCACAAAGACAGGTGAAACAGATCAGGGTGTCACACTGCTTTAACCCGAAGGATGAGGAGAAATTGCCAGCGACCCTCCCCCACAGTTGAGGAGCAACCTTGCTATTGGCAGAAGTTCTAACCCACTAGAATGTCTCACTGCTTCTCCTTATCAGTTCCTACCCAAAGGCTGTTGCTAAACAATTTTTACCACAGAAAATCCCCAGAATCATAGAGTCCAATTATTAAAGTATTATTGTTATTATTATTAGTAGAATTACAGTCTTCTCCACACTGTGTACAGTTGTTGTTGGCCCTTATGTGGGCCTCCAACAATCAACACCTGTAATATTGATGTAACCACTGTGCACTAATATTCACATCTCCACAATGTCTTTAACGGATCTCACACCAATGATCTTAACCATGATGATGATCAGTTGACAGAAACATTGGTTTCATCCATAACCTCATTGTGGCGCACACAATAATAGTGTGCAGCTGGACTTTCTTTTTCAAATATGCAGTTTTTCCCCCGTAAAACATCTTGCAGGGACAATACAATTTTAGTGCATCAAGGATGTCGGGGTAGGTTCCTTGTTCCTTGTCAATCATTGGCGCATTGGTGAAATCAGGAGTCGGACAATATCTTCTTTAAGTAAATCAATTAAACCTTTATTAATGCAATTGCAGACAGAAGATTACAATGGAAACACAGCATGTATGTTTCAGAGTAAGTTCTGCAACCAACCAAAGGGCGCAGCTGATTTTATACATGTGATCACTCCCTGGTGGTGTGATCACCTACATCACTATATATGTGCAGCAATAAGCAGAGGTTACCTTAAGGTAACCTAGAATAGTAGCTTCTCTGAATTCTAAGTATCATTGTCCACTGTCACACAAGATCAAAATGTCAAAACCAGACAGTGGTTACTTCTCTTTATCTAGTTCGGTCTGACTCACACCTAGCCTGCAAGCACACTCTTGCTACAGGTAGGGCTTCACCGCAAAGACTAATATAGATAGTTTGTGCAAAGTGTAATGGCAGAGTTCAGACACATAGCAACAGTACAATAGTGAGACAAGCATAGGAATCTTAAGGTCCCCTTAAATCAACAATGGGGAGGGTCTTTGGGACCCTACAAGGACTTCCACCATTTTTAAGTAGTCAGCTGGGTGGGACTTCCTTTGGGTTAAGGAAGGATCACATCACTACATCCAGTTAATCAGGAGGGACCAGCCAAATAGCAAATTAATTACAATCGTGAGCAAATATTCCATAACTGCAGGTGGCAGTAAATTGCCAATCGTTGCTTTATACTTGTTCAAACAACACACTCCAGGTGGCAGTAAGCACCCTTTCAGTTTGTTTGCCAACATATGGAAGTAGTAGACGAAGAAAATGTACTACTTAAAAATGGAGATGCTTCAATGGCGCTGCCCATTGTCGTGAATGGATGTAGTCCTGGTGACCTGATGACTCCTCCAGTCCCCCAACAGCATTCTGTCAGTTCTAAGAAGAGGAAGGACAAGAGGAGCCAGCCCAGAGCAGCTGAAAGACTGCATGACCCAGTTAAAGGCAGGAAGGAAGTGGCAAGTGCGGCGCAGACATGCACAGAAGTTCCTCTGCTGGAAGTTCACCTTGTATAGTCGCACACCTGTCAAACTCAAGCCCTGGGTAAGAGCTGATAAAAATGCTGAACGGGCCTTGGAGAAGACATCACCGCAGAGCATCGTCACGTGTAAAGGGGACGGTGTGTTATCTAACTTTTCTTGATAAGCATCACGTGTGAAGAGGACGGTGTGTTGTAGAACTTTAAGGAAGGCGTGGGCTGGGGAGAAAGAAATGTATAAATACTGATCTTTTAGACACGGAAAGGACAAATATTTGGGGCAGACTGAGCAGAAGCAGCTTGATTGTCAACAAATTGCAGAATTTGGGGCATTGACACCTCAAAGTGTGTAACGAGGTAAGCTATATGATAAGGTAGAAATATTAGAAGTAATTTGTAACAGTTTTGTGAAAGAGTTCAAAAAGCAAATCATCTCTGCTGAAAGAAACAAGTATTATTGTTCAAAACTAATCAAATTAATCCGTTGTGAAACTGAAGAACCAAACAAGAAGTGTTATTAGTTACTCCTTTGGTTGAAAGAAGTGTTCAGAAGAAAATAACACTGATAACAACCTTAGGTTAAAGGGCTCTACCCCGGGGTAATGTGTTACCAGACAATATGGGTGATTTTCATGAAACCAGTTTTAAAATTGTCTGTAGCAAATAGAGTTACAAAACCATAACGATTCTGCAAAATTCAACTATCATTTTGAGGATTAAGATGTTTACTTTTTGGGAAAGTGTCTTATTTAAAATAAATGTTTAATTTCCGCCTGAATTTTGTACATTTTCACCCAAAATTCTCATTACCGAAATGCGTCCGGATTAAATTCTCTGGTCATTTTTATAAAGAAATGTCTTTAGAAAATCTAAACTATTTGAATGAAACACAAAATATATTGCTATAGGTTGTCCATAAATCATAAAAATTGTATACTAGTTGAAGTATACATTAAACTATAATATTTGTTATGTACAAACACAGTGTCTGTGGACATGTAACACTTTTTCAAGTTCCTGTAAAAACTCAATTTTATTAAAGTTATATTCACCCATGATGCATCATCTAGAGGAGTAGTACGTAGATGAGCACAAGTTAAGTAAATGTATTCGCTATTCTTTCATAATAAGGTTCTTATTCTCAAACACCCCGTTTACCCCACTTGGCCTTCTCATTACCGAAACGGCTAAAGAGCTCGAGTTGGGAAAAAGTCTGATTTTATTTTATTATTTTATAATTAATTATTGTAAAATAAAAAAATTAAATTGATTTGTTTATTACTTTTTTGAAATTCGAAAACTGTTGCAGTAATGAGAATGTTGTGAAAATGTTGGTAAAAGCCATAATATCTGATTTAAAAAAATGAATAATTATGAAATAGATAAGTACAGATCCTAATCTCAGTGATTTTTCACAAAATGTTCTCTTGAAATGACACTTGAGAATATATATATATTTGACAGTTTCGTGAGAATTAACCATATTGTGAGCTGGAGCAGGAGACCAAAAAGGAGGTTGGGGGTATAAATGCACACTTAAAGTGGAACTTAAAGCGTCTTAGCAACATGAAAAATTATAAAAATCTGTTCATATACACCCCCTGGAAGAATATGATTCTTTTTTTCATTTGAGAAGAGAGCACTTTGATATTGTCATTTTAACGTTTTCATACTTTCATATAATATTGAGGAATGGCGTAGAGTAAGGCATTTGTAAATATTCTATAGCAATATAGTGGGAAAGTGGCTGTGCATTTGGACAATTGATAGCCACTGTAGTAAATCAAATGTAGTCCAGGGCTGCGTTCTGTACGTTTTTACGTCCTGGAAAGTTCCATTAAACGGAAACGGTGCTGTACTGAAGTACCAATTGAAAAACAGGGAGGGGTTGCGTTGTGGTTTGGGGAACGCTGTCAGCATGGCCGCTACCCTTTAAATATGTCACTCATTGCTTCAAGCCACACCCACCAAACGGGTGTTCAAGAACGATTTTGGGAAATGTGTTGTTCAGTATAAACTGTTCCGCAACTTAGTACCAATTCAAGTGAACTGAACACACATCAGGACCAGACTCTGCACAGACCATTGTGCCATAGCCAATCAGAGCTACGGTAGGCCCAGGGATGTAGCGGTGCTGGAGCGCGAGGGAGCTGCACTCCCTCACTTTTTTCAATTTGAGAATACACAGAGCTGGTAGAAATATTTCTTAAATTATTTCTGAAGCTGAATCAATGTCCCGCACGATCACATATTGATTAATTAGTGTTTTACAGAACCAAATATAATAGCATAGCAGAGTAGTAGGGCTATAATGTTAGACTACTGTTACACCAAAAACACCTTATTTCTAGGGAGATTTTTCTCATATGGCCAAAACTCAACAGCGCCCCACTAGGCAGGATATGCGCTTTGATTGAAACAAAATACAAGAAAGGCTTATAGTTTAACACCATCTGTTCTAATTCGCTCAAGAAACAGTAATTCAAAAATATCTAAATGCATATTCCCATGACACTGATTGAGATCAAATTATTGCCATGCCGACGCAGTTTGGACATTTCACTGGTAAAATGTGAAGAGTTGTCGTTCACTGATTGACAGTGATGGCCCATTTTGAAATTAGGTATGCCTAACTTGGTGTTTGAGGGAATAAAAAAATTGAACATTTTCTTGAGACAATATGTGGGCAGAGGCACTGCTTCAGAGTTCAATGGCGGCGAGCTTAAACACCACTCCAGCCGACTCTTGGCATTGCGCAAGGGGATTTTAGGATTGTGTGTGGCTGCTCAGCCATGGAAACCCATTTCATGAAGCTTCCTACAAACTGTTCTTGTGCTGGTGTTGCTTCCAGCGGCAGTGAGCGTTGTAACCAAGGAGAGACCATTTTTACGTCCTATGCTCCTCAGCGCTCGGCGGTCTAGTTCTGTGGCCTGCCACTTCATCGATGAGCAGTTGTTCCTCCCAGACATTTCCACTTCACAATAACATAATCTACAGTTGACCGGGGCAGCTCTAGCAGGTCAGAAATTTGACAAACTGACTTGTTGGAAAGATGGCGTCCTATGACGGTGCCACGTTGAAAGTCACTGAGCTCTTCAGTAAGGCCAAACTACTGCCAATGTTTGTCTATGGAGATTGCATGGCGGTGTGCTTTATATATACACCTGTCAGCAATGGGTTTGGCTGATTTTTTTTTATTTTTTTTTTATTTATACAGGTTTTTCTCATTGAGATAACATCACTTTTACAATGGAGACCTGGTCCAATAGCAGCAGGGGGAACAAAGTTTCAGACAAAACAACTTACATACACTAACACAACATTAAACAAAACTATAAACACACATACAGTTCAACAATTACATATTATGTTAAAAACACGAAAGTCTTGACTAAAAACAGCTGTCCTAAAGACAATTACACTCTTCTATGATATATATACAGTGGGGCAAAAAAGTATTTAGTCAGCCACCAATTGTGCAAGTTCTCTCACTTAAAAAGATGAGAGGCCTGTAATTTTCATCATAGGTACACTTCAACTATGACAGACAAAATGAGGAAAAAAAATCCAGAAAATCACATTGTAGGATTTTTAATGAATCTATTTGCAAATTATGGTGGAAAATAAGTATTTGGTCACATACAAACAAGCAAGATTTCTGGCTCTCACAGACCTGTAACTTCTTCTTTAAGAGGCTCCTCTGTCCTCCACTCGTTACCTGTATTAATGGCACCTGTTTGAACTTGTTATCAGTATAAAAGACACCTGTCCACAACCTCAAACAGTCACACTCCAAACTCCACTATGGCCAAGACCAAAGAGCTGTCAAAGGACACCAGAAACAAAATTGTAGACCTGCACCAGGTGCTTGGTTTGAAGAAATCAACTGTGGGAGCAATTATTAGGAAATGGAAGACATACAAGACCACTGATAATCTTCCTCGATCTGGGGCTCCACGCAAGATCTCACCCCGTGGGGTCAAAATGATCACAAGAACGGTGAGCAAAAATCCCAGAACCACACGGGGGGACCTAGTGAATGACCTGCAGAGAGCTGGGACCAAAGTAACAAAGCCTACCATCAGTAACACACTACACCGCCAGGGACTCAAATCCTGCAGTGCCAGACATGTCCCCTGCTTAAGCCAGTACATGTTCAGGCCCGTCTGAAGTTTGCTAGAGAGCATTTGGATGATCCAGATGAGGATTGGGAGAATGTCATATGGTCAGATGAAACCAAAATAGAACTTTTTGGTAAAAACTCAACTCGTCGTGTTTGGAGGACAAAGAATGCTGAGTTGCATCCAAAGAACACCATACCTACTGTGAAGCATGGGGTGGAAACATCATGCTTTGGGGCTGTTTTTCTGCAAAGGGACCAGGACGACTGATCCGTGTAAAGGAAAGAATGAATGGGGCCATGTATCGTGAGATTTTGAGTGAAAACCTCCTTCCATCAGCAAGGGCATTGAAGATGAAACGTGGCTGGGTCTTTCAGCATGACAATGATCCCAAACACACCGCCCGGCAACGAAGGAGTGGCTTCAGAAGAAGCATTTCAAGGTCCTGGAGTGGCCTAGCCAGTCTCCAGATCTCAACCCCATAGAAAATCTTTGGAGGGTGTTGAAAGTCCGTGTTACCCAGCGACAGCCCCAAAACATCACTGCTCTAGAGGAGATCTGCATGGAGGAATGGGCCAAAATACCAGCAACAGTGTGTGAAGACTTACAGAAAACGTTTGACCTCTGTCATTGCCAACAAAGGGTATATAACAAAGTATTGAGATAAACTTTTGTTATTGACCAAATACTTATTTTCCACCATCATTTGCAAATAAATAAATTAAAAATCCTACAATGTGATTTTCTGGATTTCTTTTTCTCATTTCGTCTGTCATAGTTGAAGTGTACCTATGATGAAAATTACAGGCCTCTCTCATCTTTTTAAGTTGGAGAACTTGCACAATTGGTGGCTGACTAAATACTTTTTTGCCCCACTGTACATCGATCAAGTGTTTAAACTCCACCAACGGAACTAGATCATCACATTTTTAAATGTTCAGGAGAGAATTCCAGGACCACGGAGCTAAGTAACTAAAATTATTTCTACCATGACCTGTTCTAATTTTTGGTACTGTTAGAAGCAAATGAGAATGGGACCGAATCCACTAATTTGAAGGGGTGTCCACATACTTTTGTATAAATAGTGTAGTTGTGGGTTCCACTGTGCAAGAGTAGAAAGGGGGTTCATGAACAGTTTTATGAACAAAAAGGCAGGCAAGGTGAATTTGGATTTTTCGTTCTGATTGGCCAAAGTGGTGAAGCCTCCTAGGGGCCTACACAGTGCACATGTAGCCTATACAGTTCATAATTCTCACCACTGCAGGAGAGAAGACAGGGAAGAAACCACCATTTACCTACCTAGGCTGCTATACATATTTATTTGGTTTGTCATTCTATTGTTTTTCATGAAATTTGAGTGGTAAATTCTAAATAAATGATATGTATTTATCAGAATTAATTGTCTAGAAGTAGTTTTACCAGCTCCATGTTTTCTCATATAAAACAATGTGAGGGAGCACTGCTCCTCCGGGCTCCGGCCGCACTATACCCCTATTCAGCACCACAAGTTGGTTCAACTTCTTTAACATCATTGGAAAATCTCATCAATATCTGTTGCATATGCCTAATAGTCATACTCACCACTTATTATTACAAATAGAAGACTAGCACTTCTCACAATGGTGCTCTTTTAGTAAAGTTAGATCAAAGCTGAATCAATGTCTTGCAAGATCACATGTTGGATCATTAGCATTTTACACTTGATTTTTTATGTTATTTTACCTTTCTTTAACTAGGCAAGTCAGTTAAGAACAAATTCTTATTTACAATGACGGCATACCAAAAGCCCTCCACGGGGACGGGGGCTGGGATTAAAAAAAGATATACACTACCGTTCAAAAGTTTTGGGTCACAAGTATTCAACTGGCAGCTTCATTAAATAGTACCCACAAAACACCAGTGTCAACGTCAACAGTGAAGAGGCGACTCCGGGATGTTGGCCTTCTAGGTAGAGTTGCAAAGAAAAAGCCATATCTCAAACGGGCCAATAAAGATTAAGATGGGCAAAAGAACACAGACACTGGACAGAGGAACTCTGCCTAAAAGGCCAGCATCCCGGAGTCGCCTGTTCACTGTTGACGTTGAGACTGGTATTTTGCGGGTACTATATAATGAAGCTGCCAGTTGAGGACTTGTGAGGCGTCTGTTTCTCAAACTAGACACACTAATATACTTGTCCTCTTGCTCAGTTGTGCACCGGGGCCACCCACTCCTCTTTCTTTTTTTCTCCTTTACTTCACCTTTATTTAACCAGGAAGGCCAGTTGAGAACAAGTTCTCATTTACAACTGCGACCTGTCCAAGATAAAGCAAATCAGTGCGACAAAAACAACACAGAGTTACACATAAACAAACGTACAGTCATTAACACAATAGAAAAATCGATGTACAGTGTGTGCAAATGTAGAAGAGTAGGGAGGTAAGGCAATAAATAGGCCATGGAGGCAAAATAATTACAATTTAACACTGGAATGACAGATGTGCAGATGATGATGTGCAGGTAGAGAATAGAGATACTGGGGTGCAAAAGAGCAAGAGGATAAGTAACAATATGGGGATGAGGTAGTTGGGTGTGCTATTTACAGATTGGCTGTGTACAGGTACAGTGATCGGTAAGCTGCTCTGACAGCTGATGCTTAAAGTTAGAGGGCGATATAAGTGATTAAATTGGTGATTAAAGAGCTCAGCCATGTGCTTCTTGTCAGTAACAACCACATCAACAACATTAAGGGACATAACACAACCGAACATAATACCATGTTATAGCAGGCCTATAAAGTTACTGTTACACCAAAACACAGGAGGTTGGTGGCACCTTAATTGGGGAGAATGGGTTCGTGGTAACGACTGGAGTGGAATAAGTGGAATGGCATCAGATACAGTGCATTCGTTAAGTATTCAGATCCCTTGACTTTCCCCACATTTTTTATGTTACATTCTTATTCTAAAATTGATTAAATTGTTTGTCATGTGCCTTTTACTGAGGAGTGGCTTCCGTCTGGCCACTCTACCATAAAGGCCTGATTGGTGGAGTGCTGTAGAGATGGGTGTCCTTCTGGAAGGTTCTCACATCTCCACAGAGGAGCTCTAGAGCTCTGTCAGAATGACCATCGGTTCTTGGTCCCCTCCCTGACCAAGGCCCTTCTCCTCCGATTACTCAGTTTGGCCAAGCGGCCATCTCTAGGAAGAGTCTTGGTGGTTCCAAACTTCTTCTATTTAAGAATGATGTGTGTTCTTGGGGACCTTCAATGCTGCAGAAATATTTTGGTACCCTTCCCCAAATCTGGGCCTCGACACAATCCTGTCTCGGAGCTCTACGGACAATTCCTTGGTTTTTGCTCTGACATACACTGTCAACTGTGGGACCTTATATAGACAGGTGTGTGCCTTTCCAAATCATGTACAATCAATTGAATTTACCACAGGTAAACTTCACAATTATCACAACACGTACAGTAGGTTGTAATATAAGAAAATGCCTGGCATGGCTTCCCCAGTGATTTTACCCACACAACACTACTGTTTATATAGCATCCAAAATATTTTTTACAATTGAGGAGTGCCAAGATGGGTGCGTGGTGGCTTCAATACAGTGCTCCCTGTCAGTCATCCAGGGTGTATACACATCATTGGTCCCAACCCACATTTGACAATTGAATGGGAACTTGCCTGCTGGCCCTCCCTACCATTTAAGTGATGCCAAATACATTTGATTGACAACTAAGATATGTGCTAACAGTGGATAAGTCATTCAAGTTCAGCATAGCTATCTAGCAAAGGGATTCACATTTCTTGATAGCTAACAACTGCACCTCTAGTTGTATTCACGTGTGAGTGACCCTAAAAGGAACTTCAGGGAGATAGCCTGTACTAGTCACCTCAACACCATAAGGGGCAGATACAATGTCGCATCCTCTAACTATCTCCATGATATTTACAGTGAGCTGCTGCCCCGTAGCGGTCATGCTGCAGTACTGCATGGGCTGACACAGGAGAACACGCCCTCAGACCAGCCAATCACCGAAGGCTGGAACAAAGACAGGTGCACTTTCCAAACAGCCAACTGCAAGGAATCAACCGGTAGGAACAAGAAACATTCATTTGGATACAGTAGCTAGTTACAATGTACTGTAACAACGTGTTAATATTGTATTGATATAATCACCAACTAGACTTCTGCGAAACTCACGTTATTGTGAAGCAGGTTAGAATTTGTCGGAAACAACCTCAAGGTGTTATACTGAACAAAAATATAAACGCAACATGTAAAGTGTTGGTCCCATTTTTCATAACGTGAAATAAAAGATAACAGAAATGTTAAATGTTTACAAAAAGCTTATTTTTCTCAAATCCATCCACCTGACAGGTTCGGCATATAGAGAACTGATTGAACAGCATGATAAATACACAGGTGCACCTTGTGCTGGGAACAATAAAAGGCCACTATAAAATGTGCAGTTTTGTCACACAACACAATACCGCAGATGTCTCAAGTTTTGAGGGAGCGTGCAATTGGCATGCTGACTGCAGGAATGCCCAACAGAGCTGTTGCCAGATAATTAAATGTTCATTTTTCGACCATAAGCCACCTCCAATGTTGTTTTAGAGAATTTGAAGTTGTTGCATATTTTTTTCAGTATATTTGTTCAACGAATTGTTGAACTCGTGCTCATTGGTCCTCACTCTATAAGAAGTCAGAAGTTCCCTGGCACTGGTCATTCCGCCATGTCCCTCCGTGTCCTCCTGGCAGTGGTGGTTGCTGTTCTCTATCTGTCCCCGGTAACGTTAAACCGGGCTGGGGACAGGACAGTGGGGACTCCCCGGTCCATCCTACGTGGCCGCGGTCTACGAGCATCGGGTGATTCTGAACCCGGAGCCGCACGTGCCTCTGTCACGGGCCGCGGCGCTCGAGCACATGATGAGGAACCTGAAGGTCTATGAAGAGCAGGCCGCGCGGGCAGCGGAACAGGTAAGGTATACCTTGTTCCTTCACAACACACACAGAGTAACAACCTCCACATCCCTCTCTCTTGCTCTCTCTCTTTGTCTCAGTCTTTCTAATTCAAAAGGCATAGACACTCTCTGACTCTCTTCCAGGGGGGCTCAGATCATAGTATTTCCAGAGGACGGTATCCATGGGTTCAACTTCAGTCGTCTGTCCATCTCTGGTTACCTTGAGACCATCCCTGACCCACTGACTGAGGACTGGAACCCTTGTACACAGCCTGACAAACACAATCACACTGAGGTAGACACATGCACGTGCACACACCTTTACTTACCACTGTAATGTCATCAACTATCTGTTAATGTGTGTTCTGCCCTCAGGTCCTTCAGAGTTTGAGCTGCATGGCTCAACGTCACCAACTATACCTGGTGGCCAACATGCCTGACCTCCAGCCCTGCCCTCTGACCTCTCACCCCTACCTTGACCCCTCTCACCTCCCCTGTCCCCCCGACGGGCGCTGGCAGTTCAACACTGATGTAGTCTTCAGGTTGGTAGTACCTGTGTTGTTTCTGTTTTAAACACGTTTCTTGATCCTGTGAGAAAATAAAAAATTGTACAGGGAGCACTACAGGTATTCTAAACCTCCAGAGGTTCTCTTGGAATAGGGTTATTGATTTGCATTGATTTCCAAAAGCTTTTTAGTTATACAGGAGGGACTTGGAATTATGTTTTTGCTTTTCATCCTAAGGGCACCCTACCATCAACCATTCTCTATAGGACTTCATCTGTTGAAATACTTGTATTACTTTTACACAAGGATTTGGGTTATACAGATGAAAATTAAATTCGTTTTCCCATTCACTGCAGGTCTGATGGTTCCCTGGCGGCTCGCTACCACAAACAAAACCTGTTCTTCGAGAAGGAATTCGATACCCCGCCCAGACTAGAGGTGGTGACCTTTGACACGCCGTTCGCCGGACGGTTTGGAGTGTTCACCTGCTTCGACATCCTGTTTCACGACCCTACTGTCAGACTACTGGAGAAGGTACACAAAGTCGCACAATGTTTCATTATGGATGCAAATGAATTCATTAAAAGTCTGTTAATGTTTGTCTTCATCTCTCTCAGGGTATCAGACAGATGATCTTCCCTACAGCCTGGATGAATGTGCTTCCTCTACTTACAGCGGTTCAGATCCAGAGAGCGGTCAGTCTGGGAGCTAACGTCACTCTGCTGGCGGCTAACCTCAGGCATGACAGCAAGGCCATGACGGGCAGCGGCATCTTCACCCCTAGTACTTCCATCTATCATCACGCCTTCCACCACCCTGGGGAGCCAGAAGAGGGGAAGTTGCTGGTGTTGAGGATACCTGTACTGGACAGTGACTGGCTGGCAACACAGAAGCAGGCAAAGAGGCAGGGGGAGACAGGAGGAAAGGGTGAGGCAAAGGGGCAGGGGGAGACAGGAGGAGAGGGTGAGGGTGAACCTCTCTCTGCCGCTTTTCCTTCCCTCTCTCCCACTCCCTCCCTTTCCCCTTCTCGCTTCAATGCCTCTATGATGGGTGACCTGTTCTTCTTTGCCTTGCTGCTTGATTCAGAGGGCCAGCTGACTGTGTGTGACGGTCCGCTCTGCTGCCACCTGCAGTACCGACGGTCCCCACAGGGTGGCAATACGGAGCTCTATGCTCTAGGGGCGTTCGCTGGCAATCACACGGTTGCTGGACGCTTCGCCTTGCAGGTAGGGAGAAACATTTACATTACATGCATGCATTACAACCAGGGTTAGGGTCAATTCCAATTAAATTCCAGTCAATTCAGGAAGTACACTGAAATGTAAATTCCAAATCTCTTCAATGCTTCTTAATGAGGAAATGTAGAATTGGAATTGACCCCAACCCTGATTACAACTTAGATTTGGAACTGGTAGGGATCCTGTGTTTGTGTATACATGCAATATTTTTTTATTTAATTCTACATCTGATATCTTACATTTACATTTGAGTCATTTAGCAGACGCTCTTATCCAGAGTGACTTACAGCAGCAATTAGGGTTAAGTGCCTTGCTCAAGGGCACATTGACAGATTTTTTTCACCCAGTTGGCTCATGGCGTTAAAGATTAACCCTTCCCCCTCCAGGTGTGTGCGTTGGTCCGCTGCTCGGGGTCAGAGGTCAGTTCCTGTGGAAAGGCAGTGGAGGAGGCAGAGTCTAGAATGGACTTCCAGTTGGAGGGGAAGTTCGGAACGCGTTACGTTTACCCGTCTATGCTAGGTAGCGGCATGGTTGTAGATCGACCCAACCGGATCGAGAAGACCCCAGATGGCCGAGTGACCATGGAACACTCAGGGATGACCGTTGGACTGGTGACCGCATGTCTCTACGGCAGGGTGTACGACCAGGACTAGGGTGTGTGAGAGAGAGTAAATGTTATTCTCTGTACCGTTTGTTGTATAAAATGACACCCATTTTCCCTTTAAAGTGGACTATATCATGGCCGTTCCCTATAATATAGTCGAATACGTCATGGCCATTCCTGATAATGTAGTCGAATACATCATGGCCGTTCCCTATAATGTAGTCGAATACGTCATGGCCGTTCCTGATAATGTAGTCGAATACATCATGGCCGTTCCCTATAATGTAGTCGAATACATCATGGCCGTTCCCTATAATGTAGTCAAATACATCATGGCCGTTCCCTATAATGTAGTCGAATACATCATGGCCGTTCCCTATAATGTAGTCGAATACATCATGGCGTTCCTATAATGTAGTCGAATACATCATGGCCGTTCCCTATAATGTAGTCGAATACATCATGGCCGTTCCCTATAATGTAGTCGAATACATCATGGCCGTTCCCTATAATGTAGTCGAATACATCATGGCCGTTCCCTATAATGTAGTCGAATACATCATGGCCGTTCCCTATAATGTAGTCGAATACATCATGGCCGTTCCCTAT
Organism: Brachymystax lenok tsinlingensis; assembly: GCA_030435695.1. Lineage (NCBI taxonomy): Eukaryota > Metazoa > Chordata > Actinopteri > Salmoniformes > Salmonidae > Brachymystax > Brachymystax lenok. The sequence goes on from CM059806.1 coordinate 22,453,197, forward strand.
AATGTAGTCGAATACATCATGACCGTTCCCTATAATGTAGTCGAATACATCATGGCCTTCCCTATAATGTAGTCGAATACATCATGGCCGTTCCCTATAATGTAGTCGAATACATCATGACCGTTCCCTATAATGTAGTCGAATACATCATGGCCGTTCCCTATAATGTAGTCGAATACATCATGACCGTTCCCTATAATGTAGTCGAATACATCATGACCTTTCCCTATAATGTAGTCAAATACATCATGGCCGTTCCCTATAATGTAGTCGAATACATCATGGCCTTTCCCTATAATATAGTTGAATATGTCATACCACCTAGTGCTCTAAATGACACCCTTGCTCCTCAAGTGTGCACTACTAAAAGCATTTGCTTCGTTTAGGCATGGGCTATATACCAGTAATTTCCTTACAAATTGTTGAAGGAAAGTGAACAAGTGTGTAGCGGTATTTATTAGAGAGGGGTAAAAAAAGATTTTGTTCGGGCGCCAGGCCGGTATTAACCATGCCGAAAGGAAAGAGCAGAATAGAGAGAGTACCGCTACCAGACCCACCCACATCAGCAGAAGAGACTGCCTAGAGAGTAGCCTGTTGGCCAGATAGCCAGTGGAGAGAAAAGATAAGACACACCATATAAACCCCTTCACCTGCACAGGAGTAACTCCTACCAATGATAACTCATACAATAATAATGGCAGAGCAATTGAATGACAACGTCATAGAAACGGTTTACAAGAAAGAACCAGGCATCAACATTAGAGAATTTGCAATAATCTGTATTACGCCCAGTGGGGCAGTGCAGAGGGTATGAATGTGGGGATGTTCGTAGACAAATCAAAGGCCTTAAAATGTCCAAAATCTTCTCGGCCACATGTCACTAGTATCACACCCCCTCAATACAATTCAATACAATTCAATACAATGCACAACTTGCAAGCAACCTCCCTTCCTTTTAACTAAAATGTCAATACAGAGACTTCTGGCCGGGCCATAATAGGCCAGCGCTAATGAACATAAACGGGAAGTGCCTTTGAAAATAGAAAGTCTGCTGCAGGGTAAAGCACTGGAGCGATAGAGGGAAGAAAAAGAGAGAGAGAATCTTAGCTGTTGACTTTAGGCTGGTTGCCTCGTCTGTTGACTTCAGTACTGTCGGCTCGTCTGATGGTGTGTTGGCTGATATGTCCAAGCTTCGCAACAATGTTGCTCCTAATCCATGCGATCCATCACAGGTGCGGTCCCAAACGATAACAACCACCGAGCAGTCACCCGATTATTGAGTTAAACACGTTATAAACTAAACACGTTGAAAACAAACATGGACTTCTACAGCATTGCACACACAATCAAACTGTCGCGCCAACCAAGAGCTTCCTCCCAGAGAGCTGAAAAAGCTGTCTTTATCTCTCCTCCTTCCTTACTGCTGATGCGCTCTTAAAGTGGCAGCGCACGGTGAAGGCTCCGTGCAGGATTTCGCCACACTCCTCCCCCATGAAAACAAAGCCTGTAGAAACAGAGAGGATGCAGGCTTTGGCAGGTTCATGTTCCTGCTACACAAAACCAGGGAAGTCCTCATCATCAGAATCCTCCAAGAAGAGATCCTGCAGGTGTTGCTTTTGCCTGCTATCCAGCTCTTCTGCCAGAGGGTAGCAGGGCTTTAGGTCAACAACATGCACCGTCCTGACATCCTCCCCAGTGTCCTCCAAACAGACCAAGTAGTTCACCGCCCCAACTGCTGCACTACACGGTAGGGACCTTTCCATCTCAAGCTAGCTTGGCAGTGAACTTCTTAGATGCCTTTGACAGATGATGTGAACGCCCAGACACGAGACTTGGGTGAGAAACACACGCCTCGTCTATTTTTGTCATAATTTCTGAGCTGTCGTTGTTTGGCTTTGATTGTGCTGGTCTCCACTCTGGCTAGCAAGGTGTGGTGGTGTTGGACAGCATCAAATGCTGGGCAGTCAGGTGAAACATTGGAACTTTGCAAGACTCTGTCCATCGGACCTTTTAGTGGTCTGCCCAGATGGAGTTCGGCGGGAGTGACCCCAGAAGTCTCCTGCACCGCAGAGTTCAGTGCAAAGCGAAATTCAGGAAGATGCTGATCCCACCTTGTGTGCTGATCCCCACGAATGAAGCAATCATCCCCTTTAGGGTTCGGTTTACCCTCTCGGTCAGGTTGGTCTGAGGATGGTAGGCTGTGGTCAGCTTGGCAACTACACCCCAGTAGGTACAGAGCTCTTTGTAAATTCCTGATATGAACTGCGGACCTCGGTCAGAGAGGATTTGGTCTGGAATCCCAAATCTGGTAAAGACCTCCTTCGCAGAATTAGAGCAATGGCTGATGCAGTGGCTTTATGGAGGGGAAACAACTCCACCCAGTGTGTGTAGTAGTCCACTACCACCAAGAGAAACTCATTCCTAGTCCCCCGGCTGGGAGGAAAAGGTCCCATGAGGTCAATTCCCAACATTTCATTTGGATGGTTCACCACCGTCTGTTGCATTTTCCCAGCAGGTCTGCCAATGTCTGGTTTGTATTTCTGGCAGATTTCACACTGCTGTACAAACTTCCGAGTATCAAGCCACATGCCTGGCCAGTAAACCACCTCTTGTAATCTTCGATAAGTTTTAAAAACTCCAAGATGGCCACTCATGGGGTTGGCATGATAAGCTTGGATTATCTGGTCCTTCAATGTAGAGGGAATGAAGACGCGGTAATGGGTGCGGTGTATTCCATCTCCTCTTGGAGTTTTTCGATACACTTTATCCTGAATTATGCTGAACTTATCATTGAAGCGACTCTTCGAGTCTTCTTCAGACAGACTCTTGTGGATCGCCATGATGGCAGCATCCTTCTGCTGTGCTCTCCATACACTCTCATCATCCAGAGGAAAGGAATCATCCAGACACTTAGCGGTAGTGTAGGTGCTGCACAAGGGAGGACAAACATTGGCCGTCTCTGTTATCCGAGAAAGGGCATCTGGTACAACGTTTAGTTTTCCTTTACGATACTCAAGGATGAAATCAAACTTCTGCAGTCTAATAGACCAGCGAATAAGACGACTGTTGGTCTTGCCTGATGCCAGAACCCACTGCAAGGCAGCGTGGTCTGTGACAACAGTGAAGACCTTCGCCTCCAAGTAGTAGCTCCATTTCTCCAAAGCCCAGACCACAGCTAGGCACTCCTTTCTGTTGTTGAGTAATTCCTCTCGGCTGAATTAAGGGTGCGACTTGCATAGGCAAGAACTTCTTCTGTTCCAAGTCCTGTGTGTTGAGCCAAGACTGCGCCAAGTCCTGTTTGACTTGCATCTGTGTACACAATGAAATGAGCATTCAGGTTAGGATGTCCAAGCACTGGAGGAGTAATGAGACTGTTTTTGAGGGATTCAAATGCATTTTGGCATGCAGGGGTCCATTGGAATTTCACGCCCTTCTTCTTAAGGTTGTTAAGGGGTTCGCGACCTTTGAAAAGTCAGGCACAAATCTGTGGTACCATCCAGCCATACCCAGAAAGCGCTGAACAGCCTTGAGGGATGTGGGAATTGGGAAGTCCTGCACTGCTGCAACTTTGGCGGGATCTGCATGGATACCTTCAGCATTAACCACATGACCAAGGAACTTGAGTTCTGGCAAACAGAAATTACACTTCTTCAAGTTCAAGGTCAAACCTGCAGCCTTTAGTCTGTCGAATACGGACTGTATGTCTTGCAGATGATCCGTGACAGAGGAGGAGTAGATTATGATGTCATCCAGATACACCAGACAATTTCTACCCCTCAGATCCCCAGGACAGTCTCCATCAACCTTTGGAAGGTTGCTGGAGCATTCTTCAAACCAAAAGGCATGACCTTGAAGGAGTACAAACCAGCAGGGGTGACAAAGGCAGTCTTGTCCTGACTAGCGGGATCCATTGCAACCTGCCAATAGCCACTGTTCAGATCCAGATTACTAAAGATGGATGCTCCTGCCAGCGATTCCAGTATGTCATTTATGTTTGGTAGAGGGTAGGCATCGCTTTCGTTATGGCATTCGGCTTCCTGTAGTCCACACAGAATCGATATCCTCCATCTTTCTTTGGAATCAGGACAACCGAGAAGCCTATCCGAAAAAGAAGGTTCCACAATTCCATTCTCCAACATGCTTTTGAGCTGTTCATTGAGAATTTCCAGTTTGGCGGGGACAGCCTGTAGGGACGCTGCTTAATGGGAACTTCATGCCGGGTATAGATTTTGTGTTTGAAGACTGTGGTACGGCCAGGTGTAAGAGTACAGACCTCGCTGTTCATCTCCAACATCTGGGAGAGCTGCCCTCTCATCATCCGACAGACATGCCTGTTCCACTGCTTGTTTGATGTAGAATTCAGCATCAGGTTTGCTTTTGCTCTCGGATAGAAGGGGGGGTACGGCGGTAATCAGGGTGATAGTTGGGTTCTCAAACTTCACTGGTGGAACGCGTTTTGGCCTTTGTCTCTTGGTATTTTCTCTGTCTTTGTCTCCGACTTGACCTAGTCCAGACTCTGCATAAGGTAGCAGGCTCCAGCCTGAAATCAGTGCATTTCCAAGTTGAAATGGATGAGGCTGGGAATAGTCCGAGTGCAGTCGATAGGATGGTTCAGACATCGAGATGGTCAGTCCACTGAAGAACAGGAAGTCCAGGCCAAGGACTACAGCAAATGCAAGGCTCAGATCTGCAAGAATAGCCACAGGAAGGTTAATAGTCTCATCATGCAGTTTTATTGTTATACCAATCCAGCCCAAGGGGTGGTAGGTTCTCCATTGGCCAAGTACAATGGTCCCTCCTCCCATGTTTGCAGCTCCTCATGAGGTAATGCCATGTTTCGCCAAAGGGCCTCTTTCATCAGGGTGTAAGTTGCTCCTGTGTCGATTATGGCCTTCCCTCTCCAGTTCCTAACAGTCAGTGGAACCAATAGTTGTTATGGAATAGAGTAAGACCGCTAATGGTGCTGTCTAAAGGCTTCATGGTGGGCATTAAGGCTGACCCAATTGTATGTAAGCCACCACGCCTTTCTAGACTGTCGGTCTTCTGTCCCTTCTGACCTTTTCCTGAATCCTGACGCTGGCCATAGAGGGGCAAGAATTTGGAGGATGTTGGACTTTACACCTCCAGCACATCACTGAACTTTTGTCTTGGATCTTGGGCACAAATAGCTGACACTGTTTAGCCCCACTAGAGTTATGGGTATACTGGGATGATGGAACAGGGTTTTTATTTTGGAGGTGATGCTTCCAGTCCTTCTCAAACTGAGTCCCAAGACGCACCAGATCATCCACATTCTGCACACGCTCGGTTGACTAGCAAGGCGTGGAACCATGTTCTTAAGAATGAGTTTGACCATCTCCTGCTCAGTAATGTCAGCCTTCCATCTCCTACATAGAACACGATAGGAGAAGGCAAAGTCCCGTATTGGCTCTGCGTCACCCTGGACTCTGTTACTTAACACGTTCCGCCAGTTCATCCCCATAGTCCTCTGAGAGGAAGGCTGAGAGGAATATTTTTGAAACTCCACCCAGGTTGACACATGTTCACGGGCTATCTCCCACCAGTCTCTTGCTGTACCATGGAGAACACTCAAGGGTGGCAAGAACCTCACAGTCAGTAAGGGCCGAATAGAAAGAAAATCATTACATTTAGATAAGAAAACAGTGGATCAACATCATCTTCTGGGCTGCCAAAAGTGGGGAAAAGTAGTTTGATAGGGAGGAGCGCTCTAGAGGAGGCATGACAGTGGAAAGGGGTCTTGGGGAAACAGGAGTTCTGTTGTTTAACAGTATCTTCAGAGGTGTTTTTGTAGTGCTACTCTGTTCCTATTGCCTTAATGGCAGAGTCAGTGGCAGAGGTAAATCCTGAGGGAGGTGCAGAAGATTTGTCCAGAAGGGAAAAGCACTGCATTACCTCCTGGTGCAGCTCCTCCAGTTGAAGGTCTGTGGCCTTCTGTGCTTTTTCCATCTCATTAACGGTGTCCTTGTGAGTCTGTTCTATCAAAATCGTAGTTCCTCTGTGAGAGAGTTCTTCATGTCCTCCATAACCTCTTTCAGATAAGAACACACTCCCTTCACAACAGAGGCTGACTCCTCTGCTCTCTGTTTTTGTTCCTCCTCAAGAAGGATTATGACTTGATGATGGTTAGTTTCCATTTGTGTTTGGAACTTGTGGAGTTTTCCTTGAATATCCTGCTTCAGAGAATCTTGTAAATATTTCTGTCTCTGAACAAATTGTTGTTGGTTTTCCTCCATTTGACCGAAGGTAATCCAACCTCCGCTGCACATCTGTCTGATGAGCCTCCACACTTTCACTGAGTTTGCGTAATGGCATTCTCCTGCATTGTCAAACTATGATTGGTGTGTGTCCATTGCTGTTCCATTTGTCCAGTGATTCCAGAGACACCTCTCCCAGTCTCTCTGGACAGGGTAACAGGAAGAGGTTGAGGAGGGTAATGGTGGAGATGCTATAGGCGAGCCGGAAGCCTGGGAATGAAGGCCAGTGCTATCCAACTCCATTAGAACATCGAGTCCTTCCACAATGAAAGAATCCCAACATGATTACCATTAGGTGTGTCCACATTGACACAGTATGGGGTTCCAACAAAAGACATGATTCAACTTTGTGTGGATGGTGTCATGGGTGTTTCTCTTCAGGTCCCTGTTTGGGCGCCAATTCTGTAGCGGTATTTATTAGAGAGGGGTAAAAGATTTTGTTCGGGCGCCAGGCCGGTATTAACCATGCCGAAAGGAAAGAGCAGAATAGAGAGAGTACCGCTACCAGACCCACCCACATCAGCAGAAGAGACTGCCTAGAGAGTAGCCTGTTGGCCAGATAGCCAGTGGAGAGAAAAGATAAGACACACCATATAAACCCCTTCACCTGCACAGGAGTAACCCTACCAATGATAACTCATACAATAATAATGGCAGAGCAATTGAATGACAACGTCATAGAAACGGTTTACAAGAAAGAACCAGGCATCAACATTAGAGAATTTGCAATAATCTGTATTACGCCCAGTGGGGCAGTGCAGAGGGTATGAATGTGGGGATGTTCAGAGACAAATCAAAGGCCTTAAAATGTCCAAAATCTTCTCGGCCACATGTCACTAGTATCACACCCCCTCAATACAATTCAATACAATTCAATACAATGCACAACTTGCAAGCAACCTCCCTTCCTTTTAACTAAAATGTCAATACAGAGACTTCTGGCCGGGCCATAATAGGCCAGCGCTAATGAACATAAACGGGAAGTGCCTTTGAAAATAGAAAGTCTGCTGCAGGGTAAAGCACTGGAGCGATAGAGGGAAGAAAAAGAGAGAGAGAATCTTAGCTGTTGACTTTAGGCTGGTTGCCTCGTCTGTTGACTTCAGTACTGTCGGCTCGTCTGATGGTGTGTTGGCTGATATGTCCAAGCTTCGCAACAATGTTGCTCCTAATCCATGCGATCCATCACAGGTGCGGTCCCAAACGATAACAACCACCGAGCAGTCACCCGATTATTGAGTTAAACACGTTATAAACTAAACACGTTGAAAACAAACATGGACTTCTACAGCATTGCACACACAATCAAACTGTCGCGCCAACCAAGAGCTTCCTCCCAGAGAGCTGAAAAAGCTGTCTTTATCTCTCCTCCTTCCTTACTGCTGATGCGCTCTTAAAGTGGCAGCGCACGGTGAAGGCTCCGTGCAGGATTTCGCCACAAGTGCACACTTCAGAAGGAGAGATTGGGACGCACCCTCTATTCCTTACGTAGTGCATACATGTGCTTCATCTATTCCCACCATCATTTGGAGAACTCAGACATTTCAAAATAATCAATCATTGTTTTATTCATTATCAGTTATTATTAAGAACATCGCACCATATTAAGTCCATATTTTGTCTTTAGACTTCTCTCCCCTGGAAAAAGCAACATTTCACACATGCACACTCGCGTTTCCTTTCTCAGTTAGTGTAGAAACATTCAAGGTGTGAAGTGTCAAAACTGACGGTACCTTAGTGACTGAGGCCTTACTAACTCCTCTCCTGGAGGAATCAACTCTATGAATCAGACAGTAGTAACTAGTATTATAACTCTTCTGTGAGATTCAGTGACTCGATTCAGTATTGACTCCACATTAGGTGAACAGTGATAAGTTCTGTCTCGGTTTGTCCATTATAATAAATTAAACTCTTAACTAGAATAAAACTAGTCTGGATACTAGTCTGATTAGCTATCATTCCACTCCTGTCATGCTAAACAGCTTTGGCATGTGACACAGAGTACAAGGAGTGGAATATTCGCTAAACACACTGGTACCCAGGCTAGAACAGACTGGTACCCAGGCTAGAAGAAAACCCCTAAAGGAAAGATCTGGAGATACAGAAGAAAGTAGAGATGTAAAGTCTGTTGGTCCGTTTGGCTAGGATTGTCCCTCTGCTCTCTCCATACGTACAGCCCCAGCCCTTTTGTTGTCATAGAGCAGATGTTTGGTAGCAAGGACCAATCCTAGAGGACCGGAGCTACCCACCCTTGCCACCCAGTCCAGAAGACACCAGTCCTCATTTTACTTTAGTATTAAACCTCTTCTTGGTAAGGGACGAGAGGACAGAATGTAGTGGAGTGAGTGGTTCAGAGAGTAGAGTCCTAAAATCCTGCCAAAGAGGAGGTGGTATATCCAAGGTAGGCGTGTCTTCAGTAGGTCTCAGAATCAGAGTCGTTAAACTCGTTATCGTCGTCGGGGGAAATGCAGAGTAGGCGGTCCTGCCTGCAGTAGGAGGTGTGGTCAGTCCTTAGAGGGGGAGGGGACTCAAATGCTACTCCTTTTGATTGGTGGTTGGAGTAGTGATTGACAGATTGAAGCATTGCCATCGTGCCACGAGGGGAAGCAGGAAGCGTTGCTATGGAGACCAGGGGAGAGGCGGGCAGCATGGAGTTAAGAATGAGAGCAAGACAGTCGGCTACATCTCTGTTAGGTGCACAGGACAGGGCTGGAGTATAACCTAGGGGGGGGAGAGAGAGAGAGAGAGAGAGGGTGAGTGTGTGGGTGAGAGAGAATGTGTGTGCAGGGCAGGCCCCCCATTAGCCAGGATTAGGCAGTTGATTGACGAGGGCGCCATTTTCCAAGGTAAACTGACCAATACACACCTCCAACAACATATAACACCTCACATCATTTTGCCCCAAAACAATGAAAACTTCTTTGTACCCACTTTGCCAAAGGCAGGGCCGCAAAATATATATCTTGTCCATGCACCGTGTGCCTCCCCATGGTGCGGTTGGAGACGCAGCGCTGCGCCAACAATGCTCTGTCAATGTCATCTAACATATAGGCTATATGTTATTTCTACCATATAGGCTAGGCCACGGTTTCCCAACCCTCTCCTCAGCACCCCAGACGTTTAACATTTTTGTTTTAACCCTAAACTGGCACACCTGATTCAATTAGTCAAAGGCTTGATGATTAGTTGATTAATTGAATCAGGTTTGCCAGTTTAGGGTTAAAATAAAAATGTGAAATGTCTGGAGTGGCCTGAAGAGAGGGTTGGGAAACCTTGGCCTAGCCTATATGGTAGAAATAACATATAGCCTCTTTTCTGTAGCCTACAGGCAGACCAAATTTATGACAATGTCATGAGAAACTTTTTAGGCCTACATCGTGTTTCCAATCAGATTTAAAAAAAAAAAAAAAATGTGCTTCAATGTGAATATGAACTAACATGTTAACAAAAACACCACATCCTAAAAAGAGGACAGGTCAAAGTAAAATGGAAAATAGCCAACGGAATGAAATTAGGCTACTCACGACTGCTGTCCAGAGTTTCACTCAGTGGGCTAAATTGTCATGATAATTAGAGATTTCAATTTTTTTCACGTGGTTAATAATACAATGAATAAAAATACAAATCTAAAATCCAACTAATGCGAGAGCAGCAGCCTCTGCCATATGTACGGACACATTGATACACGTCAGCTATTGGCGGCTAAAGAAATGAGCACATGGAACTCAGAGATTGCCTATAGGCCAATGCAACAGTACTGTAGGCCTATAACGTTCATTGCCAACTAAGTAAAAATACATAAAGCTGACAAATAAAAACATTAGTAAATATCCTGATGAAAATGCAGGTACTTTCAATCGCATTCAACTCTCTACTCTGCCTCCCTTTCTATCAGTCTTGATTTGAGCATTTGCTAGTAAAGTGCAACATTGTATAGAATCAATCAACTGGGTCTGTCCCGGAGGGGTCACTATAACAAACTTGCAACAACTAGCTGGGCCCTAAGAGTTTCTTGCACCAGTGAGCTCGGAACGGACACAGCTGTTTTTGCGCAAGGGAAAAGTGTTCAGGTATTTTATGACGTTTCCAATGGATATTTGGGATCCTCTGAGCATGACATTTTGCTCTTTCACACGGAGGCTTGGTGATTATTGAGGGGGGAGAGTGTTGGACATTTTTTTCATACATTGGAGACAGATTTTCATGCGAATATGCTCAAATTTACATAGGCCAAAGAAATGAGCGCATTTTCCCACCACAGAATCGTTTCCATCAAATTGACTTGTTGCGGATAAAAGACTGTGTGTGATGACAGTGCACATAAAAACACCTTTTGCGATTAAATTCAAGTAAATGGATTTCCATCACATTTTCAACTCTACTGATGGTTTACTCACAAAAAATGTTGCGTTACATAGCGAGTGTGCCCACTCTTGTATTGGCACGTGCGCTCTAGCCAAAAGCTCACGGATACAGTGCAGGTATAGCCTACATGATGAGATTAGATACAGTGCAGGTATAGCCTACATGATGAGATTAGATACAGTGCGGGTATAGCCTACATGATGAGATTAGACACAGTGCGGGTATAGCCTACATGATGAGAATAGATACAGTGCGGGTATAGCCTACATGATGAGATTAGATACAGTGCGGGTATAGCCTACATGATGAGATTAGATACAGTGCGGGTATAGCCTACATGATGAGATTAGATACAGTGCGGGTATAGCCTACATGATGAGATTAGATACAGTGCGGGTATAGCCTACATGATGAGATTAGATACAGTGCGGGTACAGCCTACATGATGAGATTAGATACAGTGCGGGTACAGCCTACATGATGAGATTAGATACAGTGCGGGTATAGCCTACATGATGAGATTAGATACAGTGCGGGTATAGCCTACATGATGAGATTAGATACAGTGCGGGTACAGCCTACATGATTACTATTATAGACAAAAGAGCAATATGATTTTTATTTGTCAAATGGCAGCCAAGCATCGATGATCATGTCACCAGAGTAAGACCCTCAATATTTATTGGAAAGGAGCGTCAAACTCATCTCTTTGCACTTTCACCAGCCTATGTGGGAGGACCACACAACATGTCATCGCGTGACTCCAAGTTTACATCAATACGATGGGTTATTATAGCAATATTTGTGCCTAGAGTTTCCGTCGACATTTCTCACATAATTCATTTTACCCACACAAAAAGATCTCACCTTGTCTAGGGCATTTTGTTTTGTCGACATTTGGAAAGCTTACCGACATATTTTCTGTTTCCATCGGGCCTGTCATGTCAATTTTTATCTAACATGTACTTTACGCATATAAAAAGGTTGGCTGGAAACATGGTTTGTGAGGCACTATTATCGTTCACAATGGATTGTTTTTTTTTTTAAGACTTGACTTACTGTGGCGGTGAGTTACAGCTGCAATATGTAACTTTTTGGGCAACCACCAAATTCACATAGAAAGGTGAGTTATAGATCTGTCATTCTTCATTGAAAGCAAGTCTAAGAAGCGGTAAATATTTTCTGTGTGCTATTTCTATGCTTCCCATTCTTATGTTTTGTTTTTGCATCTTTAACTTTCAGTTTTCTACACCAGCTTCAAACAACTGAAAATACATCTATTTTTGGTTATGAAAAACATATTTCACAGCGGTTTAGCTAGTACAGTGATTCTTTACACTATACGTGCTTGTTTTGTCACAAACTGAAATTAGGCAAACAACTTGAATTTTAGCAACCAGGAAATGGCAGAGCAATTTCTGCATAGTGCAGCTTTAAGACAATAAAAAAATCGGACATCCCCAAATGGGCACTTTCCTGCAGCAAGCCAGGTAGGGGCAATTCAGAAAACGTGGGACAACATATCAACTGGGAGAGCTTAATCTGACACGTTTATTTCTTGGTCTGAAAATCTAAACTATTATTACTAAGCCCTTGCAGAGAAATCACATTACTTCTTTGGAGTGACATAGAGGGTGGCAGGGCAATCTTCAAACAGGGAGCTCACCCTCAAAGCACATAGTGAGATCAGTGACATACATTTTTTTCCTGTTTTGATGTTAAAGTTATAAAACTGTCATAAATAATGCACTGTGTAAAAACTGTGATGTATGTGCATTCTATGTAATGGTGCATCAAAATAAAATATGTTTCCAAACTAATGTTTATATTTTGTACATTTCTGAAATCCTCAAGATGTTTCCTAATCACACAAAATTGAATTGTCATTGGGGTACAATCAGGACTGTCCCAGTTTATCCAATCTGCTGTCCTAGTTTATCAAATGCAAACTGAAAATATGGTTTTGGTTCAGTGTACACAAATGGGTGTGTCATGCAGTCTGTAAATATGCTAAACATTTGTCATTTTTGTGTGATTAGGATTTTAGAAATGTATCATGTGTTGGATAGATGTCCAAACAGGTTACAGAAGAGGGAAATGCAAAAAGTGTCCCACGCATTCCAAATTCCCCCCTATTATGCATTATGCGTGCTCAGGCATGCGCAATAATTGTCGGGAGACAGGTGATTGCATTCTGGAGAGAGATTTGCATATATCTTTGCTACACACCCCTCCCCTTCCTCTTGTCTCAACATTTCACATTTTTATTAAAATAAATATATTTCAGATCCTTGTCACTAACAGCAGCAACTCAATCAACTAGGCCTACTACCACGCACGCTGCCCAAATTTGCGGCCTTTCCAACTCGGCATAGGCTTGCACGCTGGTGATTTGAAACAATACACAGCAATTTTGTCAAAGAAGCTAATGATCCTCTGGCTAAGTCATGCTCTCTGGTGAAATATTTTATTTATTTATGTATAGACAGGAGTAATTACATAATTTTGGCAAATGTATAAAAATGTACTTTAGGGGAAGTTTAGCGGTAGCTGAGTTTAAATAGCAAAAATGACTATAAAGCCAATGCATGTTTAACAAATGGTAAGCTACCACATGGATGGGCATTCATAAAAGTGCATTGCGGGCTGACACTGAAGGCCAGGGTTCCCCAACTGACGGCCCATGGGCTGAATTTGACATGCGGGAGATTTTATTTGGCCTCCAAGTTTTCTGAGAATTTATTTAGGAAATCTGTTCCAAGGAGGGTTGCAATTTTTTGGGGTCTTGTCTTGGGCAGCACACTGGCCAGGGCTGGGCCTGTGTGCGTGTATGCTTGCGTGTCAGTATGTGTGCTTGTATGAGAGTTTGAGGGTGTGTGTGTGACAGTATTATGATACTGACCATTCTCATCCACCGCTAGAACACTGGCTCCTTTCCCCAGAAGCTCCTGAACTACTACGGTCAGACCATTCCTAGCTGCTACATGGAGGGGCCTGAGAGAGGCCGCAAAAGAGAGAGGAGAAAGAGACAGACACACACACGCTGAGTGAAGTCATACTAGCCTAATAACATGCTAACTAATAACACTGTATGTTGGGTTGTGGTGTGTTCCATTTCTGAAAATCATTTGGGGTACATACGTCTGTAGAGAAGTGTTGGTGCAGTTGATAAAGTTTCTGTCTGATATCTTCTCTAGTATCAACAACGCACTGGTCTCATGGCCCTGATGGAGAGATGGAGGAGAGAGGGATAGAGAGAGGGTAAAACATTTAACAAACAGTGATTTGATTAACAATATATGGTGCATGTGTGAGTATTACCTTGCTACAGGCCAGGTGAAGAGCTGTGTTCTTGTTAGTATCCTGTAGTGTGAGGTCTGCCTTAGCACTGCTCACCAACACCTCTATGAGAGAGAGCGAAAGCGAGAGAGAGAGACACCAGAAGAGGTAAGGCGTGAGGGATAGGTAGAGGGGAGGAGGAGGGTAGAGAGTGTGTACTGACCCACAGCGTTGGTCTGTCCGTTGTGCGCTGCCATCATCAGCGGCGTGGTCCGTGTGTGCGTGTCGGAGGTGTTCGCCTGCGCTCCGTGACTCAACAACAAGGACACACACTCCACGTGGTCCGAGAATGCTGCCGCATGGAGGGGAGACCTACACAGGGTGACAACAGTCACTGTTACACACACTACCTCATGTTCTGCGAGTCTGTGTAGGACCGGATCTGGGCCCCGCCGGCTAAGGGTCCCCAACACCCCCCCAAAAAACTCAGTCGGGTCTCAACTTAGAAGGGCTCGTTCCCACGGGCCCTGACATCCAGGAGGCCCACATTGATTTTATTTACTTTTACTATCATATTAACATGGTCATGGCAAAATTCATGGCAACATTTGGAAAATTGCAGGAAATTTGCTTTAAACTGAAAAAATGTCTCAACCCTATGGCAAAATGTGTTGAATTTCATGAAATTAACTATAAAATTGCTAAATGTTCTCTGCCCCATTGCAAAATTAGTAGAATTGTATGAAATTAGTTAAACATTTGTTAAATATTCTCTGCTCCCCATGGAAAAATGTGTAGAATTGCAGGAAATTAATGATATATGTTTTTCTTTCTCTTCACCAACAAGAGGGGGCACTACTGTTTTGAGAGGGGGCACTACTGTTTTGCCCGTAAGATACAACATTTCACTTAGGGCCCCCAAAAGACTAGGGCCGGCCCTGTGTGTGTTTAATAATTTGTGTGTAATAAAACACTACCGCACAGTTTATTAGGTACACCATCCCGTTCACAAAAATGGATCGCTCCTACAGACAGTGAGTCACATGGCCTTGGCTTGCTATATAAAGCAGGCAGACAGGCATCCAGTTACTGTTTGATTGAACGTTAGAATTGGGCAAAACAAGTGACCTAAGCGACTTTGAGCATGGTATGATCGTCGGTGCTAGTCGCACCGGATCCAGTACCTCAGAAACAGCCGCCCTCCTGGGCTTTTCATGCACGACAGTGTCTAAGGTTTACAGAGAATGGTGCAACAAATAAAAAACATCCATTCAGCAACAGTCCTGTGGGGGAAAATAGCTCGTTGATGAGAGCAGTCGAAGGAGAATGGCAAGAATCGTGCAAGCTAACAGGCGGGCCACAAACTGACATAACAGTGCAGTACAACAGTGGTGAGCTGAACGGCATCTTGGAACAAACAATTTGTTGATCCTTGTCACGGATGGGCTATTGCAGCAGACGACCACACCGGGTTCCACTCCTGAAGTGACTTCAGTTGGCACACAATCACTGGACAATTGAGGACTGTAAAAACCTTGCCTGGTCCGACGAATCCCGGTCCCTGTTGCGTCACGCTGATGGCAAAGTCAGGACTTGTCCAAGGACCCATCCTGCCTAATACAGGCTGGTGGCGGTGGTGTAATGTTTGGGGAATGTTTTCCTGGCACACGTTAGGTCCCGTGATACCAATAACTGAGCAAGGAATGTTTCCGACAATTTGTATAATCCATGCCCCAAAGAAGTCAGACTGTTCTGGAGGCAAAGGTGGGTCCGAGCCAGTACTAGATGGGTGCACCTAATAAACTGTCCAGTGAGTGTATATATGCATGTCATAATGTGTCTCACCTGCCCTTGGTGTCTGTAGTGTTGACTATAGCAGAACCCAGAGAGTTGATCAACATCTCAGCGACTCCCTCGTTGTCATTCATACTGAAACAAGCAGAGAGGAAACACTTTCTTTCTCCTTTAGGGGGTAGATCAGCTTTAATATTGCAGATAGATTGAGGCTTCTATCAATGTCATTGTCTGCATCATTTCCACTCACACTTTTCCACTCATTTAATATTTTATTTACATCCCGATGTAACACAAATGACACCTTTTTAGTGATCATATATTTATTTAGGTGGTCATAGACATACTAGGACCTGTGAATCTCAGTACACAAGTGACTGACTGGGTTCGAACCCTCAAGACCGTGTTAGCACCCTGAGCTTAAGCCTGGGCATTAGTTGTGAGAGTTGAGGCTTACACAGCACAGTGCAGAGGGCTGAAGTGGTTTCCCGGTGTCTTCTTGAACACTTCCTGTTCCAACAACAACTCTACACACCCATCATAACCTGGAGTGAGAGAGTGCGAGAGAGAAACAGTCAAGAGCAAATCACTGTATTGTCTATATATAATTCTAGTTCATCATTCATTCAGAACAGTTAACCAACAATAATCTGATGATTCTTTAAAGCTGTGTGCGCGTGTGTGTTCACCATTGTAGCAGGCCCAGTGCAGCGGTGTGTATCCGTGGTTGTCAATAAGAAGTGTGTGTGTGTGCAAGGCATTAGCAGCCTGTAGTAGTGCTCCCAGCACCCCGGTGTGTCCGCAAGCTGCCGCCAGGTGTAGCGGAGAGCGCCCTGCCCGGTCACATACACACACACTCGCCCTGCGCTGCAACAACGCCTCCACACACTCCTCATGACCCGACACCGCCTAGAGAAACAAAACACATCATTAAAAGTGTGTGTGTGTTCTTGTGTCTGAGTTTGTATGTGTGGTGTGTATGGTGTACAGTGCATTCGGTAAGTATTCCGTTTTTCACTTTGTCATTATGGGGTAGTGTGTAGATTGATGTGGGGAAAAAACTATTTAATCCATTTTAGAGTAAGGCTGTAACGTAACTAAATGTGGAAAAAGTCAAGGGGTCTGAATATGTGTATATGGTGTGCGTGTGTGTTTTTGCATTTGTGCTTTTGTGTATGGTGTGTGTATGTTGTATGTGAATATATAGTGTGTGTGTGTGTGTGTGTTTGACTGTATAGGGACTAGGGAGTTTGTGTGTCTCACCCCGCGGTGTAGTGCAGTCCTGCCCCAGTGGTCTTTAGCCTCTACGTCAGCCCCTCTACTCAGTAGAGAATACACACTCTCGGTGTGTCCGCTCAGTACCGCCAGCATCAGAGGGGTCCTACACACACACACAATCAATATATTTACCAATCACTTAATCTATCATTGATTATTCAGCCAATTCTAAAAGTTAGCTAGTTTAAACAGTCAATACATTAGTCTCTCACACACACTTACTGTCCGTTGGCATCTTGTACGTCTACAGAGTTGTGTGTATCTGTGTTGTTGATGAGGAGACGGAGACAGTCAGAGTGGCCGTTCATCGCTGCAGGAGGAGACACACACTCAGGGTTAGGGAAAAAGATGGGTATGCAATGTGTGTGTGTGTAGTCATTGCGCGCCTGCTGGCGCTGTGGCGTGTCTGCTGGCTCTCATTTACATATAATACCTGCAGCATGTAAGGCTGTCCTCTTCAGTGTGTAATCCTTGGTGTGTGTGTGAGCTCCGTGGTTCAGTAACAGTGACACACACTCCTGGTGTCCCCTGGAGCAGGCTAGGGAGAGCGGGGTCCGGCCCTCAGGGGTCCGAATGTCCACCTCCAACAGGCCGGCAGCCAGCACCTCCAACACACCACAGTGACCATGGTACGCCTGGAGAACACACACCAATCAATCCAAATCTGTATGTTTATCACAGTGGTTCCCAAACGTGCTTGCATTGTGCCCCACTTAAAGCATTTAGTTTTTTCTAGTAACCTACAGACTAACTGGCAGCGGAGTGTGTGTGTGACTCACCGCGAGGTGAAGGGGGCTGATGAGGGCGTGGTTATCAGAGTCACTCAGGATGTCTGTACCTGATGTCTCCATCAGCTGAGAAAGAGAGAGAGAGAATGCCTTTGTTATTATTCTTTTAAAGCTAGAACATTAGAACAAGCAGCAGAGGGTACTCCTCTCCCGTGTCATCATACCACTAATGTAGTCCAGCTACTTACCACGTCTAGAGGAGTCTCCCTGGATATCTGAAAAACAAGAAGACAATGTCAAACCCAGTCACTACTTGTAGTGAGCAGTAGGTAATGGTGTCCGGGTAGGTCATGTACAACCAGGATGTACTAACCAGTTCAAGGCAGAGTGTGTGTCCATATGCCGATGCATAGTGGACTGGGTTGTAACCCTGTCGGTCTCTGATCCCTGGGTTGGCATCGCTCCTCAACAGGTACTCTACACACCTGACACACACACACACACACACAGAGGGTCAGACAGGACAGACAAGACAGACAGACAGACAGACAGGACAGACAAACAACTACTAACTTTCCCTCTGTGCCAGCAGCAGCGTAGTGTAGAGGAGAACAGCCCCTCTCATCCAGCTCGTTGACTCCAGCACCAGATCCCACCAGCGCAAACACACACTGAGATTTACTGTTACAACAGGCATAGTGAAGAGGAGTCCTGGAGAGAAGAGCGTTACTGTTACAACAGGCATAGAGTCCATTTGCTTCCGTTTAAGAAACGGTTTGCAACAGAATCGACATAACGAACACACCCCTGGAAAGAAGAGGAAGAACAATACTTCATCTTCTTTGCATAGAATGGAAAAGTGTATTTATGCAGGCATGTACGCACACAAACACACAAAGGCTGAATGTAAAGCTGAACCACTGACCTTCCAAACCTGTCCTTCTTGTTGAAATCTGCTCCTGTATTCAACAACAGATTCAAACACTCCAGGTTCCTGATGGAGGCCGAAAGAGAAATGTCATTGTACAGTAGAACATTGGATAGAACAGCTAACTGCAGAAAGGACTTAAGATTCCAAGAGCAAAGGACAGAGAGAGAATAAACAAGGGAGGGTTTAAAGAGTTCTTGTTTCACCCTCCTGCAGCTGCAGCATGTAGACAGGTCCTTCCAAAGTGGTCAGGAGTGTCTATGTGGAAGTCTGAGGAGAGCAGTTTCCTGCAGCAGTCAGAGAAGCCACTGAGAGCTGCCAGATGGAGGGGGAACATGCCATGGACGCCACGCCTGTAACAAACTTCACGTCAGCGGTGCTTAGCCAGGTGTATGTCACAGTGATGGTCTCCAACTCCGTCTAGTAAGTGAGTGTAGACTTATTTAGCGATGTTGTCTCTATGTGTGATAAGTCTGTCTGTGTATGTGTATACATACAGCAAATATACACAGTACCAGTCAAAAGTTTGGACACACCTACTCATTCAAGGGTTTTTCTTTATTTTTTGTATTTTCTACATTGTAGAATAATAGTGAAGACATCAAAACTATGAAATAGCACATATGGAATCATGTAGTAACCAAAAAGTGTTAAACAAAATCCAAATATACATTTAGATCCTTCAAAGTAGCCACCCTTTGCCTTGATGACAGCGTTGTCACCTGGAATGCATTTAAATTAACAGGTGTGCCTTGTTAAAAGTTAATTTGTGGAATTTCATTCCTTCTTAATGCGTTTGAGCCAATCAGTTGTGTTGTGACAAGGAAGGGGGGGGTTTACAGAAGATAGCCCTATTTGGTAAAAGACCAAGTCCATATTATGGCAAGAACAGCCCAAATAACCAAAGAGAAATGACAGTGCAACTTTTAAAGTTTCTTTAAGTGCTATCGCAAAAACCATCAAGCACTATGATGAAACTGGCTTTCATGGGGACCGCCACAGGAAAGGAAGACCTAGAGTTAACTGTGAGTTCATTAGAGTTACAAGCCTCAGAACTTGTAGCCCAAATAAATGCTTGAAAGAGTTCAAGTAACAGACACACCTCAACATCAACTGTTCAGAGGAGACTGCGTGAATCAGGCCTTCATGGTTGAATTGCTGCAAAGAAACCACAACTAAAGGACACCAATAAGAAGAAGAGACTTGCTTGGGCCAAGAAACACGAGCAATGGAAATGTGGAAATCTGTCCTTTGGTTTGATGAGTCCAAATTTGAGATCTTGGGTTCCAACTGCCGTGTCTTTGTGAGACGCAGAGTTGGTGAACGGATGATCTCCGCATGTGTGGTTCCCACTGTGAAGCATGGAGGTGTGATGGTGTGGGGGTGCTTTGCTGGTGATACTGTCTGTGATTTATTTAGAAGTCAAGGCACACTTAACCAGCATGGCTACCACAACATTCTGCAGCAATACGCCATTCCATCTGGTTTGCGCTAAGTGGAACTATGATTTGTTTTTCAACAGGACAACGACCAAACACACCTCCAGGCTGTGTAAGGGCTATTTGACCAACCCAATTGAGATGGTTTGGGATGACTTGGACCGCAGAGTGAAGGAAAAGCAGCCAACAAGTGCTCAGTATATGTGGGAACTCCTTCAAGACTGTTGGAAAAGCAATCAAGGTGTAGCTGGTTGAGAGAATGCCAAGAGTGTGCAAAGTTGTCATCAAGGGTGGCTACTTAGAAGAATCTCAAATATAAAATATATTTTGATTTGTTTAACAGTTTTTTGGTTACTACATGATTCCATATGTGTTATTTCATAGTTTTGATGTCTTCACTATTATTATACAATGTAGAAAATAGTAAAAACAAAGAAAAATCCTGGAATGAGTAGGTGTCCAAAATTTTGGACTCGTTTTGTATATATACACTACTGTTCAAAGGTTTGGGGTCACATAGAAAATGTCCTTGTTTTTTTTAAAGAAAAGCAGATTTTTTTGTCTATTAAAATAACATGAAATTGATCAGAAGTGTAGAGTGTAGACAGTGTAGACATTGTTAATGTTGTAAGTGACTATTGTAGCTGGAAACTGATTATTTTTTTATGGAATATCTACATAGGCCCATTATCAGCAACCATCACTCCTGTGTTTCAATGGCAAGTTGTGTTAGCTAATCCAAGTTTATAATTTCAAAAAGGCTAATTGATCATTAGAAAACCCTTTTGCAATTATGTTAGCACAGCTGAAAACTGTTGTCCTGATTAAAGAAGCAATACAATTGGCCTTCTTTAGACTACTTGAGTATCTGGGGGCATCAGCATTTATGGGTTCGATTACAGGCTCAAAATGGCCAGAAATAAAGACTTTCTTCTGAAACTCGTCAGTCTATTCTTGTTCTGAGAAATGAAGGCTATTCCATGCGAGAAATTGCCAAGAAACTGAAGATCTTGTACAACGCTGTGTACTACTCCCTTCACAGAACAGCGCAAACTGGCTCTAACCAGAATAGAAAGAGGAATTAAAATTATTAATCTCAAACTACACACATAATGACAAATTAAAAACAGGTTTTTAGAAATGTCTGCAAATGTATTAAAAATAAAAAAACAGAAATACCTTATTTACGTAAGTATTCAGACCCTTTGCTATGAGACGGTTTCCATTGATCATCCTTCAGATGTTTCTACAACTTGATTGGAGTCCACCTGCGGGTAAATTCAATTGATTGGACATGATTTGGAAAGGCATACACCTGACTATATAAGGTCCCACAGTTGACAGTGCATTTCAGAGCAAAATCCAAGCCACGAAGTCGAAGGAATTGTCAGTAGAGCTTAGAGACAGGATTGTGTCGAGGCACAGATCTAAGGAAAGGTACCAAAACTTTTCTGCAGCATTGAAGGTCCCTAAGAACAGTGGCCTCCATCATTCTTAAATAGAAGAAGTTTAGAACCACTAAGACTCTTCCTAGAGCTGGCCGCCCAGCCAAACTGAGCAATCGGGGGGAGAAGGGCCTTGGTCAGGGAGGTGACCAAGAACCCGATGGTCACTCTGACAGAGCTCCAGAGTCACTCTGTGGAGATGGGAGAACCTTCCAGAAGGACAACCATCTATGCAGCACTCCACCAATCTGGCCTTTATGGTAGAGTGGCCAGACGGAAGCCACTCCTCAGTAAAAAAAGGACCTCAGACTGGGGCGAAGGTTCACCTTCC
The DNA here is from genome assembly GCA_030435695.1 of Brachymystax lenok tsinlingensis. Lineage (NCBI taxonomy): Eukaryota > Metazoa > Chordata > Actinopteri > Salmoniformes > Salmonidae > Brachymystax > Brachymystax lenok. Next base: position 22,475,056 of record CM059806.1, read on the forward strand.
AACAGGACAACAACCCTATGCACACAGCCAAGACAACGCAGGAGTGGTTTCAAGACAAGTCTCCAAATGTCCTGAGTGGCCCAACCAGAGCCCGGACTTGAACTCGATCTAACATATCTGGAGAGACCTGAAAATAGCTGTGCAGAGATGCTCCCCATCCAACCTGACAGAGCTTGAGAGATTATGCAGAGAAGAATGAAAGAAACTCCCCAAATACAGGTGTGCCAAGCTTGTAGCGTCATACCCACGAAGACTCGAGGCTGTAATCTCTTTCAAAGGTGTTTCAAAAATGTATTGAGTAAAGGTTCTGAATACTTATGTAAATGTAATTGCATTTTTTTGTTTTTTTTGTTGAAATGTCTAAAAACCAGTTTTTGCTTTGTCATTGTGGGGTATTGTGTGTAGATTGATGAGGGGAAAAAAAACTTTAATCCATTTTAAAATCTGTACCGTAACAAAATGTGGAAAAAGTCAAGGGGTCAACACTTTCTGAATGCACTGTATATACACTTAACACAAATATAAACACAGCATGCAACAATTTTACTGAGTTACAGTTCATAGAAGCAAATCAGTCAATTGAGATAAATGTATTAGGCCCTAATCTATGGATTTCACATGACTTGGAACCACTAAGTTCAGTGGTGCAGCCATGCATGGGCCTGGGAGGGCATAGGCTCACCCACTTGGGAGCTAGGCCCACCCACTGGAGAGCCAGGCCCAGCCAATCAGAATTCGTTTTTCTCCCAAGAAAGGGCTGTATTACAGACAGAAATACTCCTCAGTTTCATCAGTTGTCCGGGTGGCTGGTCTCAAGACAATCGCACAGGTGAAGAAGCCGGATGTGGAGTTCCTGAGTTGGCGTGGTTACACTTGGTCTACGGTTGTGAGGCCGGTTGGATATCCTACCAAATTCTCTAAAACGGCATTGAAGGCGGCTTATGGTAGAGAAATTCACATTAAATTATCTGGCAAGAGCTCTGCCAAATGCACGCTCCTTCTAAACCTGAGACATCTGTGGCATTGTGTTGTGTGACAAAACATTTTAGAGTGCAGTTGTGTAATGATCATGCTGTTTAAACCTTCCTACAATTTAGGAGTAGAAAAACATTGCCTGGTCCGATGAATCCCGTTTCCTGATGAATCATGCTGACAGGCAGAGTCAGAAATTGGCTTATGTAGAATGAGTCCATGGACCTATCTTGCCTGGTGTCAACGGTACAGGCTGGTGGCAGTGGTGTAATGGTGTGGGGAATATTTTCCTGGCACACGTTAGGTCCCTTGATACCAACTGAGCAATGTTTGAACGCCACAGTGTATCTGAACATTGTTGCTGACCAGGTTCATCCTTTCATGGCTACAGGGAGGTCCAATAATAGATGGGTGTACCTAATAAACTCTGAGGTTTACATACACCTTAGCCAAATACACTTAAACTCAGTTTTTCGCAATTCCTGACATTTAATTGTAGAATAAATTCCCTGTCTTAGGTCAGTTAGGATCACCACTTTACTTTAAGAATGTGAAATGTCCAAATAATAGTAGAGAGAATGATTTATTTCAGCTTTTATTTATTTCATCACATTCCCATTTGCTCAGAAGTTTACATACACTCAATTAGTATTTGGTAGCATTGCCTATAAATTGCCTTCCAAGTTGGGTGAATTCCTCCCATTCCCCCTGACAAAGCTGGTGTAACTGAGTCAGGTTTGTAGGCCTCCTTGCTCGCACATGCTTTTTCAGTTCTGCCCACAACATTTCTATAGGCTTTGTGATGGCCACTCCAATACCTTGACTTTGTTGTCCTTAAGCCATTTTTCCACAACTTTGGAAGTATGCTTGGGGTCATTGTCCATTTGGAAGACCCATTTGTGACCAAGCTTTAACTTCCTGACTGATGTCTTCAGACGTTGCTTCAATATATCCACATAATTTTCCTCCCTCATGATGTCATCTATTTTGTGAAGTGCACCAGTCCCTCCTGCAGCAAAGCACCCCCACAACATGATGCTGCCACCCCCGTGCTTCACGGTTGGGATGGTGTTCTTCGGCTTGCAAGCCTTCCCCTTTTTCCTCCAAACATAATGATGGTCATTATGGCCATACAGTTCTATTTTTGTTTCATCAGACCAGAGGACATTTCTTCAAAAATTATGATCTTTGTCCCCATGTGCAGTTGCAAACCATAGTCTGGCTTTTTTATGGCGGTTTTGGAGCAGTGGCTTCTTCCTTGCCGAGCGGCCTTTCAGGTTATGTTGATATAGGACTCGTTTACTCTGGATATAGATACTTTTGTACCTGTGTCCTCCAGCATATTCACAAGGTCCTTTGCTGTTGTTCTGGGATTGATTTGCACTTCTCATACCAAAGTACGTTCATCTCTAGGAGACAGAACTTGTTCCTGAGCGGTATGACGGCTGCGTGGTCCCATGGTGTTTATAGCTACTATTGTTTGTACAGATGAACGTGGTACCTTCAGGCGTTTGGAAATTGCTCCCAGGGATGAACCAGACTTGTGGAGGTCTACAATTTTTTTCTGAGGTCTTGGCTTATTTCTTTTGATTTCCCCATGATGTCAAGCAAAGAGGCACTGAGTTTGAAGCTAGGCCTTGAAATACACCTCCAATTCACTCAAATGATGTCAATTAGCCTATCATAAGCTTCAAAAGCCATGACATAATTTTCTGGAATTTTCCAAGCTGTAAAAAGGCACAGTCAACGTAGTGTATGTAAACTTCTGACCCACTGGAATTGTGATACAGTGAGTTATAAGTGAAATAATCTGTCTGTAAACAATTGTTGGAAAAATGACTTGTGTCATGCACAAAGTAGATGTCCTAACCGACTTGCCAAAACTATAGTTTGTTAACAAGACATTTGTGGAGTGGTTGAAAAACTAGTTTTAATGACTCCAACCTAAGTGTATGTAAACTTCCGACTTCAACTGTATGTATATGTGTGTGTGTTGTGTGTCTTACTTGGAGGTGTTCGCTCCGTGTGTGAGCAGAGTGTTGATCAGTAACTGGTGTCCGTAGCGAGCAGCGATGTGAAGAGGAGAGTTCCCATTCTTATCCTCACAGTCCACCTCCGCACCTACACACACACACGCACACGCACACGCACACGCACAAGCACAGACACACAGACAAGAGCAAATAGTAGGGTGTTTGTAATATTAACAGACCAAAAGCAGTGGGAGTGTGTGTGTGGAGTTTTGAGGCGGGCCTCACCGTTTTGAATGACAGCCTGAGAACGAGAGAACCTTCCATGGACCGCTGCCATGTGGAGAGGGGTCTTCCCATCCTTACTCTGGAGGGGGGAAAGAGGGAAAGAAAGCGTGACATTTCATTCTGTTTGTTAAAGGAGTTAATGATTAGCTGTATTGTTCCCCGTGTTATAAACCTTCCTATTCAGATCAGGACTGGGCGATGTTCCCCGTGTTATAAACCTTCCTTTTCAGATCAGGACTGGGCGATGTTCCTCGTGTTATAAACCTTCCTATTCAGATCAGGACTGGGCGATGTTCCCGTGTTATAAACCTTCCTATTCAGATCAGGACTGGGCGATGTTCCCGTGTTATAAACCTTCCTATTCAGATCAGGACTGGGCGATGTTCCCGTGTTATAAACCTTCCTATTCAGATCAGGACTGGGCGATGTTCCCCGTGTTATAAACCTTCCTATTCAGATCAGGACTGGGCGATGTTCCCCGTGTTATAAACCTTCCTATTCAGATCAGGACTGGGCGATGTTCCCCGTGTTATAAACCTTCCTATTCAGATCAGGACTGGGTGTGGACTCTAAAGGTCTTATGGAAACTGGAAGGTCTTACGTCTCAGCTGCCCTAAGCAGCTTGCACCCAGAAGGGTTCAACTCTTCTCTCACACCCCCCACCCTACCACCCCCCACCCTACCGCCCTGAGCAACTTCAGCTCCTCTCACACCCCCACTCTACCACCCTGAGCAACTTCAGCTCCTCTCACACCCCCCACCCTACCACCCTGAGCAACTTCAGCTCCTCTCACACCCCCACCCTACCACCCTGAGCAACTTCAGCTCCTCTCACACCCCCACCCTACCACCCTGAGCAACTTCAGCTCCTCTCACACCCCCACCCTGAACAACTTCAGCCCTTCTCACCCCCACCCTACCACCCTGAACAACTTCAGCCCTTCTCACCCCCCACCTAAACAACTTCAGCCCTTCTCACCCCCACCCTACCACCTGAACAACTTTAGCTCTTCTCACCCCCACCCTGAACAACTTCAGCCCTTCTCACCCCCCCCACCCTGAGCAACATCAGCTCTTCTCTCACCCCCACCATATGTCCCACTACTACCCTGTAGGCCTAGGAGCAGTGTGTGTGTGTGTGTGTGTGTGTGTGTGCGTGTACCCTGATGTTGACGTTAGCTCCGTTCCCAAGCAGTAGTTCCAGACACAACGCTCCCTGGCGGGAACAGGCTGAGAAGTGCAGCGCAGACAGGCCCCTCTCATTCACCTGGTAGAGAGAGAGATAACGTTACAATATACACACACCAACACACGTACACCAACACACGCACACACACAGACAGACATGTACCTGGTTGATGGAGGCTCCAGCCTCTATGAGTTCGTTGACCACCATATCCTGGCCATTATAACTGGCCATATGGAGAGCAGAGTTACCATAAATATTACCCTGGTTTATCTAGAGAGATGGAAGGAGAGGGCGGGGAGAGGGAGAGAGGGCGGAGAGAGAGAAGCAGTTAGTTTGTCTCAATAGACTTCTTTCTTTGCTATTAGGAGAGGATGCCATCTAAATGATGTGTGTGTGTACCTGTACACCCAGCCCCAGCAGGTATTGAATTATGTTTACCTGTACACCCAGCAGGTATTGAATGATGTGTGTGTGTGTGTGTGTGTGTACCTGTACACCCAGCCCCAGCAGGTATTGAATGATGTGTGTGTGTGTGTGTGTGTACCTGTACACCCAGCAGGTATTGAATGATGTGTGTGTGTGTGTACCTGTACACCCAGCAGGTATTGAATGATGTGTGTGTGTGTGTACCTGTACACCCAGCAGGTATTGAATGATGTGTGTGTGTGTGTGTGTGTGTGTACCTGTACACCCAGCCCCAGCAGGTATTGAATTATATGTGTGTGTGTGTGTGTGTACCTGTACACCCAGCAGGTATTGAATGATGTGTGTGTGTGTGTGTGTGTACCTGTACACCCAGCAGGTATTGAATGATGTGTGTGTGTGTGTGTGTGTGTGTGTGTGTGTGTACCTGTACACCCAGCCCCAGCAGGTATTGAATGATGTGTGTGTGTACCTGTACACCCAGCCCCAGCAGGTATTGAATGATGTGTGTGTGTACCTGTACACCCAGCAGGTATTGAATGATGTGTGTGTGTACCTGTACACCCAGCCCCAGCAGGTATTGAATGATGTGTGTGTGTACCTGTACACCCAGCCCCAGCAGGTATTGAATGATGTGTGTGTGTACCTGTACACCCAGCCCCAGCAGGTATTGGACAGTGGTAGTCATCCCACTAGAGGCAGCGGCATGTAGAGGAGTATAAGAGTTCTTATCTTTACAGTCTATCTCTGCTCCACTAGACACCAACAACCTCACCACCTCCATATGACCTGGAGGGAGATGAAGAGAGAGAGGAAGGGAGGAAGAGGAAGGGAGGGAGGTGTAGATAGAGAGGAAGGGAGGAAGAGGAAGGGAGGGAGGTGTAGATAGAGAGGAAGGGAGGAAGAGGAAGGGAGGGAGGTGTAGATAGAGAGGAAGGGAGGAAGAGGAAGGGGGGGAGGTGTAGATAGAGAGGAAGGGAGGAAGAGGAAGGGAGGGAGGTGTAGATAGAGAGGAAGGGAGGAAGAGGAAGGGAGGGAGGTGTAGATAGAGAGGAAGGGAGGAAGAGGAAGGGAGGGAGGTGTAGATAGAGAGGAAGGGAGGAAGAGGAAGGGGGGAGGTGTAGATAGAGAGGAAGGGAGGGAGGTGTAGATAGAGAGGAAGGGAGGAAGAGGAAGGGAGGGAGGTGTAGATAGAGAGGAAGGGAGGAAGAGGAAGGGGGAGGTGTAGATAGAGAGGAAGGAAGGAGGAAGAGGAAGGGGAGGTGTAGATAGAGAGGAAGGGGAAGAGGAAGGGAGGGAGGTGTAGATAGAGAGGAAGGGAGGAAGAGGAAGGGAGGGAGGTGTAGATAGAGAGGAAGGGAGGAAGAGGAAGGGAGGGAGGTGTAGATAGAGAGGAAGGGAGGAAGAGGAAGGGAGGGAGGTGTAGATAGAGAGGAAGGGAGGAAGAGGAAGGGAGGGAGGTGTAGATAGAGAGGAAGGGAGGAAGAGGAAGGGGGGAGGTGTAGATAGAGAGGAAGGGAGGGAGGTGTAGATAGAGAGGAAGGGAGGAAGAGGAAGGGGGGGAGGTGTAGATAGAGAGGAAGGGAGGAAGAGAAAGGGGGGAGGTGTAGATAGAGAGGAAGGGAGGAAGAGGAAGGGAGGGAGGTGTAGATAGAGAGGAAGGGAGGAGGAAGAGGAAGGGGAGGTGTAGATAGAGAGGAAGGGAGGAAGAGGAAGGGAGGGAGGTGTAGATAGAGAGGAAGGGAGGAAGAGGAAGGGGGGGAGGTGTAGATAGAGAGGAAGGGAGGAAGAGGAAGGTGTAGATAGAGAGGAAGGGAGGAAGAGGAAGGGGGAGGTGTAGATAGAGAGGAAGGGAGGAAGAGGAAGGGGGGAGATGTAGATAGAGAGGAAGGGAGGAAGAGGAAGGGAGGGAGGTGTAGATAGAGAGGAAGGGAGGAAGAGGAAGGGGGGAGGTGTAGATAGAGAGGAAGGGAGGAAGAGGAAGGGAGGGAGGTGTAGATAGAGAGGAAGGGAGGAAGAGGAAGGGGGGAGGTGTAGATAGAGAGGAAGGGAGGAAAAGGAAGGGAGGGAGGTGTAGATAGAGAGGAAGGGAGGAAGAGGAAGGGAGGGAGGTGTAGATAGAGAGGAAGGGAGGAAGAGGAAGGCATACCATTTAGTTTCTAGAAAAAAATCTAATCATCAAATCAAAATGTATTCATTCAACCCTTTTAACATAGCTCTGAGTGTGTGTGTCTTACCCATGTAGGCAGCCCAGTGGATGGCTCTCCGGTCTTTCTTATCAAAAGCGTCGATGTTAGCTCCTCTGGAGAGAAGAAGCTTCACCATCTGACACACACACACACACACACACACACACACACACACACACACACACACACACACACAACAAGTGAAGTCATACTAGCCTCATGACACGGCAACTAATAAGTCTGTGAATGTGTGTGTGTTACCTCCAGGTGTCCGCTGAAGGCAGCATGGTGCAGGGCTGTGCGTCCACCCCGGTCCGACACATTGACGTTGCTAAGCAATGGGACGAGGGCCTCAGCAACGCGGATAGCCTTGTTGTTGGCAGCAACATGGAGAGGAGTCTGCCAGTTCTTATCCCGTGCGTTCACGTCAGCACTGTGTTTTATCAACATACACACTGCATCCTGTGTGCGTACACACACACACAAAGAAAGAGCGCTGACATAATCACTGTTTCAACAAGACTGATGCAGAATGATATAGAGAAAGAGCATTGATGAAGGTGTGCGTGGTGTGAGTGACAGTCTGTGTTACCTCGCTGCAGGAGGCAACAGCTCGGTGAAGAGGAGTTAACCACTTATTGTCTTTAGCATTTACTCTGGCTCCTAAAAAACACAGGGAGAGGGAGAGAAAAGGTTAAGGGTTAAATTTCCTCTGACAGAGAGTGGGCGGGGACCCACAAGCTACTAGGGGAAACCCCCATGATCCTTTGAGAGGCCCATGTGTGTAAGGGGTTAAAATAGACCATCACATCACCTGTTACTCTCATCACATCTCTCTCCCTATCATTTCCTCTCCATGAATGGGTGATGTCAACATTGGCTGCTGTGAACAAATTCTCATACTAAGACTTTTTAGGTATGTTCGTTTTTTTCAGGTATAACAGGCAGACGGGTATAACAAACAGGCAGACAGGTACAGTATAACAGGTAGACAGGTACAGTATAACAGGCAGACAGGTACAGTATAACAGGTACAGTATAACAGGCAGACAGGTACAGTATAACAGGTAGACAGGTACAGTATAACAGGTACAGTATAACAGGCAGACAGGTACAGTATAACAGGTAGACAGGTACAGTATAACAGGTACAGTATAACAGGCAGACAGGTACAGTATAACAGGTAGACAGGTACAGTATAACAGGTACAGTACAACAGGCAGACAGGTACAGTATAACAGGTACAGTATAACAGGCAGACAGGTACAGTATAACAGGTAGACAGGTACAGTATAACAGGTACAGTATAACAGGCAGACAGGTACAGTATAACAGGTACAGTATAACAGGCAGACAGGTACAGTATAACAGGTAGACAGGTACAGTATAACAGGTACAGTACAACAGGCAGACAGGTACAGTATAACAGGCACAGTACAACAGGCAGACAGGTACAGTATAACAGGCAGACAGACAGGTACAGTATAACAGGTACAGTATAACAGGCACAGTATAACAGGCAGACAGGTACAGTATAACAGGCAGACAGGTACAGTATAACAGGTACAGTATAACAGGCAGACAGGTACAGTATAACAGGTAGACAGGTACAGTATAACAGGTACAGTATAACAGGCAGACAGGTACAGTATAACAGGTACAGTATAACAGGCAGACAGGTACAGTATAACAGGTAGACAGGTACAGTATAACAGGTACAGTACAACAGGCAGACAGGTACAGTATAACAGGCACAGTACAACAGGCAGACAGGTACAGTATAACAGGCAGACAGACAGGTACAGTATAACAGGTACAGTATAACAGGCACAGTATAACAGGCAGACAGGTACAGTATAACAGGCAGACAGGTACAGTATAACAGGTACAGTATAACAGGCAGACAGGTACAGTATAACAGGTACAGTATAACAGGCAGACAGGTACAGTATAACAGGTACAGTAATAACAGGCAGACAGGTACAGTATAACAGGTACAGTATAACAGGCAGACAGGTACAGTATAACAGGTACAGTATAACAGGCACACAGGTACAGTATAACAGGCAGACAGGTACAGTATAACAGGTACAGTATAACAGGCAGACAGGTACAGTATAACAGGCAGACAGGTACAGTATAACAGGCAGACAGGTACAGTATAACAGGCAGACAGGTACAGTATAACAGGTACACAGGTACAGTATAACAGGTACAGTACAACAGGCAGACAGGTACAGTATAACAGGTACACAGGTACAGTATAACAGGTACAGTACAACAGGCAGACAGGTACAGTATAACAGGTACAGTACAACAGGCAGACAGGTACAGTATAACAGGTACAGTATAACAGGCAGACAGGTACAGTATAACAGGTACAGTAATAACAGGCACAGTATAACAGGCAGACAGGTACAGTATAACAGGCAGACAGGTACACAGGTACAGTATAACAGGTACACTAACAGTATAACAGGTAGACAGGTACAGTATAACAGGCAGACAGGTACAGTATAACAGGCACAGTACAACAGGCAGACAGGTACAGTATAACAGGCAGACAGGTACAGTATAACAGGTACAGTATAACAGGCAGACAGGTACAGTATAACAGGCAGACAGGTACAGTATAACAGGTACAGTATAACAGGCAGACAGGTACAGTATAACAGGCAGACAGGTACAGTATAACAGGTACAGTATAACAGGCAGACAGGTACAGTATAACAGGTACAGTGTAACAGGTAGACAGGTACAGTATAACAGGTACAGTGTAACAGGTACAGTATAACAGGTAGACAGGTACAGTATAACAGGCAGACAGGTACAGTGTAACAGGCAGACAGGTACAGTGTAACAGGCAGACAGGTACAGTGTAACAGGTAGACAGGTACAGTATAACAGGCAGACAGGTACAGTATAACAGGTACAGTGTAACAGGCAGACAGGTACAGTATAACAGGTACAGTATAACAGGTACAGTATAACAGGTAGACAGGTACAGTATAACAGGTACAGTATAACAGGTAGACAGGTACAGTATAACAGGTACAGTATAACAGGTAGACAGGTACAGTATAACAGGTACAGTACAACAGGCAGACAGGTACAGTATAACAGGTACACAGGTACAGTATAACAGGTACAGTACAACAGGCAGACAGGTACAGTATAACAGGTACAGTACAACAGGCAGACAGGTACAGTATAACAGGTACAGTATAACAGGCAGACAGGTACAGTATAACAGGTACAGTAATAACAGGCACAGTATAACAGGCAGACAGGTACAGTATAACAGGCAGACAGGTACACAGGTACAGTATAACAGGTACACTAACAGTATAACAGGTAGACAGGTACAGTATAACAGGCAGACAGGTACAGTATAACAGGCACAGTACAACAGGCAGACAGGTACAGTATAACAGGCAGACAGGTACAGTATAACAGGTACAGTATAACAGGCAGACAGGTACAGTATAACAGGCAGACAGGTACAGTATAACAGGTACAGTATAACAGGCAGACAGGTACAGTATAACAGGCAGACAGGTACAGTATAACAGGTACAGTATAACAGGCAGACAGGTACAGTATAACAGGTACAGTGTAACAGGTAGACAGGTACAGTATAACAGGTACAGTGTAACAGGTACAGTATAACAGGTAGACAGGTACAGTATAACAGGCAGACAGGTACAGTGTAACAGGCAGACAGGTACAGTGTAACAGGCAGACAGGTACAGTGTAACAGGTAGACAGGTACAGTATAACAGGCAGACAGGTACAGTATAACAGGTACAGTGTAACAGGCAGACAGGTACAGTATAACAGGTACAGTATAACAGGTACAGTATAACAGGTAGACAGGTACAGTATAACAGGTACAGTATAACAGGTAGACAGGTACAGTATAACAGGTACAGTATAACAGGTAGACAGGTGAGATGTGTACCTGAGAGGATGAGGAGTTCAATGATGTCAGCATCTCCTAGGTAGGCTGCAGCGTGGAGCGGGGTCCTTTTCTCACTGTCCTGGTAGACCAGAGCAGGAAGAAATGTTACACACACACCTTTTATGTTCATTTCAGGAGAGGGGTACAGTATGTAAAACATCTCATTTCAAACTAGCTTCAATGTTCATAATAAACACACACACACACACACTGCTTCTCACTATGCTGCCAGTAGACAAGAGGGAGCACAACTATGTCCCACACAACAGCGCAGCCAGCCAAGTGTGACGGGTTAGCTTCCTGGATCACAACCAAGTGGATGACTTGACTTCCTCTCTCTCCCTGTTCCCCTCTCTCCTCATGTCCAGGAGTCTGGTAGACACTGCAGGGCAGCTGGGAGGGGGTCAACTACTACTGTACTTGGCAGGGATCTCACTAGAAGACAGACTAATGACAGCATCACTCCTCCACTCCTCTTACCCAACATCTTTGGGCTGCTCTCCCGGACACAGATTAAGCCTAGTCCTGGACAAAATAAATCTAGCTCAATGGAGAGTCTCCATTGACATTTCTTTATTATCCAGGACAAGGTTTAATTGGTATACGGGAAACCGCCCAAACATCAACTGTTTAAGAGAGCATCTTCATTTTCACCTGCAATTAACTCAGAAAGGAAATGTTGACAACAGGGTGTTAGATTGTTGTGGTCTCTCTAGCTATGGCCAATCATTGGTCAGTGTGTGTAGTTTTGGCCAGTCTTCTGTCAGACTACCAGGGAGCCAGGGAACAAGGAAATAAAGGCAGGATGACAAGATGATGGAGGGATTTCTATCCTCCCTCTGCTCTCACATTCCCTCTGCTCTCCCTGGGGGGTGGCCTATCGACCAGTGGTCCTCTGTGTGTGTGTGTGTGTGTGTGTGTCCAGTGTCTCGCTGGTGTGAGAGTGACCGATGGGTGAATACAAGAGTACCTCTGTCGCTCTACCTCTTCTTTTCTGTAATGAGGATGTTTTACCGTCTGTCTGACCATACAAAGCAGGTCCTCTCTGTAGAACTAACTAACCACGCTAGTCAATCTGGAAGGATGGAACAATCAATTCCATCTCTCTCTCTCTCTCTCCCTCCCTTCCATGCCCTCCCCCTCTTCCTCGTTCTCTGCATTTCTCCATTACTTGCCTGCCGCCCTCTTCTCTTTCTCTGCATCTCTATCCCTTGCCCATTCCTCTCTCTACCCCCCCCAGTCTAACTCCCTCCCTCTCTCTTTCTCTGCTTCCCTCTATCCCTTGTTCTCTCCATGCAGCAGAGGGCAATCAGGGGAGTAACGTAGGTCGTAAACAAAGTCACATGACGGAGAGGGAGGCCTGTAATAGGTCAGACTGAAAACTGCTGACTCAAACATCAGACCAAAACGTCTCTGATGACCCCAGCAATATAGAGACGGGGGGGTAGATAGAGAAAAGACGAGGGCGGGGGTGAGAGGGAGGGATGACGGGGGAGTGAGAGGGAAAGAGAGAGGGCTGAACAGAAAGGGAGTGGAAAAGAAGAAAGAAACTAACCTGCCCTTACCTGATTGATTGGCTGAAAGACTCTGGCCTCTCAACATTGATTTAGTAAGAGACCGAGAGTACAGACACACTGGCTATTCCTCAATTGTCTAAAAAAGTCTGTCCTCTCTTCCTGTCCTTCAATGCACTGATCTGAAAGAATTGACCAGGAAAGCCAGCCGAATGATGAAAATTGACCAGGAAAGCCAGCCTAATGATGAGCTTCCATCTGTCAAGTCTTTGACAATCATTGCAGATAAAGGGTGAAGAGGAGAGGATGGATTTGCAAGCAATTCAGAGCAAGAGATACTTATGGACTGACTGACTCCTGTGTGTGTGTGTACAGTAATGTTACCTGTACGTTGACATCCTCCTTCTTGAATATGAGGGAGCGGACTTCATTAGGGTCCACACTGAAGATGGCTTTCAGCAGAGAGGGCTGTATGGGAGGACACAGAGAGAACTATCAGTGTGTGTCTGTGTAAAAATAAATATTAATTTTTTTATAATTTAGTATTATAGCTACTGTTCTTATCGTTGTTGCTGTTGTTATCATAATATTTAGTTGCATCACTTCACCTTGGCAACATTGACTTTATCATTCATGCCATTAAAGCAGATTGAATTTGAGTGAGTGAGTGAGTGAGTGAGACAACAAGAGCAAACAATGGAAAGAATAGATAGCGAGAGAAACGGAGAGAGAGATGGAAAGGTGTTAGATCATTTTCCTCTGAATGACTAGATGACTAACAAGACAGAACCTGTTAACATCCTGCTTGCTAACGTTACTACAGTTTGGTTACATGCTGACGATTACGACAGAGCTTTTTCCTCTAAAAGGACCCATGAGCACCAACATCTGAAGGTCATAGGAGCAAAAAGCTAAGAGATATTAAGGCATGCAAACATGTTTCAACCATTTCCCACAGTTCTAAGCATAAGCTTGGATTTCTGGTCAAACAGTGGTCTGAGACAACATCCACCAGAATAAGTATTAAAAAGGCATTTTGAAGACCGCTGACAACGAATATCAACAATTATATTTACAATAAACAAAAATATAAACGCAACATGCAAAGTGTTGGTCCCATTTTTTATGAGCTGAAATAAAAGATCCCAGAAATGTTCCACACAAAAAGCTCTCTCTCAAATAATATGCACAAATTTGTTTACATACATGTTAGTGAGCATTTCTCCTTTGCCAAGATAATCCATCAAGACACTGATTAAACAGCATGATCATTACACCTTGTGCGGGGGACAATAAAAGGCCACTAAAATCTGCTGTTTTGTCACACAACCCAATGCCACAGAGCGTGCAATTGGCATGCTGACTGCAGTAATGTCCACCAGAGCTGTTGCCAGAGAATTTAATGTTACTTTCTCTACCAAAAGCCACTTCCGTCATTTTAGAGAATTTGGCAGTATGTCCAACCGGCCTCACAACCGCAGACCACGTGTATGGCATCATGTGGGCGAGCAGTTTGCTGATGTCAACGTTGTGAACAGAGTGCACAAACAAGTGCATTTGATCAATGGCAATTTGAATGCACAGAGATACTGTGACAAGATCCTGAGGCTCATTGTCGTGCCATTCAGCCGCTGAAATCACCTGTTTTAGCATGATAAAGCACAGCTACATGTTGCAAGGATCTCTACACAATTCCTGGATGCTGAAAATGTCAAGGTTTTTCCATGGCCTGCATACTCCCCCATTGAGCATTTTTGGGATGCTCTCGATCGACGTGTTTGACAGCGTGTTCCGATTGACGCCAATATCCAGCAACTTCACACAACCAATGAAGAGGAGTGGGACAACATCCAACATGCCACAATCGACAACCTGATCAACTCTATATGAAGGAGATGTCGCGCTGCATGAGGCAAATGCTGGTCACACCAGATACTGACTGGTTTTCTGATCCACGCCCCTACTTTTATTATGGCATCTGTGACCAACCGATGCATATCTGTATTCCCAGTCATATAAATCCATAGATTAGAGCCTAATGTATATCAATTGACTGATTTCCTTATATGAACTGTAACTAAGTAAAATCTTAGAAATTGTTGCATGTTGCTTTTAGATTTTTGTTCAGTATAGTTTGGGAGAAATTATTATCCTTCTGTTTAAGAAACATTGCCTTGTGCCTTTCCGTTACCAGTAACCCACATACACCACGTGGTATGTGGACACCCCTTCAAATTAGTGGATTCGGCTATTCCAGGCACACCTGTTGCTGACAGGGTATAAAATCGAGAATACCGCCATGCAATCTCCATAGACAAACATTGGCAGTAGAATGTTAACTGAAGAGCTCAGTGACTTTCAATGTTGCACTGTCATAGGATGCCACCTTTCCAACAAGTCAGTTCATCAAATTTCTGCCCTGCTAGAGCTGCCCTGGTTAACTGTAAGTGTTGTTATTGTGAAGTGGAAACGTCTAGGACCAACAACGGCTCAGCCGCGAAGCGGTAGGCAACACAAGCTCACAGAACGGGACCACCGAGTGCTGATGCGCGTATAAATCGTCTGCAACATTCACTACCGAGTTCTAAACTGCCTCTGGAAGCAACGTCAGCACAAGAACTGTTCGTTGGGAGCTTAATGAAATGGGTTTCCATGGCTGAGCAGCCTCACACAAGCCTGAGATCACCATGCCAAGCATTGGATGGAGTGGTGTAAAGCTCATTGGACTCTGGAGCAGTGGAAACAGGTTCTCTGGAGTGATGAATCCCGCTTCACCATCTGGCAGTCAGACGGACTAATCTGGGTTTGGCGAATACCAGGAGAATGCTACCTGCCTGAATGCATAGTGCCAACTGTAAAGTTTGGTGGAGGAGGAATAATGGTCTGGGGCTGTTTATCATGGTTCGGGGCTAGGCCCCTTAGCTCCAGTGAAGGGAAATCTTAACGCTAAAGCATACAATGACATTCTAGACGATTCTGTGCTTCCAACTTTGTGGCAACAGTTTTGGGAAAGCCCTTTCCTGTTTCAGCATGACAATGCCCCTGCGCACAAAGCGAGGTCCACACAGAAACTGTTTGTTGAGATCTGTGTGGAAGAACTTGACTGGCCTGCACAGAGCCATGACTTAAACCCCATCGAACACCTTTGGGATTAATTGGAACGCAAGATCAGAGCCCAAACTCACTAATGCTTGTGGCGGAATGGAAGCAAGTCCCTGCAGCAATGTCAGAAAAGTGGAGGCTGTTACATCAGCAAAGGGGGGACCAACTCCATATTAATGCCCATGATTTTGGAATGAGATGTTCGACGAGCAGGTGTCCACATACTTTGTTATTGTACAGTGCATTCTGAAAGTATTCAGATCCCTTGTCTTTTTCCACATTGTTACATTACAGCCTTATTCTACCAATGGATTAAATAGTTTTTCCCCCTCATCAATCAACACACAATATCCCATAATGACAAAGCAAAAGGTTTTTTTTAGAGTTGAAATGAAATATATTTACCTAAGTATTCAGACCCTTTACTCAGTGCTTTGTTGAAGCACCTTTGGCAGCGATTACAGCCTTGAGTTCTATGGGTATGACGCTACAAGCTTGGCACACCAGTACTTGGGGAGTTAATCCCATTCTTCTCTGCAAATCCTCTCAAGCTCTGTCAGGTTGGATGGGGAGCGCCGCTGCAGAGCTATTTTCAGGTCTCTCCAGAGATGTTCAATCGGGTTCAAGTCCGGGCTATGGCTGGGCCACTCAAGGACATTCAGAGACTTGTCCCGAAGCCACTCATGAGTTGTCTTGGTTGCGTGTTTAGGGTCATTGTCCTGTTGGAAGGTGAACCTTCGCCCCAGTCTGAGGTCCTGAGGGCTCTGGAGCAGGTTTCCATCAAGGATCTCTCTGTACTTTGATCTGTTCATCTTTCCCTTGATCCGGTCTAGTCTCCCAGTCCCTGCCACTGAAAAACATCCCCACAGCATGTTGCTGCCAACACCATGCTTCACCGTAGGGATGGTGCCAGGTTTCCAGCAGATGTGACTCTTGGTATTCAGGCCAAAGAGTTCATCAGACCAGATAATCTTGTTTCTCATGGACAGAGGCCTTTTGGCAAACTCCAAGCGGGTTGTCATGTGCCTTTTACTGAGGAGTGGCTTCCGTTTGGCCACTACCATAAAAGGCCAGATTGGTGGAGTGCTGCAGAGATGGTTGTCCTTCTGGAAGGTTCTCCTATCTCCACAGAGGAACTCTGGAGCTCGGTCAGTGACCATTGGGTTCTTGGTCCACTCCCTGACCAAGGCCATTCTCCCCCGATTACTCCATTTGGCCGGGCGGCCAGCTCTAGGAAGAGTCTTGATAGTTCCAAACTTCTTCCATTTAAGAATGATGGAGGCCACTGTGTTCTTGGAGACCTTCAATGCTGCAGACATTTTTTGGTACCGTTCCCCAGATCTGTGCTTCGACACAAACCTTATATAGAAAAGGTGCATTCCTTTCCAAATCATATCCAATCAATTTAATTTACCACAGGTGGACTCCAATCAAGTTGTAGAAACATCTCAAGGATGATCAATGGAAACAGGATGCACCTAAGCTCAATTTTGAGTCTCATTGCAAAGGTTCTGAATACTTATGTAAATAAGGTATTATCATTTATTTATTTTAAATTTGCACACATTTGTAAAAACCTGTTTTCGCTTTGTCATTATGGGGTATTGTGTGAAGATCGATGAGGACATTTTTTTATTTAATACATTTTAGAATAAGACAAAATGTGGAAAAGGTCAAGGGGTCTGAATACTTTCTGAATGCACTGCATCTAATATATTTCTAATTTCTCTCCCTCATGAGGAAGTAGGATAAAAAAAAGTTCACAGAAGTAACAATTAAAGGTATACCTACTAATAAGTTATAGTTTTGACTGATATCAAGTTTGTTTATGAATTATTAAGTGAATAAAACTCGTAATTCTGCAACAAATCAGTAATGGAATTACTGCAATTGAATTGGCTACAATGGGAAATCATAGTAGTCACAAACCACAGTTGTGTTACCAGCTACAGTCCACTGGAATACTGTTATGTTCAGCTCATAACTGTTTTTCCCTCCTTTCTGTCGTCTAGTGGTCAAAGAATATTATGGCAAGAACAGCTCAAATAAGCAAAGAGAAACGACAGTCCATCGTTACTTTAAGACATGAAGGTCAGTCAATGCGGAACATTTTAAGAACTTTGAAAGTTTCTTCAAGTGCAGTTGCAAAAACCATCAGGCACTATAATTAAACTGGCTCTCATGAGGACCGCCACAGGAAAGGAAGACCCAGAGCTACCTCTGCTGCAGAAGATAAGTTCATTAGTGTTAACTGCACCTCGCAGGCCAAATAAATGCTTCACGGAGTTCAATTAACAGACATCTCAACATCAACTGCGTGAATCAGGCCTTCATGGTCGAATTGCTGCAAAGAAACCACAACTAAAGGACACCAATATGAAGAAGAGACTTGCTTGAGCCAAGAAACACAAGCAATGGACATTAGACCGGTGGAAATCTGTACTTTGGTCTGATGAGTCCAAATTTGAGGAGATTTTTGGTTCCAACCACAGTGTCTTTGTGAGATGCAGAGTAGGTGAACGGATGATCTCCGCATGTGTGGTTCCCACCATGAAGCATGGAGGTGGTGGTGTGATGGTTCTTTGCTGGTGACACTATCAGTGATTTATTTAGAATTCAAGGCAAAAAATCACAGCATTCTGCAGCGACACGTCATCCAATCTGATTTGCGCTTAGTGGGACTATCATTTGTTTTTCAACAGGACAATGACCCAAAAACACACCTCCAGGCTGTGTAAGGGCTATTTGACCAAGAAGGAGAGTGATGGAGTGGTGGCCAAGAAGGAGTTCTGCATCAGATGACCTGGCCTCCACTAACACCCAACCTCAACCCAATTGAGATGGTTTGGGATGAGTTGGACAGCAGAGTGAAGGAAAAGCAGCCAACAAGTGCTCAGCACGTGGGAACTCCTTCAAGACTGTTGGAAAAGCATTCTTCATGAAGCTGGTTGAGAGAATGCCAAGAGAGTATGCAAAGCTGTCATATAGGCAAAGGGTGGCTACATTGAAGAATCTCAAATATAAAATATATTTTGATTTGTTTAACACTTTTTTGATTACTACATGATTCCATATGTGTTATTTCATAGTTTTGATGTCTTCACTATTATTCTACAATGTAGAAAATAGTACAAAGAAAAACCCTTAAATGTGTAGGTGTGTCCAAACCTTTGACTGGTATTCTATGTTCAAACATGGTGGTGGCTGCATCATGTTATGGGTATGCTTGTCATCGGCAAGGACTAGGGAGTCTTTTGGGATAAAAAGAAACGGAATAGAGCTAAGCACAGGCAAAATCTTTGAGGAAAACCTGGTTCAGTCTGCTTTCCAACAGACACTGGGAGACAAATTCACCATTCAGCAGGACAATAAACTAAAACACAAAGCCAAATATACACTGGAGTTACTTACAAAGACGACATTGAATGTTCCTGAGTGGCCTAGTTACAGTTTTGACTTAAAAATCGCCTTGAAAATCTATGGGAAGACTTGAAAATGGCTGTCTAGCAAACAACCAACTTGATAGAGCTTGAACAATTTTTTAAAGCCAGGTCTTCAAAGCTCTTAGAGAGACTTACCCAGAAAGACTCACAGTTGTAAATTGCTGTCAAATGTTATTCTAACATGTATTGACAATAACAATACATTTGCAAAATGTTCTAAAAACATGTTTTCACTTTTTCATTATGAGGCATTGTGAGATTTAAAAACATTTTTATCCCTTTTGAATTCAGGCTGTAACACAACAAAATATGGAATACGTCAAGTGGTATGAACACTTTCTGAAGGCACTGTATCTTTTCATCTTAATTCGGAGCAGAGTTTTTGGCAAACCTGGTCGCATAAAAAACTGAGGGAGATTACCCTAATTTTGTTACCAAACTTTGCATCTGCACAGTTCTTCCAGTAAATGTGTTTTTGTTAAATTCTCTGTGTAAATTGTTCAAAGTAGTCCTTGTGCATGGAGTTGTATGGTTTGTTAAACTTTGAAATCAATGATTTTGGTTTGGAATACATTTTAAAGTGAATATTGAGTCAAAGCATCATTCCGTTACAGTGGAATTGCCCTACAGCAGCTTTATTCAGGGCTACAGTAGTGAGTTTGTGTGTATCAAACAGCATACTGGACCACAGTCCCCATGTTTCTCTATAAACCCCCTCAATCCATTCTGATCCTAAAACCAACTCTGCCAGTCAGCACCCCCCACCCCACTATACCTCCCCCTCTTCTCAGGTGTCTGGCATAGCATGTGTACAGGCGGGGGGGAAGGGTCAGTCAGTGTATACGGGAAGGGGGTCACTTTTATGACGCTGGCAGCTGCAAAGCCCAAAAGAATTCACTCACAAACACACACATGCCTGACACGTACTCTGAAAGGTCCCCCCTCCACACACACATTAGCCGTATCACTCAGTTGGCCACCTGTGTGTCTGCAACAGAAAGCCAGCCAGGCTGTGAGGGGTTAAAACACAACCTGGTCTGTCAGACACGAGCTAGTCTGAGGAGAGAAGGAGAGTAAAAGAGGAATGAAGGCTTCCGTCTTATTGAGAGAGACAAAGAGGGAAAGGGTGAATGAATCTCCTCCATCCATTCATCTCTCACTCCCTCCTTTTGTGGGTGTGGGAGAGCATGGTGCTGCCTGATACTGACTGTGATTAGTACACAGACGTACCACACACACACACGGCAGGTACCACCAATGTTTAACATGGGGTTATTTCATTCAAAGCATAGCTATCATTTTCTCGCCTATAAATAACAATATAACAGTGAGGCATGTTAGTATCTGTCTGTACAGGCCATTATAATTATGACATTGACTGACTACAAGACATGAATAGGGGTGCTGTTGGTTCTTCTCTCTTATATGCAAGTCTCTAACTTCCCATATAAAGCTATTTGGGCTAGTCAATGGAGTCCCCATATAAAGAGTTTTTTAGTCCAGGACTAGGCTTCATCTGGGTCCGGGAAATCTTTAGAGAGGCAGTTTCTAATCTCTTATCTCATACTGGATCTGCAGCCATATTGGTTGGGTCTCTTTTAACAAATGTAGCTCATTATGCAGAGGACTATGCTAAATGTTAGGTCTATGTCAAAACTACAAATGTAAATCTGCTACTGGGAGCCAGTATCTTCCTTATCACTACCATTTAGGATGTTTGAAACAATATCACACTAGCCATAACCAAACACTAGCTAAAGGCTTGGTGCATAGTTCAGCAACATTCAACATTGTGTGTGCTGTGCAGTATACGCATCTGTATTGTTCTGCCGGTGCTATTTAAATCGTGCATGACAGATTCCCTCTCGAGGACAATAAATTATTATTTTCAAAACACTCACAAGCTAAGTGCATCTCTAACCCTGGCAAAAACGTTAGGCTAATCCACAGCCAACCAAAACAGCGGAGGTGGTCCCTAAATCTCACCTTGTCTTCCTGAGCTCTGCGACATACGGCATGATGGGACTTGCGGTCCGGAGAGGGTTTGGGGTGAAGCAGGGGAGAGGGGTGAGGAGGTGAGGGACGAGGAAGAGAGGAATGTTCATCCTCCTCCTCCTCCTCCAACACCACGATACACACACGGCTCGCACGCTCGGACCGCATCGTTAACACACACATACAACGTACCCCCCTTATACAGACACACACATTGTACCGCTCACATACACACACGTCTCTGTAGTTCCAACTGCCCTCGTTCTCTTACACACACACTGTACCCCCTCTCCACACACCAGCCCCCCACTGTAACAGTGCAGCTCCTGGGGTATAATATAATCCAAGGTGAAAGCAGCTCTGTCCTCTCGATGTCCTCCACTGTTACCGAGCTACAGCAGTCTGGCCGTCAGGCACGCTCTCTCTCTCTCGCTCTCTCTCGACACACAGTGGCTAGGGATTCCTCAGTATAATGGCAGGAGCAGCATGCAGCAGACTGATCTGACTGGCTAGCACACAGGAAACTACATATCCCCACTGCCGCCTGTGCTGCTGTAGCCAAACACACACGCTCACATACACACAGAGGCCCTATGATTAGTGCGGACAATGCTGTGAGCCGGAGCTGTGTGTATTTGTGTGCGTTTGTTGCTCTATTCAGAAAGCTGCTGAAACCAGCGCTTTCATAGAGAGAGAGAGAGAAGGGGAAGGGGGCGAGAGAGAGAGATAAGATAGAGAGAAAAAGAGGGGATGGGGTATGGTGAACGGGGGAGGGAAGAGGGAGGGGACAGCTAGCAGTAGGTAGGTAGCTCAGCAGTCAGTCAGCTCTCCTCCTGTTCTCAGTCCAGACAGACAAGCACTGACAAAAAGGTCACATCCTGGCTCGGATGCAGCAGTACTGGTCTACACTGTAGAAGTCTGTACTGTTCTATAGTGGTCTGTACTATACAAGTCCGTATTGTTCTATAGTGGTCTGCACTGGTCTTTAATGGTGTCTATGTTGCTTTGTAGTGGTCTGTAAGACTGTAGGCGCCTGAGCTGGTCTGTAATGATGTCTGTACTGGTGTGGTCCATAGTTTCTGTACTGCTGGTTTGTAGTGGTCTGTACTGGTTGGTGTTTTTATTCAAGCACAAAGGCTCTGCTGTGTTCTCCATTAGGAGAAGAGAGGCTTTATCCCTCTCACAGAACTTAAAGAGGAGTGTACGCCAGTGTGTGTGTGTGTGTGTACACCAGTAACCCCATTGGTGCATTGGTGGCTGAGCTTCCCCTATTCCCTCATTATAAAAACTGGAACAAACTGGCAAGACAACTAGAGCAGTGTGTGTGTGTGTGTGTGTGTGTGTGTCTGTTGTAACTGTTTTCATATGAGGCAGAGCCTGAGAGCCTAGAGGAGCATTCTAGCCTAGCCACAAAACCCCATTAAATCAGTATGTGCGCGTGTGTGCATGCATTCTCCCGCTTTGCTTTGTGTGTGTGTGTGTTGGAGGACTTGCAATAGAGCAGATCTAAATCATATGACCAGTCTGTGTGTCCCTAGTCTGTCTCTATGGTATAGACATCGGAGGGGCTACCAGCACCAGTTAGAAGAACCACAGAACACGTCTATTTAGGGAAACATTGTCCCATAAGGGTGTACTGACATATAGTGACATCTAGGATGATCAAAAGAAATAGGATGCACACACACAGTCTTGCATCAATCAATACAATTTGGGTTTGCGCTTCTGAGGTTTGAAAACTGACAAACTTATGTTTTGGAATATGGATGGCTGGGAAGTCAGAAAGGCCATGAGTTATTAGATAGATGTTCCTGCTCTGTGTTCGGAATAAAGGTCATCTGTCCACACACACACACACAAAGGGGGAGGATGTTGAGCTACCAGACGCCATCTAGAGGAGAGGCAATGATCTACAGTGCCTTCAAAAGTATTCATACCCCTTGACTTATTCCACATTTTGTCATGTTACAACCTTAAATTCAAAATTCAAAGCGCCAGTTGTCTTGGGTATGTCTGTATCAGCTTTGCACATCTGTATTTGGGGATTTTCTCAATCTCTGTTAACACATTACAGTTTAAGCCGGAGGGGGGTTACATTTTAAGACCCCTTGAAGTATCCCAAAAATATTTGGGGCTTTACAGCTATTAGCCCATACAAATACATTGAATAAAATATTCACTACATGGAACAGCAGATAGGCCCCCCTAAACAAATCTGAAAGGAAGTTTGTTCTAAAGTGTCTGTCCTATATCTGAGAGATACTGTATAAGAAAGATCAGGAAATAAATATATACAGTACCAGTCAAAAGTTAATACACCTACTCATTCCAGAATTTATTTATTTTTTACTATTTTCTACACTGTAGAATAATAGTGAACACATCAACACTATGAAATAACACATGGAATCATGTAGTAACCAAAAAAGTGTTAAACTAATCAAAATGTATTTTATATGTGAGATTCTTCAAAGTAGCCACCCTTTGCCTTGACAGCTTTGCACACTTGGCATTTTCTCATACAGTTATGTAGGGGTGGTATACAGAAGATTTACCTATTTGGTAAAAGACCAAGTTCATATTATGGCAAGAACAGCTCAAATAAGCAAAGAGAAACAACAGTCCATCATTACTCTAAGACATGAAGGTCAGTCAATCCAGAACGTTTTAAAAACGTTTAAAGTTTCTTCAAGTGCAGTCGCAAAAACCATAAAGCCCTATGATGAAACTGGCTCTCATGAGGACCGCCTCAGGAAAGGAAGACCCAGAGTTACCTCTGCTGCAGAGGATAAGCTCAATAGAGTTACCAGCCTCAGAAATTGCAGCCCAAATAAATGCTTCACAGAGTTCAATTAACAGACACCTCAAGATCAACTGTTCAGAGGAGACTGTGTGAATCAGGTGACCTGATGATCGTCGCATGTGTGGTTCCCACCGTGAAGCATGGAGGAGGACGCGTGATGGTGCTTTGCTGGTGGCACGGTCAGTGATTTATTTAGAATTCAAGGCAAACTTAACCAGCATGGCTACCACAGCATTCTGCAGCGACACACCATCCAATCTGATATGTGCTTAGTGAGACTTTATTTGTTTTTCAACAGGACAATGACCCAAAACACACCTCCAGGCTGTGTAAGGGCTATTTGACCAAGAAGGAGAGTGATGGTGCTGCATCAGATGACCTGGCCTCTACAAATCACCCAACCTCAACCCAATTGAGATGGTTTGGGATGAGTTGGACCGCAGAGTGAAGGAAAAGGAGCCAACAAGTACTCAGCACATGTAGGAACTCCATCAAGACTGTTGGAAAATCATTCCAGGTGACTACTTCATGAAGCTGGTTGAGAGAATGCCAAGAGTGTGCAAAGCAGTCATGAAGTCATAGTTTTGATGTCTTCACTATTATTCTACAATGTAAAAAAAAGTAAAAATAAAGAAAAACCATTGAATGAGTAGGTGTGTCCAAGCTTTTGACTGGTACTGTATTTTTATATTATATACATATATATATATATATATATATATATTTTTTTTTTTGGACATATACAGTGGGGGAAAAAAGTATTTAGTCAGCCACCAATTGTGCAAGTTCTCTCACTTAAAAAGATGAGAGAGGCCTGTAATTTTCATCATAGGTACACTTCAACTATGACAGACAAAATGAGGAAAAAATCCAGAAAATCACATTGTAGGATTTTTAATGAATTTATTTGCAAATTATGGTGGAAAATAAGTATTTGGTCACATACAAACAAGCAAGATTTCTGGCTCTCACAGACCTGTAACTTCTTCTTTAAGAGGCTCCTCTGTCCTCCACTGTTACCTGTATTAATGGCACCTGTTTGAACTTGTTATCAGTATAAAAGACACCGGTCCACAACCTCAAACAGTCACACTCCAAACTCCACTATGGCCAAGACCAAAGAGCTGTCAAAGGACACCAGAAACAAAATTGTAGACCTGCACCAGGTTGGGAAGACTGAATCTGCAATAGGTAAGCAGCTTGGTTTGAAGAAATCAACTGTGGGAGCAATTATTAGGAAATGGAAGACATACAAGACCACTGATAATCTTCCTCGATCTGGGGCTCCACGCAAGATCTCACCCCGTGGGGTCAAAATGATCACAAGAACGGTGAGCAAAAATCCCAGAACCACACGGGGACCTAGTGAATGACCTGCAGAGAGCTGGGACCAAAGTAACAAAGCCTACCATCAGTAACACACTACGCCGCCAGGGACTCAAATCCTGCAGTGCCAGATGTGTCCCCCTGCTTAAGCCAGTACATGTTCAGGCCCGTCTAAAGTTTGCTAGAGAGCATTTGGATGATCCAGATGAGGATTGGGAGAATGTCAGATGAAACCAAAATAGAACTTTTTGGTAAAAACTCAACACGTCGTGTTTGGAGGACAAAGAATGCTGAGTTGCATCCAAAGAACACCATACCTACTGTGAAGCATGGGGGTGGAAACATCATGCTTTGGGGCTGTTTTTCTGCAAAGGGACCAGGACGACTGATCCGTGTAAAGGAAAGAATGAATGGGGCCATGTATCGTGAGATTTTGAGGAGATCTGCATGGAGGAATGGGCCAAAAAACCAGCAACAGTGTGTGAAAACCTTGTGAAGACTTACAGAAAACATTTGACCTCTGTCATTGCCAACAAAGGGTATATAACAAAGTATTGAGATAAACTTTTGTTATTGACCAAATACTTATTTTCCACCATAATTTGCAAATAAATTCATAAAAAATCCTACAAATGTGATTTTCTGGATTTTTTTCCCTCATTTTGTCTGTCATAGTTGAAGTGTACCTATGATGAAAATTACAGGCCTCTCATCTTTTTAAGTGAGAGAACTTGCACAATTGGTGGCTGACTAAATACTTTTTTCCCCCACTGTATCTAACCCCTTATTTTTGGCACTGAACAGTCTAAACCCTGTCTAAGCGGGGGGAGGGGTTCTACTAAGCTATATGGAATTGTTTTAAGGTCATACCAAGGATAATTTTACTATTTGATATAGAATTTTAAGACCCCTTGAAGTATCAAAATATAATATAAAAAAATATATATTTGATGAAAATGTGTATTTGGCATTACTGCTATTAGCCCATACAAACACATTGAATAACAGATAGTTCCCCAAAAAGTATCTAAAAAGGAAGTTTGTTCTCAAGTCTGTCCTATATCATTTGGAAAGTATTCAGAATCCTTGATTTTTTACACATTTTGTTATGTTACAGACTTATTCTAAAATTTATTAAAAATTGTTCCCCCCTCCCGCAATCTACACACAATACACCATAATGAATTCAAAAACAGGTTATTCAAATTTTTTGCAAACGTATTAAAAATATAAAACTGAAATATACCATTTACATAAGTATTCAGACCCTTTACTCAGTACTTTGTTGAAGCACCTTTGCCAGCGATTACAGCCTTGTGTCTTCTTGGTTATGACGCTACAAGCTTGGCACCTGTATTTGGGGAGTTTCTCCCATTCATCTCAAGCTAGGTCAGGTTCCATGGGGAGCGCCGCTGCACAGCTATTTTCAGGTCTCTCCAGAGATGTTTGATCGGGTTCAAGTCCGGGCTCTGGCTGGGCCAATCAGGGACATTAAGAGACTTGTCCCGAAGCCACTCCTGCCTTGTCTTGGTTGTGTGCTTAGGGTCATTGTCCTGTTGGAAGGTGAACCTTCGCCCCAGTCTGAGGTCCTGAGGGCTCTGGAGCAGGTTTTCATCAAGGATCACTCTGTACTTTGCTCTGTTCATCTTTACCTTGATCCTGACTAGTCTCCCAGTCCCTGCTGCTGAAAAACATCCCCAAAGCATGATGCTGCCACCACCACGCTTCATCGTAGGGATGGTGCCAGGTTTCCTCCAGAAGTGACGCTTGGCATTCAGGTTAAAGAGTTCAATCTTGGTTTCATCAGTCCAGAGAATCTTGTTTCTCATGGTCTGAGTCCTTTAGGTGCCTTTTGGCAAGCTCCAAGCGGGCTGTCACATGCCTTTTACTGAAGAGTGTCTTCCGTCTGGCTACTCTACCATAAAGGCCTGATTGGTGGAGTGCTGCAGAGATGGTTGTCCTTCTGGAAGGTTCTCCTATCTCCACAGAGGAACTCTGGAGCTCGGTCAGTGACCATTGGGTTCTTGGTCCCCTCTCTGACCAAGGCCCTTCTCCCCCGATTGCTCAAGTTGGCCGGGGCGGCCAGCTCTAGGAAGAGTCTTGGTGGTTCCAAACTTCTTCCATTTAAGAATGATGGTGTTCTTGGGGACCTTCAATAATGCAGAAATGTTTTGGTACCCTTCCCCAGATCTATGCCTCGACACAATCCAGTCTCTGAGCTCTACGTACAATTCCTTCGACCTCATGGCTGTATCAATGTAGATTGATGAGGACAAATATACACTTAATCAATTTTAGATTAAGGCTGTAACGTAACCAAATGTGGAAAAAGGGAAGGGGTCTGAATATGTTTCAGGATTTTTATTTTATTATCTTTTTGACAAGTATTTAACCCCTTATTTTTGACACAAAACACTGTACTTCCATTCATTTTTTAAACTTGTATCTGGGGACCTTCAGATGAGTCTTGTGAGCATCCTAGAGCAAAACATGTGCGTGTTCACTTTACATCGTGTTTAGATTGTTGTTCAGTGTAGTTTGTAGGCCAAACGGTTCGGACGCTACCAACGATTTTGCGAGAAGAACGATTTTCGGGATGCCTCATGGTCTGACAAACACTGTTCTAGCTCTGACACGTTTCACCGTAGATGCGGAAGTGCGACATCGGAGGATGCGGTGGATTGAGACGCATCAGATCTCTAGCTTAAACTGATATATTTTTATGGGGATTTTCTGATTATGCTAACTCAATTTCTGTGGGGGCACAGACAACAAATCTAGGGGGGGTTAAGTTAGATGGGGAGTGGCGGTAAACAGCAATTTAAGTCTTTCACAGATTTTTTAAGGGATTTAAGTCTGGGCTTTAGCTGGGCCAATCAAGGACTTTCACATCCTTGTTCTGAGGCCATTCCAGTATTGCTTTGGCTGTATGTTTGAGGTCAGAGTGTTTGCACTCTGAAGCAGGTTCTAATCAAGGATGTGCCATTCATTGTTCCCTCTATCCTTACCAGTCTCCCAGTCCCTGCCGCTGAAAAGCATCCCCATAGCATGATGCTGCCACCACCATACTTCGCGGTAGGGATGGTGTTAGACGGGTGATGAGCTGTGCCTTGTTCTCTCCAAACAGTGTTTTTTATTCAGGCCAAAGAGTTACATTTTTGTCTCATCAGACCATAGAATCTTTTGCTTTATCATCTGTCTTGCACATGCCTTTTTTTGTTGCAAACTCCAGGCGTGATGTCAAGTGCCTTTTTCTCAGCACTGGATTCCATCTGGCCACTCCCATAAAGCCCAGATTGGTGAAGCGCTGTAGAGACTGTTCTCCTCCTTCTGACAGGATCTCCCATCTCAGCCAAGGATCTCTGTATTTCTGTCAGAGTGGTCATTGGGTTCTTGGTCACCAACTTCACTAAGGTCCTTCTTGCCCGGTTGCTCAGTTTGTTCGTACGGTAAGCTTTAGGCAGAGTCTTGGTAGTTCCACTCTAGAAATTGTTTTATACCCTTCTCCAGATATATGCCTCATCTCAGAAATCTACAGACAGTTCCTTGGACTTCATGGTATAGTTTCTGCTCTGACATGCACTGTCAACTGTGGGACCTAAATCATGTCCAAACAATTGAATTGGCCACAGGTGGACTCCAATCAAATTGTAGTGACATCAAGGATAATAAAAATAATTGGATGCACCTGATGCACCTGGAGTGAGGAGTGTCATAGCAAAGGCGTGTGAATACATTTCTAAAAACATGTTTTCACTTTGTCAATATGATGTAGTGTGTGTATATGGGTGATACAAATCTATTTAATCCAATTTGAATTCCAATTCTGTTATTGGAACACACTAAACAAACAAAATGGAGATGTATGGATGAATCAACTGAAATATTTTTGGCTCTATAACAAAAGAACATAAACATGATCATTTACAAAACTTAGAATCGGCTATTAACTTGTTAGGGAGTGGAAGCTGAGGGGTCGGTTTTGGAGAGTCTGGCGTGCCCAAAGTAAAATGCTTGCCACTCAGGCTCAGAAAATAGGATATGCACATAATTAGTACTATTGGATAGGAAACACTCTGAGGTTTCCAAAAGTGTTATCATTTTGTCTGTGAGTGTAACAGAAGTCATTTGGCAGGCATCCGGAAATCTCATTCCTTGTGGCTTATAGCTCACTTTGAGACAGTGCCTTTAGAAAAGTCTTTATACCAGGACACTGAATGTAGTACCTATTGCTTCCACTGGATGTCAGTAGTGTATAGGTAAAGTTTAATGGAAATCGGAACTAATGTGTTCTATTGGGAGAAGTTTTAGTCGAGGGAGCTATTTTTCAGTTGCACGTTTTTGGGCATACGTTTGGCTGAGCGGTCCACTTTATTTGACTTATATAACGTTTAGGTGACCATCCAAGTGAAAGATTATCACTTTTATTCATAAAAGATAAGCTAAGGAAGCATTTTAATTGGTTTTTGTTTTGTTGAGGGAATGTTTATAGGTATAGTTGAACGTGTTCTCGTCACATTGGATTTTCTGAACACAAGGTGCCAACCAAACGGAGATTTAAGGATATAATAAATTACTTTTTCTAACCAAATACCCATGGATTGTCTTCGTTGGACACTTAGGAAGCCCTCTGCAGAAGTTCTACAAAAGGTAAGGCACAGGTTTTCCCTGTGAAATGCATTTCCTATCGACCGCGCTGGCTAAAGATTTCATGGTTATGGAAAATATGTGAGGTGCTACCCTCAAACAATCAAATGTAGTGCTTTCGCCGTAAAGCCTTTTTGAAATCCGACAAAGCTGTGATATTGCCAAGAAGCAGAGCTTTTGATGAGTATGAAACACTTGTATATTGGTGCATTTTTAATAATTCAATTTTGGAATTTTGTCTTGCATTTCACCTGATAGTGTAGAACCCACTGGATTCTCCAACTACATTGAATGAACTACAGAAAAAAATATACAAACCCTCCAACCCAAAAAGGCCTGTGGTATTTATGGTATCCTAAATGAAATTATATAATATATAGACCACAAATTCTAATTGCCTATACTTAAACTCAATAACATCATCCTCAGCTCTAGCATCTTCCCCAATATTTGGAACCAAGGACTGATCATCCCAATCCACAAAAGTGGAGACAAATTTCACCCCAATAACAACCTGGGGATATGCGTCAACAGCAACCTTGGGAAAATCCTCTGCGCCTTCGGGAAAGTATTCGGACCCCTTGACTTTTTCCACATTTTGTTACCTTACAGCCTTATTCTAAAATGGATTAAATAAAAAAAATCCTCAGCAATCAACACACAATACCCCATAATAAGAAAGCAAAAACAGGCTATACATTTTTGCAAATGTATTAAAAATAAAAACAAAAATACATTATTTCTTGAGATGTTTCAACAACTTGGGAGTCCACCTGTGGTAAATTCAATTTATTGGACATGATTTGGAAAGGCACAGATCCTGTCTGTATTTGGAAAGGCACGCACGTCTAGAGTAAACCTGGAACCATCCTTAAGGTGAAGCATCATGCTATGGGGATGTTTTTCAGTGGCAGGGACTGGGAGACAAGATTGAGGGAGAGATGAACAGAGTAAAGTACAGAGAGATCCTTGATGAAAACCTGCTCCAGAGTGCTCAGGACCTCAGACTGGAGGCGAAGGTTCACCTTCCAACAGGACAACGACCCTAAGCACACAGCCAAGACAACACAGCAGTGGCTTTGGGACAAGTCTCTGAATGTCCTTGAGTAGCCCAGCCAGAGCCTGGACTTAAACCCAATCGAACATCTCTGGAGAGACCTGAAAATAGCTGTGCTGCGATGCTCCCCATCCAACCTGACAGAGCTTGAGAGGATCTGCAAAGAAGAATGAGAGAAACTCCCCAAATGCACGTGCCAAGCTTGTAGTGTCATACCCAAGAAGACTCAAAGCGGAGTATGATAGCTAGGGAGATGGAGAAAATTCTGACGTTTGATTGCAAATATGCAGAGGGATTCGAAAAGGGAACACACAGAAGGCTGTTGTATAAAACACCCGTCTCCAGATTACATCTTCAAGCTAAGGGAAACCATGGCACCCGTGACAGAGAGTGAGAATCTTTCATCCATGGTTGTGAGTGTTCATGACGTCACTGCGACAACTGCCTTTAGTCTTGAAATATTTGGTTGTTTAGTACACTACCGTACTCGCTCTGTTTAGCACATGGGGCTAAGGCTTAACAGGGTGTGAACGATGCTGAATGGTTGTAGACAAAGATCTATCCAATAGGTGTACCAAAACATTCCAGGGCCATTTTCTCAAAAGTGGGTTTACAAATGTATCAACTTTCAAAGCATAATTACTTTCCCATTGTTACTCAACTGTAGTGTATGATATACCATTTTCTAGAGTCTTTACTTTTGTCCAATGTAAAAAAACACAATTTCAAATTTTGCTACATATGACCGAATCGAACCGGTCGGTCACATTTGAATTGTGTCTTTTCTTTTGAAACTTTTGCGAGTTTACTGTTTATTTCTGAATTGTTACATTTACTGTACATTTGAGTCAGGGGAGCCCTATTGCTATTATAAACTGGTTACCAACATAATTACAGCAGTATAAATAAATGTTTAGTCATATCAGTGGTATACAGTCTGATATACTACGGCTTTCAGTCTATCAGCATTCAGGGCGGGAATCACCCAGTTTATAATCGAAATTACAGATTGCCTCTTATGCGCTCGTTGCCCACTTATGCCATAGTCAGTAGATACCACATTTGTTTAAGCAAGTCTATCCACATCGACGGGACAGCAGTGGAGAAGCTGGAAAGTTTTAAGTTCCTTGGTGTACATATCACCGACAAACTGAAATGGTCCACCCACACAGACAGTGTGGTGAAGCAGGCGCAACAGCGCCTCTTCAACCTCAGGAGGCTTCAAAAAAAAAGTGTCTTGTCACCGAAAACCCACACTAACTTTTACAGGTGCACAATCGAGAGCATCCTGTAGGGCTGTATCACCGCCTGGTACGGCAACTGCATCGCCCACAACCGCAGCGCTCTCCACCTGGTACGGCACAACGCATCACAGGGGCAAACTACCTGCCCTCCAGGACACCTACAACACCCGATGTCATGGGATGGCAAAAAAGATAATCAAGGACAATAACCACCTGAGCTACTGCCTGTTCACCCCGCTTCCATCCAGAAGGCGAGGTCAGTACAGGTGCATCAAAGCTGGGACAGAGAAATTGAAAAACTGTTTATATCTCAAGGCCATCAGTTTGTTAAACAGCCATCACTAGCAGAGAGGCAGCTGCCTACCTACAGACTTGATATCATTGGCCAGTTTAATAAATGGAACACTAGGCACTTTAATAATACCACTTTAAGAATGTTTACATATCTCGCATTACTCATCTCATATGTATACACTGTATCCTTCACTATCTATTGCATCTCAGCCGCTCTGTCACTGCTCATCCATATATTTTATACTTATATATTCTCATCACATTTATTTTACTAGATTGTGTGTATTAGGTTTTGTTGTGGAATTGTTAGATATTACCTGTTAGATACTGCTGCACTGTCAGATAAGAAGCATAATAATTTCGCTACACTGGCAATAACATCTGCTAACCATGTGTATGTGACCAATAAAATGTGATGCGCTGTTTGTGTTGTGGCTTTGCTGGCATGCATCGATATTTGTTGTTGTTGTTGA
Organism: Brachymystax lenok tsinlingensis; assembly: GCA_030435695.1. Classification (NCBI taxonomy): domain Eukaryota; kingdom Metazoa; phylum Chordata; class Actinopteri; order Salmoniformes; family Salmonidae; genus Brachymystax; species Brachymystax lenok. Next base: position 22,507,946 of record CM059806.1, read on the forward strand.
GTTTGCCCCACCAAGATTTACATTCTAAAATTGCCACTGGTGTGTGTATTCCTAAAAACACATTTCAGAAGAATCAAAACACTCTAGGAACTGGAGAATAGACTAGCCTACTATAACAGACAGCGGGTGTTAAGGCAAGTGTGTGTATATTGGAAGGATATTGGCAGACAGAGGGTGCATGCTTTTGTGAGTGGGCAGTACACTAAACAACGTGTAGAGTGTCAAGGACCTTTGGATACACTCACGCGCAAACACCCCTTTTGGACTTTCCACCTGTTGCTGACCAGCTGAGAGTTATCTGTCACGACGCCAGGTGACTTTACATGTAGCTATAGCTTGACAAAGTCACTTTCTGGCAAAAATAAGTTGGCTAAAGCAATAGAGCTTACATATTTACCAGGCTTTAACTTCGGCGAAATATATAGCTAGATAGCTCATTATAACAGTTGAGTCGTTTTTACTTCATGCAAACGACCCAAATGTAGGCTAATTTAGCTAAACGACAAGCGGTTTCTTTAAGTAGCTAGGATAGTTACTAATAGATAATTAGCCCGCAACCTACCTGGTCTCGAATCTTTAGAACCATCGTTTTTCTTGGTTCGCCGATGTCTTAGTTTTACCGGCGTGTCTAGCTAACCGGCTGCTGAGGGTTATGGCCCGTTATAGTCCCGTTTGCATCACGCTCTCTCCTTCCAAAGACAGGCAAACCCAAACAAACCCAACAACATAACAGCCGCTAGTAAGAAGACTATTGATTGGCTAGAGGCAAGTCCCACCCAGCAGCAATAACGATGCTGGTTAGCCAGCTGCAGATGAGCGGTGCGAATGAGGGATTCGTTTATCTGTCCCGGGTTACCCAGTGAGTGGAGTTTAAATCGGGTGAAAAGTGATTGCATTCGTTTTGGAACCAGGCTGCCCTGCCTGCCTCCGGGGCTGAGTCGACTGCGATGTCGACTCAAAACTACAGTGACGCAAAAAAGCATGTGGAGTGATGAGTAGGATTCTGTGTTTTCACATGCAAAGGTGATTGGTTTATATAAAAATGCTTTATCTGCCTTCCCAATGAAAACTAGTTTGAAAATTCAAAAATGTATTTTATGGAAAATATATGTTGTATGTTTCTGGACAATGATGCCTTGTTGACAACATGACCAAGCCAGATTACTGATTTGAGAAGGGCATTCTTCCCTCTCTGTTTTCGCCGATGGTGACGGGCAATTTCCCGGTTCAGCCCTGGCCAGCCCCAGCCAGCGTAATATAACTCCTTCCGTGTTTCATTGAGAAAATCCATTTAGAAAATATTTGACATAAAGGACATAGAATTCAAATGTGGGATAGATAGGCGCCGGAGAGCAACTTTCACTGGGGATGGGAATGGAGACGACATGTCCCCCCACATTCTGAAATTGCATTTTTGTCCCCCCCAGTTTTATCACGGGAATGGGATACAAACCAAGGCCAAGGTGTACTTTAGGACCATGAGGACCTCTCCGAGCAGGTGGCTGTTTAGAGTGTAACACAACTTGAGAAAAAAAAAATATATAGCTATGTCCCCCCCACTTCTAAAACCAAAGTTGCGCTCCTGGTCATGGGTCTACTGTATGTGCATCTCTCAGATTTGACAATTGATTGAAAACTCCCACTATTAATCAATTTGAAATAGATTAGTTCAACTGTAAACGTCAACTGTAGCTAGTAACTCTACACAGCAATTCTAATAACTACTTTTGAGGAGATCTTGTGAAATAAAATCCCTACAACCTGTCAAACACTGAGGGGATTTGATTAAGCTGTGTGCCCAGGTAGGCCAAGTCGGCTCAAAACAAAAGTAACGCAATTAAGTATGTGTGGAGTAATGAGTATGATTATGTGTGAGTATGTGTTTTTAAATGTAAAAGTGATATTGCTTTTGATACAAAGGCTTTATCTGCCTTCCCAATGAGAACTAGTTTGAAAATTCAAACAAATATTTTATGGAGAAGAGATGTATGTTTCTGGACCATGCACAATGTTGCCTTGTTGAACACTTCCAAACAGCACAGATTCTTGCTTGATTTGAGAAGGGCGCTCCTCACTCACCGCTTTTGACGGTTCATGTCACGGGCCATAGACTGGTGCTCTGCGGCAAAACATAACTACCTCATGAAGCTGTTTGAGAGAATGCCAAGAGTGTGCAAAACTGTCATCAAGTCAAAGGGTGGCTACTTTGAAGAATCTCATATATAAAATATATTTTGATTTGTTTAACACTTTTTTAGTTACTACATGATTCCATATTTGTTATTTCACAGTTTTGATGTTTACACTATTATTCCACAAGTTTGCCTAATTTCAGTTAATGTGACAAAACAAGCAAGTATAGTGTAGAGAATCATTGTACCATCCAAACTGCTGTGAAATATATTTTCCATAACCAAACATATTGTATTTTCAGCTGTTTGACGCTGGTGTAGAAAACCAAAAGTAAAAGATGTATAAACAAAACTTTAGAATGGGAAGCATTGAAATAGCACACATAGAACAGATCTAACACTTCTTAGATTTGCTTTCAATGTGAATGACAGATCTATAACACATTTATTTCTATGTGCATTTGTCCAGGTTCACCCCAAAAGTTACATATTGCAGCTTTACAGCTAATTTCTTGCAATTCTATAAATGTAATAACTTATTCCATGTTAATATAGTATCTGAGTGAGAATGACTAACAAAATCAATATGGGCCCCATGAAGGCCAGGTCGGTATTTGGCCAAAATTACTACAAGTTTAGATAGTCTAGCCAGCTAACTACCAATCTAAAAATGATTAGCTGACATGGCTAATTGAGTGACTGGCAGGGACTGTAATAACCAGAGAAAAACTGCTGATGCACAACCAAATGTATTGTATTCTTAGTGTATTCTACTATCCTTACTCTCAATAGTAAGTTTGAGGCCTGACTGAGTTCCCTAGTGGCTGGGGGCCCTAAGAGACCTCATGTCACTTATGCCTGGAACTGGCCCTGCTCAGGGTGGTTGATTGACATGCAAGTCTGTCCCTATAATGACTGTTATTAATAGCTTGTGCTGTCACTGGATAGGCTACCTCTAGGTAAAAGGTCAAAGAGTCTCCCCGACCTGGGGACATTCCTTATCAAATGTATATCAGTGAATAATGTGGCTCAGATATGAGATACCCAGGAGCTATCGGATTAAAGTCTATAGACCAGACATATTAATACAGTATGGTCCACTGAAGATGCAAGGACGCCACCTTGCGGCGACAGAAATCATGACATAGCACTGGCTACAAATCAGCTGCCAAGGGGAGTGTATTTTGGTGCTTTCAAGACAACTGGGAACTCTGGAAAAATCTTCAGGTCGGAGCTCCAGAAAGATGCCTGAGTTTTCGAATTAGAATTCCGAGTTGGATGACCGTTCGAAATAAATTCCTAGTCGGAACATTCCCTTAGTTCCCAGTTGTTTTGAACACATCATTAGTGTTGTGTGTGTGTAGGTGAGAGATGCCCTACAGCTACTCTAAGCCCTGCAGCAATCTTAGGCTAGACTTCTGCTAGGCTGGTGAGTGTGAATGTTTTTATAAATCTACATCTCCTAAACCGTGTTACGCTGCTAACAGCAGCTCCTGCTAACTCTAGCTGGAGTGTGTGGTTGCAGAGAGAGGAAAAGAGTGAGGGAGAAAAGGGAGACAGAGTGGGAGGATGCAAGAGACTCTGAAGGAGAGAGAGATCACTGAAGAACAACACGTGCCACACACCACACAGTGGTCAGTTAGTTACCATTTTATTATTAGTGTTATACTGATCGGAGTTCAGCGTCTCCAAAGGAATAGTTTGATAAGCATGATGCAAGAAACACCCCAGAGTAGGGGTCTCCAACTCTGCTCTTGGAGAGCTACCCTCCTGTGCAGGATTTTGCTCCAGCCCTGCTCTAACACACCTTGTTCAGCTGCTCCTCATCGAGACCTTGATTGGCTAAATCAGGGGGTATTAGAATAGAGCAGGGTTGAAGCAAAGCCAGTAGTTCTCCAGGAAGAGGGTTGGCCACCCCTGGTTCTAGAGTCTAGAACTCACCCCTGGCTCTAAAATCTTTAGATTTATCTGGTTCTAGTCTTTAGAGTTATTTTCAGTCTAAAATGACCATGACATTCTGTTTGATCTTTATCTTTTGTTAAAGAAAAATATGAAAATAGAGTTGACAGACATTTAGGCACACTATAGACACGTACTGTACACAGATATGCACACGGTTCATTATCATAGATTCATAATGTACTAGGAGATCCCAGTTTTTCACAGCAACGTTTCATCAAAATCTACATGATGCTGTGTTGTCTCATTGTGTTCACCCATTATATTCGGTTCCCATTCATTTCATGATTTATACAACACAGGATCATGTTGATGTGGGGTAAACGCTATGAAACCTGTCCCCAAGGGATTAAAAAACATCAACAGCCAAGCCATCTTGAACAGGAGGAGAGTGTGGAGGCTTTTAAGGTGATGTCCTATGGGGTTCCCCTGGTCAACTCTCCAGTCCGGGGACAAATATCCACCTCCCTTTAAAAAGGTGTCACAGCTCAGAGTTAATGTCCTCACGCTGTCAATCACAGTCAAAAGCTGCTCATTGCCAGCCAGTCACAGCAGACGAGGGACAGTTCCATCCAATGGCAGCAGTGGAATGGAGCTCTGTTCAGCCAATGGAAGAACTCTGGTAGTAAGTGCTCTTCAGCAGTGATTCTATTGGTTCACAGGAACACAGTATTCCTGCAATTCGATTGGTCAGATGACAAAGTCTCTCCTGTCATTGGTTCATATAACAGGATGTAATTTTTGTTTGCGCTCTAAACAGGCTCAAATGGATAATAAGCCCCTCCCCTATAATGCTAGACCAATGAGCTAGCTTTCCATCCAGAGGCTTTAGCTCGACTGGCTGGATCACTCCTCTTTCCTGCTACTGACACATCAGCATGGAAACCACAGATTTATCAGGAGTGAGAAACCCCCCCCAAAAAACACAGACTTATAAAACAAGTCTAAATACTTTTTTTAAACAACATCGGAATGTAGGTAGTTGGGGTTAGTATACTTTTTTTCTTTGGGAAGGGGGAGAATTCTTTCACCTTTTCTACAATTGTTCAAAACATTTTAGTTTACATTTTTTATACAATATACAGTTGTTCAAATACACATGCATTAAAGAAAAATATTTCACAAAATGAATGACAATAAAAGTGTGATTAAGTAGGGATATCAGTGGGTTTTCTCTTTGTAACGTAGTGCTGCGAGTGTGTGTGAGCTACTTTAGCATGGTCTCTTGGTCTGTATTAAGGCTGCTTCACTAAAGCTCACACTGGCACAGTGTCTGACTGGGGAGGGCTGCATCTTACTGCTACACACTCAAACGCACAGAAACACATACAAACCTCTAAAAGACCTAATACAGACAGACAGACAGACAGACAGGACCCACAGAGTACATTCTAAGAGTCATACCTGTGTATGGGTAGACACCCGACAGACAGTCACCTCTACAGACGGCAACATTCACACAGTCTGGCCTGTTCCATTTCATTCTGTCTCCGTCCAAAATGGCACCATATTCCTAATATAAAAGTGGACTACTATTAGGCTACTATCATATTTACCCAGGTCTCAGCTCTAGAGAGAGCAGGTGAGCTGTGCATTCTGGTTTCTTATTCTTTCACATGATTAACAATAGGAAGCACAGTGAGTAGAATAGAGCTGTCTCTATCATGCCTGTCGACACACAGACACACAAACAGCTAGGGCTTTGGTTGTCATGGCTACTGACCGGTGCATTAAAAAGGGGAAATGGCCTTTAGGCCAAACCCTGCCTCCTTGTGTCCGAAAGGATTATGGCAGGCATGGATGTCGTCACATTGTGTAAAAACAAAACACAAAATAACAACAAAACGTGAAAAAACACACGTCTTGCAGAACCGGATGTGGTTGACACTGCAGGCCCATTCTCTATTTCCTCATCTGTCTCCTGCCGTTTAAAAACATACAGTATAAGTCAGGCCCATATATATATATATATATCCATAGAAAAAGAATCTATTCATTCTATTTCTATGTACAGGTACAGTATATACACAACATATGCCATTCAACCTATGTGGTTCGTTCTACGAAATGAGTCCCTTTTGCATCCCTTTGATATTTTTAGTAGAAATTGTGCGGCAATACTGATTTTTAAAGCTGCAATGTGTTACATTTTGGGCGACCAGACCAAATTCACACAGAAATATGTGTTATAGATCTGTCACTCATTGAAAGCAAGTCTTAGAAGCAGTATATACGTTCTATGTGGGTTATTTCTATGCTTCATGGTCTTAAGTTTCATTTAGCAACTTTTACTTTCGTTTTTTTGTACACCAGCATCAGACAGCTGAAAATACAATAGTTTGGGTTATCGAAAAGATATTTCACGGCGGTTTACATGGTACAATGATTCTCTTCCCTGCACTTGCTTGTTTCAACTATTAGAATTTTCACAACCAGGAAATGGCAGATCGATTTCTGCATCTTTAAAAGGCTGTTATATTAAATTAAGTGACCACATGGACAATTCAATACATTTGACTTTTAATATGAATAGACTTGCTAAAGTGCCACAATTCGGTATTTTGCCTTGTCCCTCTGTGCACTCTCTGTGACTTCTAGGAAGATGTTAACCCCCAAAAAATCACCATCATTGTGAAGCCCAAGTTATATTGTTGCTTTGACAATGTAATTTGTGAAGAGTATTTATTTAATGTGATTCATTCTAAGGTAAACCCTGTTAAATGAACTATCCTATTCCTTTTTTTATTATTATTCAAATTAAACATTTAACATTTAACAGTAAAATTATAATGTAAAAGCAGATGCCATTTTCTCTTGTTTTGTGGTGGAAAACTGAGTGCGTTGAGCATAACCCGTCAACCCTGTTACCCATAGATAGAAAGGCTAGAAATGTTTTAACAATTAATAGTTTTTGGTGAAGTGGGCATTCAATTGCCCCTCCCTGTTGCACACAAGAGCCTTCCATTCCCCCGGTCACAAGGGATTTATGGCTGATTTAAGATTAAATCGTCACCCTGTTACGGCCAACCCTGTTACAGTCAACCTTGTTACTTTATCTGGCACTTACATTTAGCATTTTTGTTTCTTCATTTTAGTCATTTAGCAGACACCCTTATCCAGAGCGACTTACAGGAACAATTATGGTTAATTGCCCTTAAAGGCACCGACAGATTTTTCGCCTAGTCGGCTCGGTGATTCAAACCAGTGGCCTTTTGGTTACTCGCCCAATGCTCTTAACCGCTAGGCTACCTGCCGCCCAGTTATTTTTTCTTTAACCTCTTGAGATGGGAAACTATACTTTTTATTAGGTTGAAAATATGCTCTTCATTAAATCAATTTTTTTCCCCCACCAAATTACACTAACCCAGTGTTTCCCAAACTTGGTCCTCGAGACCCCAAGGGGTGCATGTTTCGGTTTTTGCCCTAGCACTACAAAGATGATTAATAAACTCATCATCAAGCTTTGATTACTTGAAATCAGCTGTGTAGTGCTAGGGCAAAAAAACGAATAGTGAACCCAGGACCGAGTTTGGGAAACACTACCCAAAAGGGACTCATTACATGGAACGACCCATGTATTTCTCTATACATAGCTCTGCTCTCTGGTATCAGTAACTGAGATCAGCTGCTGGGTATATCAGAGCAGCTCTGTCAGTCTGACCACACATCTATAATAAAATAGTTTAGTAGGAATAAAAAAGTACAAAAATAAAATAAAACCCAAATGCGGTCTCTAAGCTGTGCACAGGAGAGGAGAGGGTGTGTGTGAGTGAGTAGAGGAGAGGGCGTGAGTGAGTAGAGGAGAGGAGAGGGTGTGTGTGAGTGAGTAGAGGAGAGGGCGTGTGTGAGTGAGTAGAGTAGAGGAGAGGAGAGGGTGTGTGTGAGTGAGTAGAGTAGAGGAGAGGGTGTGTGTGAGTGAGTAGAGGAGAGGAGAGGGTGTGTGTGAGTGAGTGAGTAGAGGAGAGGGTGTGTGTGAGTGAGTAGAGGAGAGGAGAGGGTGTGTGTGAGTGAGTAGAGGAGAGGGTGTGTGTGTGAGTGAGTGAGTAGAGGAGAGGGTGTGTGTGAGTGAGTAGAGGAGAGGAGAGTGTGAGAGGCATGTAAGGGAGAGGAGGGAAGAGTTAAGTGCTTGGATGGTCCAAAAAGCACCTCTTGACATAGAAGGACACACACACACACACACACACACACACCTCTTCTCACCAGCACACATACACACCCTCCCCACTACTCTCCTCCTCCCTCTGTTCTCTCATGACGTGTGAGCGAGAGTGTGTCACCCTGTACCATGCCCAATCCCAGTCTCCTGTCACCTCTTCAGGGAGGTGCTCTTGAGTTTCTGTGTGTATCTGGCTGTGCGCGGCGAACGGGAGTGCAGTTTGACAAACAGCTCTGGGAACTTGTACTGAGGGAACATGGTCTCCAGGAATCCTTCTAGGAGCACGTAGACCAGCCGACGATTCATTGGTCCGTGTTGGAACATGTCAAACACACGAAGGATGCCTTTACGAGTCGTATCCGCTCCTATGATGTGCTTCAACTCATCTAGAGGAGGATAGAGTGAGACATTTTGGAATAATAGTGTGTTTAGTCTGTGTGTGTGTGTGTGTGTGTGTGTGTGTGTGTGTGTAAGAGTGAGTGTGTGTGTGTGCGCATTACCTGGCATGATTCCCAATAGGTTGGTCTTGGCGGCGACCCGTGTCCTCATGCGGATGTTCTTGTCCCGGCGGGGTAGAGACTCTGCCAGGATTCCGTTGGGCCAGTATGAATCCCTGCACAGGGGCGAGACCACAGAGAGTTACCTTCTAACCAATCACACACAGCGATCTAATAGTGTGTGTGTCTGTGTCTGTCACCTGAACTTCTTGACGTAGTCTGCCACCTGTTCTGGAGCTGTCATGAAGTCCACATGATCAACGATCTTCCTGCAGAGACCAGAGGGGCAGACATTCCAGTCAGATCTCTCTATGTGGCTCTGGTGAGCGTGTGTGTACAGTACCTGTTGATAGTGTCTCCGTATGTGGCTCTGGTGAGCGTGTGTGTGTGTGTGTGTGTACAGTACCTGTTTATAGTGTCTCCGTATGTGGCTCTGGTGAGTGTGTGTGTGTACAGTACCTGTTGATAGTGTCTCCGTATGTGGCTCTGGTGAGCGCGTGTGTGTGTGTGGTACCTGTTGATAGTGTCTCCGTATGTGGCTCTGGTGAGCGCGTGTGTGTGTGTGCTACCTGTTGATAGTGTCTCCGTATGTGGCTTTGGTGAGCGTGTGTGTGTGTGTGCTACCTGTTGATAGTGTCTCCGTATGTGGCTTTGGTGAGCGTGTGTGTGTGTGTGTGTGCTACCTGTTGATAGTGTCTCCGTATGTGGCTTTGGTGAGCGTGTGTGTGTGCTACCTGTTGATAGTGTCTCCGTATGTGGCTTTGGTGAGCGTGTGTGTGTGTGTGTGCTACCTGTTGATAGTGTCTCCGTATGTGGCTTTGGTGAGCGTGTGTGTGTGCTACCTGTTGATAGTGTCTCCGTATGTGGCTCTGATGAGTTGCTGCAGAAGGTTCTTGATGTTCCTGCGGAGCCACTGGTTCCTCTCCTTCAGGTCAAACACCTCATCCATCAGCAGCAGCATCACACGCAGGGGGATGTTATCATCCACCTGGAAAACACACACACTCCCAAAGTAAACCTTATACCACTATATCGCTTTCACTAATTGAACATGTTTCAGATGAGAGGGCCTATAAACTGGTGTTGTACTCACGTTGTCGTCCAGCTGGGCCGAGACTCGGCAGTGCTCTGGGTCAATGTCAGACTTGGGGAGCAGTGGAGGCACCTGGACATCACAAAGTAGAGTATAGTCAGCGTATGGTCAGAGTATGGTCAGCGCATGGTCAGCGCATGGTCAGCGCATGGTCAGAGTATGGTCAGCGCATGGTCAGCGCATGGTCAGCGTATGGTCAGCGCATGGTCAGCGCATGGTCAGCGCATGGTCAGCGTATAGTCAGCGTCTGGTTGATGTATAGTCTGAGTAGAATTAGTACATGGTCAGTCTGGTTGGACTTAAGGTTAGAGAGTGTAGTAAGACTGTTGAACATGGACTGTTTGATGTTGCCCCAGTTTCTCAGACATGCGTCCAATGTCGTTTATATTAAGGTTGTAGTATAGGTAGTAGGCCTGTGAACGTTTAAATGTTTAATTGGGATCCTTATCGTTAAGAAAACCCCTTACATAGATGCAGAAAGTAAACAGCATAGTGGGTCAATAACCGCAACAACTAAGATCGTTGAGGCGTGAGGCTCGACTTCTCTGCGGTTTTGGTGCCCTGGCAACCACACTGAACAGTGTGAAGCGAATCCGTGCACATTAGCAGACACTGTGAGAGCCAAGTGTTGCATCTCACTCATCTCAGTTTCCTAGCCTATTCATTGATGATAGGTCCTGTTTTACTGACGTTGTGAGACGTTGCAAACCAAGAAATTGCGAGATACAGCTTTTGAATACCAATAGATAGGCCTAGTGCACGGTTCTGACCTTCTGGCCGACCTGCCTAGACTGTGCCCCTCCTCTCTCTCTCAGTTCCTCGCTAGCTCACTATGAAAGATGCAAGTGTTTGTGTTCTTGGAAGGACGGCAACTAAGTCTCCTCTGTTCCAAAAAGACAATCTTAGGAGTACTGAATCTTGACACTCAGAAATGGGAGTCGACACCGGGAGTCGACGTGCAAGGAGTCAATTCTTTTGGAGTCGACACTTAACATTTGGAAAAATGGTAGAGAAAGACAAAACGACAGCAGCGAAGCCCTGTAGGGCAATACTTTGAGAAGTTAAATGAGAAGGAAATGTAAACTTTGTAAGGTGGAATTGCGGGACAGTAATGGTAGTACAGGTGCAATGCTTAACCATCTGAAAAGGGACACACCGTGAGACCTAAACTGTTGCTGGCAGCAGCATCGCGTGGAATTATGTGCATTTTTCTTATTGTTTTAAACGGAAAACCAATATGATTTTTTTCAGTTTAAAGGTAAAAAAAGTCCTTACCTTGAACATGGACTGTTTGATGTCCTGTCCCAGTTTCTCTGACATGCGTCCCATGTTGTCAGCAGCAGTGTTCATCCCTTCAGCCAGACTATCTGGCAGTCTCTTCACTGCGTTGGACACGTTACGCATTGAGCTACGCAGCGGGTTCACAAACGTATCCATCTGTTGAGACATGTGGCTCAGTCGGTAAAGAATGACGTTTGCAACGCCAGGGTTGTGGGTTCGATTCCCATGTGGGACCAGTATGAAAATGTATGCACTCACTACTGTATAAGAGCATCTGCTAAATAATGTAAATGAGACACACACAGACAACAGGCGACAGGTGAGTGTAGTGAGCGATGCCGTAGCTAAGCCACTTGAGTATGTACAGTTGGGCAACGTGTGTTTTTATATATATAAAAAAAACAGAGTAAGAGTGTCTGCTTACAGGAGCAATTAGGGTTAAGTCCCTTGCTCAAGGACACGTTGACAGATTTTTCACCTAGTCGGCTCGGGGACTCAAACCAGCGACCTTTCGGTTTCTGGCCCAAAGCTCTTAACCGCTAGGCTATCTGCCGTGTGTGTGTGTGTGTACCTTGCGTGCAAAGTCTCCCTTGCCCTTGCTGTATTGCTTATTCTCCAGGAAGTCATAGACATAGGGGACCAGAGTAGGACAGGCCTTCACCATCTCTGGATTCAGCAGAAGCTAACACACAAACACAGAGAGAGAGAGAGAGAGAGAGAGAGAGAGAGAGAGAGAGAGAGAGAGAGAGAGAGAGAGAGAGAGAAGAGAGGAATGGTCATAGCCACATAAAACAGGTATGCTAAAGATATAACTACACACTCCTACCTGTAGGTATGCGTTCAGGTCTTTTTTCCTCTTCTCCAGGAAGTCTCTGTCCATGTTGTTGAACGTCTTCTTCCCCGGCAGCTTCAGGATCGACGTCAAGTTCTCAAACTGGAATATATCACAAACACACACATACATGCCAGGTTCCCAAAATGAAGGTACAACACACATCCATAGAGATAGGTGGAGGGTGCACTTGGACAAAAGTCTGTTTTTAGCATGGGCAGCACCATTGAGGCTTCCACCATTTTGAAGTAGTCAACTGGGTGGGACTTGCTATGGGTTAAGGCAGGATCACAATTTCATCCAGGTCAGCAGAATTCCATAACTGCAGGTGGCAGTAAAATCACCAACCGTGGCTTCATAACTGTTCAGACTATACGCACTCCAGCACAGTAGGTGGTGTTCTGCACCTTTTCAGTTGATTTACAAACTGCCAATGCACTCTTACAAGTAGAATAAATGTACAACTTTAAAATGGAGATGCTGTCACAGAAGATGTGATTGCAAGGATAGAAGGTATGCCATCTTTCCATATCTATGTACACACCTTAGAAGTCAGAAGGACTTTGTTTTAGGAACACACACACACACACATATTTACCTTTACCTGCTCCGTAATCCTCATGTGGAAGTCGTGGAAGTCGGAGTAGCGGCGGTATGTTTTCCAGGAGTCCTCGCTGCCGTCGTGGTTACGGCGGCACACGGTGATGGCGTAGAGGGCGTAGGTCTTGCCGTGGTCGTTACACACCCCTGTAGCACCCAGCAGCCCCAACCCCATACCCAACCCAGCCCCGGGGAGACAAGCATCAGCTACTGATACACAGAGCCCAGGGGGGAAGAGGAGGCAGGAGAGGGTGAGGAGGAAGAGAGGGATAGGGAAGGGAGGCAGGAGAAAGAGGAAGCGCACAGACAGAGACAGAGAAGGGGAATGAGGACAGATGACAGAAAAGTAGCGAAGGAAGAAGTGAAGGAAAGAAGGAAAAACAGAAGAAATGGTAAAGGTGATGAAATAATGAAAGTGTAAAAAGAAAAGTAGCAGCAACATGAGATGGTAGCATAAGTGATACAAGTTGATGGTTAACGTGAGGAGATGAGGTTACAGGTCAAAGGGCGATGGAGAGGGGAGGAGGGGGCTAGTCGGGGGGGGAGTGGTCAGTAGGTCAAAAGGCACACACAGTTCTGTCCCTAAAAAAAGTTACCAGTCGCACCACTGTAAAATCTTGCCCACCCTGCCTAGCCAAAATCAATCAAATAAATTAATCAAATGTCAAAACATGCTTGCTATTTTATCAGCCAAGCTACATCTTCCATGCCATAAATAATGGAACTCACTGGACTGCCGTCTTGTAGTGTTAGGAGACAACACTGCATCTAGGCTCCTTACAGCATCAAGGCATTTTGACAGGGTAACGTTTTTAAGGCCACTACTGTTGTACCCACACATCTCTGAATGAAACCACATTAGTAATCAGTAGTCACACAAGCAAGTGAGAGGACAATGGTAGTTGGTTAACTTTCAGTAGCACACTAGCTTACAATACATCACATCCCACCACAGACAACACACTCATCTGAATAGATATCACAAGTCTGAATTCAAGTGTGTGAGTACCTGTATCAGAGATGAAGGCGTGTAGCTGTATATTGTCGTCATGGCAGGAATTCGAAAGGTCATCCAGAGACTGTAAACAGTGGAGAGTCAACCATTAAGAACCAGAGATACTGCCAATCTCTGGACTAACATCCAATCAACACCTGTGATACTGTTAATCCCTGTACTAACAGCCAATCAACAGCAGTGATACTGCTACTTCGACCGCAGCAAAAGTCAACCATTTCCTAACTGTTGTTAAATCTTAACAACTCTATAGCAGGGTAGCGAACACCACTAGAGGTCCAATAACACCTGTTCTAAAAGATAGTACTGTGACTAGGCTGGCTGTATTTAATGACTGCACTGAGCGCTGGTGTGTCTCAGGGACTGACGAGGACTTACTAGATTAATGCTTCCTGTTGGAGAACCGTTGAACGATTCTGTAGAGGAAGAGAGAGAAATTGTTAGAGACATAGGACAACAGTTTCTCTTCAGTCATGAGGAATGGGTTAGGCCAGGGGAGTCAAACTCATTCCATGGAGGGCCATGTGTCCTGTTGGTTTTGTTATTTATTTTTAATAGGTGTCCAATTAAGACCTAGACAACCAGGTGAGGGGAGTTCCTAACTAATCAATTACCTTCATTGATAAAAAGAACCTGCAGACACTCGGCCCTCCTCTCACCCCTGGGTTAGGGTTAAGCTATGCTTACAACGCACAGACATACAGACAGACCGTACTAACCTCCATCTCCGTCATCTGATCCTCTATAAGATGGTTCTTTGAGCATGTCCAGCTCAGCTAACATCCTGATGTAGAGGGGACTCTGTCTGAACGACGGGTAGTACCTCTCATCACGAAGCATCATGTCATACACCTGCAACACACACACACCAGAACACATGTGAATACTTTTGGATCCACAACGAAGCATTGAGTACAAAGGTCTCAAATATGCTTGATAACGTCTTTAAACAGACTAACAAAAACACACTTTTCTCTGGATGTCGTCGAATATCTCTGGCGTGGGGTCGCCGTCCTTCTGTAGCTTCTCTCTCAGTTTGACTACAGACACCTCATCTACCTGCACCCTGGGGATGCCTGGGGGAGAGAGAGAGAGAGAGAGAGAGAGAGAGAGAGAGAGAGAGAGAGAGAGAGAGAGAGAGAGAGAGAGAGAGAGAGAGAGAGAGAGAGAAAGGTGGACAAAAGTTTAAGAAAATGTGTGGGTTTGTGTGCGTGTTGCGAAGGTGTATGTGCATGTTGTGAAAGCGTGTGTGTCACCTTATCAGACAGGTACTGTTCATAGACCCCTAGTGCTGCAGCCTTCAGCAGTCCTTTAGTGGATCCTCCCTTCTTCCCATCCTTCTGCCACCCCTCCATCACCTCTAGTTGTTGCTGGGCTGTTACTCTGTAGCCCTCCACTGTCAGCCAGAAGAACAGCTCTGCCTGGGCCCCAGCCGCCTGCATGTAGTCTACAGGAAAGGGTAGAGGTCAAGGGTTGGAGGTAAGATGTTCCTCTGTTGCTCTCCATTGTCAGGCACACACATGCCTGCACACACACACGCCTGCACACACACAGTTTGTTTGCTGTTGTATTTGTGGTTTTGCCAGTGTCTTCAGTCTGTGTTGTTCATTTTGTCTTACATAGTTTCTTCCCCAACCCACGTCCCCACCGGAGACCATTTGACTCTTTCCAGGCAGTCATTGTAAATAAGAATTTGTTCTTAATTGACTTGCCTGGTTGGACACCGTGTTAACAAACCTCCAAACGAGCTTCAATGCCATACAACACTCCTTCCGTGGCCTCCAACTGTTCTTAAATGCTAGTAAAAGTAAATGCATGCTCTTCAACCGATCGCATAGCATCACTACACTGGACGGTTGTGACTTAGAATATGTGGACAACTATAAATACCTAGGTGTCTGGCTAGACTGTAAACTCTCCTTCCAGACTCACATTAAGCATCTCCAATCCAAAATTAAATCTAGAATCGGCTTCCTATTCCGCAACAAAGCCTCCTTCACTCATGCTGCCAAACATACCCTCGTAAAACGGACTATCCTGCCGATCCTTGACTTCGGCGATGTCATTTACAAAATAGCCTCCAATACTCTACTCAGCAAATTGGATGCAGTCTATCACAGTGCCATCCGTTTTGTCACCAAAGCCCCATATACTACCCACCACTGCGACCTGTATGCTCTCGTTGGCTGGTCCTCGCTACATATTCGTTGCCAGACCCACTGGCTCCAGGTCACCTATAAGTCTTTGCTAGGTAAAGCTCCGCCTTATCTCAGCTCACTGGTCACCATAGCAACACCCACCCGTAGCACGCGCTCCAGCAGGTATATTTCACTGGTCATCCCCAAAGCCAACACCTCCTTTGGCTGCCTTTCCTTCCAGTTCTCTGCTGCCAATGACTGGAACGAATTGCTAAAATCACTGAAGCTGGAGACTTATATCCCTCACTAACTTTAAGCATCAGCTGTCAAGAGCAGCTTACCGATCACTGCAGCTGTACACAGCCCATCTGTAAATAGCCCATCCAACCAACTACCTTTTGCACACCAGTATTTCTACTTGCACATCTATCACTCCAGTGTTAATTGCTAAATTGTAATTACTTCACCGCTATGGCCTATTTATTGCCTTTCCTCCTTACTTCTGTATTACAGATTTTCTATTGTGTTATTGACTGTACGTTTGTTTATCCCATGTGTAATTCTGTTGTTGTTTTTGTCGCACTGTTCTGCTTTATCTTGGCCAGGTCGCAGTTGTAAATGAGAACTTGTTCTCAACTGGCCTACTTGGTTAAAACTAGCAGTGTTCGGAATTTTGGAGAGTCTGGCGTGCCCAAAGTAAAATGCCTGGCACTCAGGCCCAGAAACTAGGATATGCACATAATTAGTAGTATTGGATAGAAAACACTCTGAAGTTTCTAAAAATAATGTCTGAGTATAAACAGAACTGATATGGCAGGCGAAAACCCGAGGAAAATCCATCCGAGAAAATGTGATTCTGTGAGCTGGCTCATTTTCCATTGAGTTGCTATTGGAAATGCTTCAATCCAGCTCCCAGGTTGCAGTACCTATGGCTTCCACTAGATGTCAACAGTCTTTAGAGGTTTCAGGCGTTTACCTTGAAAAATAGGGGAGTAAGAAGAAGATTCAAGGAGAGTGAGGAAGTAATTTTTGTGTTTGGCGCGCGGGACCGGGAGTGTGCGCCTCTATTTTTTCCTTTACTATCGCCCAAGATATTATCCGTGTGAAATATAATCGTTAATATACATAATAGTGTACCTAAGGATCGATTAGAAATGTTGTTTGATTTGTTTGGACAAAGTTGATAGGTATATTTTTTGTCTTGTATAATGGACGAGTGGACGGTGGATTTTCTGAACAAAACGCGCCAACCAAACAGAGCTTTATGGATATAAAGAGGGACATTTTTGAACAAAAGGAACATTGATTGTCTTGCTTGGACACTTCAGATTGCCATCAGCAGAAGATCTTCAAAGGTAAGCGATTTATTTGAGCTCTTTTTATGTGTTTTGTGCCACCCGCGCTGGTTCTATTATTATGCTAATGCAGGAAGTACACAGGGTGCTGTCCTCAGACAATCAAATGTTGTGCTTTCGCCGTAAAGCCTTTTTGAAATCTGACAACGCTGTAAGATTGCCAAGATTCTAAGTTTTTGAAGAGTGTGCAACACTTGTATTTTCATGAATGTTTTATATTACTATATTTGGAATTTGAATTTGGCGCTCTACTGCTCCTTAATTATCCCCAAGAGGTAAAATAAAGGTAAAATAAAAAAAATAAAGGTTAAATAAAAATAACTCTGCTTGCATGACAGTGTTGTGTGTGGTACAGTACTAACCCATAAAGAACTGCAGGGCGATGTTGTGAACAAGGATGTGTTCCAGCGGTATGATGCACAGCTTTCCGAAATTAGCTGCTAGTTTTAGAGTATCCACTTCCTACAGCAGAGATAGAGAGATGGAGATAAGGAGAGATAGAAAGCGTGAGAACGAGAGAAAGAGGTTTAGTAAGCGTGTGTTTAACTCATTTTCACTGTTCATCAAACACTCCATAATAGCCCATGTCTGACCTTCCCTGACTGTAGCCTCTGTATCCTGGTCTCACAGACCTTCTTCACAAACAACAGACTGTTGATCTGATTCTTTATAACATTGATATCTGAGAGAGGGAGAGAAAGAGGGAAGGAATGGGATGGAGGGAGAGGGAGATGAGGAGAGATTAATATATATTTTGGGGGGATAGTATGTAGAAACTCAGCAAACTGAATCAACTGCGTTTATTTTCAGCAAACTTAACATGTGTAAATATTTCTATGAACATAACAAGATTCAACAACTGAGACATAAACTGAACAAGTTCCATAGACATACTAACAGAAACGGAATAATGTGTCCCTGAACAGCACGACTTTTGGGGGGGTCAAAACAGTCAGTATCTGGTGTGGCCACCAGCTGCATTAAGTACTGCAGTACATCTCCTCCTCATGGACTGCACCAGATTTGCCAGTTCTTGCAGTGAGATGTTACTCCACTCTTCCACCAAGGCACCTGCAAGTTCCCTGACATTTCTGGGGGAGAAATGGCCCTAGCCCTCACCTTCTGATCCAACAGGTCCCAGACGTGCTCAATGGGATTGAGATACGGGCTCTTCGCTGGCCATGGCAGAACACTGCCATTCTTGTCTTGCAGGAAATCGCGCACAGAAAGCAGTATGGCTGGTGGCATTGTCATGCTGGATGGTCATGTCAGGATGAGCCTGGGTACCACATGAGGGAGGAGGATGTCTTCCATGTAACGCACAGCGTTGAGATTGCCTGCAATGACAACAAGCTCAGTCCGATGATGCTGTGACACACCGCCCCAGACCATGACGGACCCTCCACATTGATCCCGCTCCAGAGTACAGGCCTCTGTGTAACGCTCATTCCTTCGAAGATAAACGCGAATCCGACCATTGCCCCTGGTGAGACAAAACCGCGACTCGTCAGTGAAGAGCACTTTTTGCCAGTCCTGTCTGGTCCAGCGACGGTGTGGGTTTGTGCCCAAAGGCGACGTTGTTGCCAATGATGTTACAAGTCCTCAGTCCAGCCTCTCTCAGCCTATTGCGGACAGCCTGAGGACTGATGGAGGGATTGTGCTGTTCCTGGTGCCATCCTGTGCCTGTCCTGCAGATGTGATGTTCGGATGTACCGATCCTGCGCAGGTGCTACATGTGGTCTGCCACTGCGAGGACGATCAGCTGTCTGTCCTGTCTCCCTGTAGCGCTGTCTTAAGCGTCTCACAGTACGGACATTGCAATTTATGGCCCTGGCCACATCTGCAGTCCTCATGCCTTGCAGCATGCCTAAGGCACGTTCACGCAGATGAGCAGGGACCTGGGCATCTTTCTTTTGGTGTTTTTCCAGAGTCAGTAGAAAGGCCTCTTTAGTGTCCTAAGTTTTCATAACTGTGACCTTAATTGCCTACCGTCTGTAAGCTGTTAGTGTCTTATAGACCGTTCCACAGGTAAATGTTCATTAATTGTTTATGGTTCATTGACAAGCATGGGAAACAATGTTTAAACCCTTCACAATGAAGATCAGTGAAGTTATTTGGATTTTAACGAAAGGTACGTTTCTTTTTTTGCTGAGTTTACTTTACGGTAAAAGTGTGTGTGTGTACCGTCTCCTGCGGTGTCCAGTGATCGTAGGTACTGTAGTTCCTCCAGGGCCTTGTCTTTAACAGCCTCCAGCTCAGACACTTTGTCTGTCAGCTTCAAGATGTTCATAAATGCCTCGTAGTTACAGCTAGAGTCCCGGATCTACACACATACACAGACACACACACACACACACGCAATTATATCAGTTGTATTGATAAGTTATTGATCTATACTAACCCTCTACAACTGGTTGATCAAGTGGTAATATTGATAATGATTCCGATAACGATATTGATTATTCATGTGATTACTGATACAGACCATCCAGATAACAAACTGGTTGATGTAATCAGGATCACTCAGCTGGTTGACCAGGGGAAGGAGAACGCCTCGCGCCAGAATCTCCTGGGACATGGACACAATCAAATTACATCACATAAAATATTACTTTATGCCATTTAGTAGACGGCTTTTATCCACTTCCCTTCACGCGTGCATAGATATTGATGTATGGGTGGCCCCAGCGGGTATCGTACCCACAACTCTTGGGGTTGCAAGCGCCATGCTCTACTGACTGAGCCACTCAGGACCACACATCACACTCAATTTCATGTTGGTGTGTGTTTCAGTGTGTGTTTGTGTCACAGTGTGAGTGTGTGCTCGTCTTGTGCATGTCTGCTCGAGTGTGTGTGTGTCTCACCCTGAGGAAGTATCTCATGTTCTTGTTGTGGAAGTCTCCAGGAGGTAGTAAAAGGTAGAGCAGCACCTCACACAGGTCCCTCAGGAACCCTGACACACAGAGACACACACAGAGACGTCAGTACCTGAATGTCAACATTATGATGTGCACAGAGTATACCAAACATTAGGAACCCCTTTTGCCCTCAGAACAGCCTAATTTCCGTTCACAACTAAAAGGCTTGTTTACGTGCTGCTGTGCATTTTGTTGCTAACCTAACTTTGCTACCTGCCAACTTTATGTTTTTTACTTTTTAATTACCGTTTATATTTTTAGTTTTTCCATCGCTCAACTTTTTTTTCATTCAACTTTGTCACCCCGGACGCTTTATCTGGACGTGTTTCGTCAGGACCTCCACCAACCGAAGCTAAGTAGTAACATTAACATGATGCCTTCGAATTGCAGTCGCTGTACTCATAATATACAGGAGAACGATCGCCTTACGGCGAGGATAGCTGTGCTGCAAGCCCAGCTTCAGACGCAATCGTTAGGCAAGGGAAATGTAAGTGTAGGAAAGGATGAAACCGCGTCTGTGCCACCAGTAAGTACAGATAGTAGTATAAATCCCCTCGCAGTCCCCGCAGCCGGACAATATTACGGGGTCTGAGACGCCGAAGCCTCCCACCATTAGCTCTAACAAATTGAAAACTCTAGTCATTGGAGACTCCATTACTCGCAGTATTAGACTTAAAACGAATCATACAGCGATCATACACTGTTTACCAGGGGGCAGGGCTACCGACGTTAAGGCTAATCTGAAGATGTGCTGGCTAAAACTGGCGAGTGTAGAGAGTATAGGGATATTGTTATCCACTTCGCACCAACGATGTTAGGATGAAACAGTCAGAGGTCACCAAAGCGCAACATAGCTTCAGCGTGTAAATCAGCTAGAAAGATGTGTCAGCATCGAGTAATTGTCTCTGGCCCCCTCCCAGTTAGGGGGAGTGATGAGCTCTACAGCAGAGTCTCACAACTCAATCGCTGGTTGAAAATTGTTTTCTGCCCCTCCCAAAAGATAGAATTTGTAGATAATTGGCCCTCTTTCTGGGACTCACCCACAAACAGGACCAAGCCTGGCCTGTTGAGGAGTGACGGACTCCATCCTAGCTGGAGGGGTGCTCTCATCTTATCTACGAACATAGACAGGGCTCTAACTCCCCTAGCTCCACAATGAGATAGGGTGCAGGCCAGGCAGCAGGCTGTTAGCCAGCCTGCCAGGTTAGTGGAGTCTGTCACTAGCACAGCCAGTGTAGTCAGCTCAGCTATCCCCATTGAGACTGTGTCTGTGCCTCGACCTAGTTTGGGCAAAACTAAACATGGCAGTGTTCGTCCATTCCTGCCATTATTGAAAGAGATTGTGATACCTCACATCTCAAAATAGAGCTACTTAATGTTAGATCCCTCACTTCTAAGGCAGTTCTAGTCAATGAACTAATCACTGATCATAATCTTGATGTGATTGGCCTGACTGAAACATGGCTTAAGCCTGATGAATTTACTGTGTTGAATGAGGCCTCACCTCCTGGTTACACTAGTGACCATATTCCCCGCGCATCCCGCAAAGGCGGAGGTGTTGCTAACATTTACGATAGCAAATTTCACTTTACAAAAAAGTATTTTGAGCTTCTAGTCATGAAATCTATGCAGCCTACTCAATCACTTTTTATAGCTACTGTTTACAGGCCTCCTGGGCCATATACAGCGTTCCTCACTGAGTTCCCTGAATTCCTATCGGACCTTGTAGTTATGACAGATAATATTCAAATTTTTGGTGACTTTAATATTCACATGGAAAAGTCCACAGACCCACTCCAAAAGGCTTTCGGAGCCATCATCGACTCAGTGGGTTTTGTCCAACATGTCTCCGGACCTACTCACTGCCACAGTCATACTCTGGACCTAGTTTTGTCCCGTGGAATAAATGCTGAATGTTTTTCCTCATAATCCTGGACAATCGGACCACCATTTTATTATGTTTGCAATTGCAACAAATAATCTGCTCAGACCCCAACCAAGGATCATCAAAAGTCGTGCTATAAATTCTCGGACAACCCAAAGATTCCTAGATTCCCTTCCAGAATCCCTCCGCCTACCCAAGGATGTCAGAGTACAAAAATCAGTTAACCACCTAATTGAGGAACTCAATTTAACCTTGCGCAATACCCTAGATGCAGTCGCACCCTAAAAACAAAAAACATTTGCCATAAGAAACTAGCTCCTGGTATACAGAAAATACCCGAGCTCTGAAGCAAGCTTCCAGAAAATTGGAACGGAAATTGCGCTACACCAAACTGGAAGTCTTCCGACTAGCTTGAAAAGACAGTACCGTGCAGTATCGAAGAGCCCTCACTGCTGCTCGATCATCCCATTTTTCCAACTTAATTGAGGAAAATAAGAACAATCCAATCCTAACTAAAAAGCAGCATTAGGGAGTGGTGAGAGGATGGCTTTTATTTCAGCAGTGATCAATTCATGAACATCTTTGAGGAAAAGATCATGATCATTAGAAAGCAAATTACAAGTTCTGGCCTGGTTTAGATCTTATCTGTCGGAAAGATATCAGTTTGACTCTGTGGATGGTTTGTCCTCTGACAAATCAACTGTAAATTTCGGTGTTCCACAAGGCTCCGTTTTAGGATCACTATTGTTTTCACTATATATTTTACCTCTTGGTGATGTCATTCGGAAACATAATGTTAACTTTCACTGCTATGCGGATGACACACAGCTGTACATTTCGATGAAACATAGTGAAGACACAAAATTGCCCTCCCTGGAAGCCTGTGTTTCAGACATAAGGAAGTGGATGGTGGCAAATGTTCTACTTTTAAACTCGGACAAAACAGAGATGCTTGTTCTAGGTCCCAAGAAACAAAGAGATATTCTGTTGAATCTGACAATTAATCTTGATGGTTGTACAGTCGTCTCAAATAAAACTGTGAAGGACCTCGGCGTTACTCTGGACCCTCTCTTTTGTCGAACATATCAAGACTGTTTCAAGGACAGCTTTTTTCCATCTACGTAACATTGCAAAAATCAGAAACTTTCTATCCAAAAATTATGCAGAAAAATGTATCCATGCTTTTGTCACTTCTAGGTTGGACTACTGCAATGCTCTACTTTCCGGCTACCCGGATAAAGCACTAAATAAACTTCAGTTAGTGCTAAACACGCTGCTAGAATCTTGACTAGAACAAAAAAATGTGATCATATTACTCCAGTACTAGCCTCTCTACACTGGCTTCCTGTTAAGGCAAGGGCTGATTTCAAGGTTTTACTGCTAACTTACAAAGCATTACATGGGCTTGCTCCTACCTATCTTGCCGATTTGGTCCTGCCGTACATACCTACGGTCACAAGACGCAGGCCTCCTTACTGTCCCTAGAATTTCTAAGCAAACAGCTTGAGGCAGGGCTATCTCCTATAGAGCTCCATTTTCATGGAACGGTCTGCCTATCCATGTGAGAGACGCAGACTCGGTCTCAACCTTTAAGTCTTTAATGAAGACTCATCTCTTCAGTAGGTCCTATGATTGAGTGTAGTCTGGCCCAGGAGTGTGAAAGTGAACGGAAAGGCACTGGAGCAACGAACCACCCTTGCTGTCTCTGCCTGGCCGGTTCCCCTCTCTCCACTGGGGGGGGGGGGGTGCGTCACTTGAGTGGGTTGAGTCACTGACATGATCTTCCTGTCCGGGTTGGCGCCCCCTCCTTGGGTTGTGCCGTGGCGGAGATCTTTGTGGGCTATACTCGGCCTTGTCTCAGGATGGTAAGTTGGTGGTTGGAGATATCCCTCTAGTGGTGTGGGGGCTGTGCTTCGGCAGAGTGGGTGGGGTCATATCCTGCCTGTTTGGCCATGTCTGGGGGTATCGTCGGACGGGGCCACAGTGTCTCCCGACCCCTCCTGTCTCCAGTATTTATGCTGCAGTAGTTTATGTGTCGGCGGGCTAGGGTCAGTCTGTTATATCTGGAGTATTTCTCCTCTCTTATCCGGTGTCCTGTGTGAATTTAAGTATGCTCTCTCTAATTCTCTCTATCTCTCGGAGGACCTGAGCCTTAGGACCATTCCTCAGGACTGATGACTCCTTGCTGTCCCCAGTCCACCTGGCCGTGCTGCTGCTTCAGTTTCAACTGCTCTGCCTGCGGCTATGGAACCCTGACCTGTTCACCGGACGTGCTACCTGTCCCAGACCTGCTGTTTTCAACTTTCTAGAGACAGCAGGAGCGGTAGAGACTCTCTGAATGATCGGCTATAAAAAAACAACTGACATTTACTCCTGAGGTGCTGACCTGTTGCACCCTCGACAACCACTGTGATTATTATTATTTGACCCTGCTGGTCATCTATGAACATTAACATATTGGCCATGTTCTGTTATAATCTGCACCCGGCACAGCCAGAAGAGGACTGGCCACCCCTCACAGCCTGGTTCCTCTCTAGGTTTCTTCCTAGGTTCTGGCCTTTCTAGGGAGTTTTTCCTAAACACCGTGCTTTTACACCTGCATTGCTTGCTGTTTGGGGTTTTAGGCTGGGTTTCTGTACAGCACCCAGTGACATCAGCTGATGTAAGAAGGGCTTTATAAATAAATTTGATTTGATCAGGGCATGGACTCTACATGGTGTCGAAAGCATTCCACAGGGATGCTAGCCCATGTTGACTCCAATGCTTCCCACAGTTGTGTCAAGTTTGCTGGATGTCCTTTGGGTGGTGGACCATTCTTGATACACACGGGAAACGGTTGAGCATGAAAAACAAACCAGTGTGCCTGGCACCTACTACCATACCCCGTTCAAAGGCACTTAAATATTTTGTCTTGCCCCTTCATCCTCTGAATGGTACACATACACAATCCATGTCTCAATTGTCTCAAGGCTTTAAAATCCTTCTTTAACCTGTCTCCCCTTCATCTACACTGACTGAAGTGGAATTAACAGGTAACATCAATAAGGGATCACAGCTTCCACCTGGATTCACCTGGTCAGTCTGTCATGGAATGGTGTTCTTAATGTTTTGTACACTCAGTGTATATATATATACACACACACACACACACACACACACACACACACACACACACACACACACACACACACACACACACACACACACAGGCTCAAAGTTGCTTCAACTTCCTTGTTGAGGTGCAGCGTGTGAACCTTCCTCACTCTAATGGTAAGTGTGTGTGTCTACCTTCTTCATCCTTCAGGGAGGTGCAGACCACGTCTCTGCAGACGTTCCTCTCCATCTCTACCTCCGCCTCAAAGAATGACTCCACCATCTCCTCTGACAAGTCCCCTAGAAACACATCACCATCATCCTCACCACAAGCATCACCTTCATAATCATCATCACCTTCATCAACACAATTAACACCATCAACATCACCACAATCATCATCATCATCATCATCATCATCATCATCATCATCATCATCATCATCATCATCATGTCAGAGAGAGAGGGCATGTCTGTTGGTGTATGTGTCCTCATACTCTGTTTATTGTCATCCCTGCGCTCCAGTCTGTCCTGGGCCTTTCTGAAGACTCTGAGGTGAGTAGCGAAGTCATCCACCAGTCTGGTGGTGAAATAAGGCTGCCAGTCCACCTCTTTAGACCTGTATTATAATAATAATAATACACTAGTTTGTAGAGAAGTAATGAAGAGCTGTAAATCACCAGTAATATAGTAGTAATAGAATGTTACCGTGTAGAGAACTGGACCAGAGCGTTCTGGACAGTCTGTCTGATTTCCAGCAGGAAAGACTCATCCTCACTCAGAGTGTAATACCAATACTGAATGTAATCTCTCAATGCAAACTGGATGACCTGGAGAGGGGGAGGAAGAGAGAGAGAGAGAGAGAGAGAGAGAGAGAGTGTGTGTGTGTGTGTGTGAGTGAGTGAAACTGGCCAGTCATTATTGTAGGTGAGAACTCTATTTTCATTAAACCCACAGTGGCCATACAGAACACAAGAGGGAGATAAACCACGCAGGACCGACCACCCACCCACACACCTGCAGAGAGACAGTGGGGCTGCTGATCCAGGCAGGTCATTATCTAATTAGGCTACTTAATGACATGTCCTCACTTTATCTGGCTGCTATAGCAACTAACTAGCACTTTAGTGGACACATTTCAGTCACAGCTATCATTCTCTAGGACTAACAGAGGGAATGTGTCTTATGTTCAACTCTGAGACACATACATAAACATCCACTAAGACAGTCAGAAATACACAAACACACGCCTTTGCTACAGAGACAAATGTCTACATTGAGATAGTTGCAGACTAAAACTAGTGACTTGGCTTCAATCATAGTTGTATAGACAGAAGCCAGTAAGCAGAAAGTATCTGTGTCATCAGGCTGTGTCAGCACTGTGCTCCCTCTCCGTTTGTTTTCACTCGCCCATCCTTCATCCATCTGTTACTTACCTGTTGCAGAGGCTCGTCTATGTAGTTGGAGCCAGTCAGTCTCCTGTCTATCTTTATAGGCTTCTGCTCCAACCTCATCTCATCCAATGTCTGGGTGGGAAAGAAAGAGAGAGCGAAGAGAGAGAGAGATAAAGAAAGAGATGGAGTGGGAGGGGAGAGAGAGTCATTATTTGTGTGAGTGTGTGTTGGTAAGTGTGTGCATATGTCATACCTTCAGTATACCCGTTTGCGTGGCTGGCAGGTAGGAGTGTTCACACTTCTCTAGATGTCTCTCTGAGTTAGTCTTCCCAAACAACAGAGTGACCGCAAAACCACTGGAGGAGGAGAGGAGAGAGGGAGAAGAGAGAAAGAGAAGGGGGAGGAGGAGAGGAAGAAGACAGGTAAACCAGATTCATTAGTAATCTCAGTAAAAAACTATTGAAAGATGGGATGCAACCAAGACAGGTAATTTCACATAAACACATCTATAAATGACGTAACTTCAAACAGGTTTTACACACTTACCCGCCTACAACGCAGCAGATATAGAAGGCCAGGTAGAAGATAGCGAAGGGTCCGAAAGTGATGAGGAACAGCACCACTCCTAGACCCCCCCATCCCCACACAGACAGACTGGCCTGAAGAGGGGAGGGAGGGGGTTAACGTATAGCAATCACCCACCTAATTTCACATTTTAACTGTGGCGGTCTAAGGAACTGGATTTCAGTGCAAGAGGCGTCACTACAGTCCCTGGTTCAAATCCAGGCTGTATTACATCCGGCCGTGATTGAGAGTCCCATAGGGGGGCGCACAATTGGCCCAGCATCGTCCAGGTTTGGCCGGAGAGGGCCGTCATTGTAAATAAGAATTTGTTCTTAACTGACTTGCCTAGTGAAATAAAAAAATAAAAAAGTAAAACACTACAGAAAGTCAGATTGAGAGAAAGCGAGAGGGAGAGAGTTTCTCATCCTCGGGTTTCCTGTTATTGTCAGAGCAGGAAAAAGAGAAACTGACTGCTGACCTCACCGCTAACATCGCTAGCTCTCTCACTGCATCCTAACACGATCTCACACAGCCTACAGCTTGCAAGCTACCTGCTAATGCTAGCACTTGCTGTGACCTAGCTAAGAGGTAAATGCGGATTACATTTCAGTTGAAGGCATTCAGTTTTACTACTGACTCGGTATCACCCATGTAGGCTAACTCCAGTGTTTGACACATACACTGAGTGAACTTGCACACCCTTCTTTTACCCTCAGAACAGCTTCAAATCGTCGGGGCATGAACTCTACAAGGCATCGAAAGCATTCCACAGGGTAGCTGGCCCAGGAAACTGTTTAGTGTGAAAAACCCAGCAGCGTTGCAGTTCTTGACAATCAAACCGGTGTGCCTGGCACCTACTACCATACCCTGTTCAAAGGCACTTCAATATTTTGTCTTGCCCATCCACCCTCTGAAATGGCACACACACACACACAATCCATGTCTCAACTGTAACAATGCTTAAAAATCCTTCTCTAACCGGTCTCCTCCCCTTCATCTACACTGATTGAAGTGGATTTAACAAGTGACATCAATAAGGAAACATAGCTTTCACCTGGTCAGTCTATGTCATGAAAAGAGCAGGTGTTGCTAATGCTTTGTACATTCAGTGTATAATGTCTTCAACGAAGAGAAGTTGTGATTCACCCAGAATGTATCGCCAACTACATCAAGTCAATATCAGTCAATAATTGTAAAGCTGTCCATTATTTAATGTTTTCCTTCTCTAGGTTTGTCCTGTGTAACTGCAAGCTTTTCTTTGGATGCTGAAATCTGTAGTTTTTGACAAAAGTAGCATTTTTACGCAACCTCTGTTCGTTAGCAGAGGAGGACGACCCCATCAAAATCAGATGTTTTTGATTTGGCAGGGTAGGCAGAGAATGCTATTTTTTAAATCAAAAACTATGGATTCAAAACTGACAACTCTATAGCAATCAGGACAAGCACAGGTACACGATAAGCATTAAAGATTGGATTTTTTAAATACTTTTGAAAGTATTGAGTGAGTGCATGTTTGAAGTCGCTAACTTCCTACTCCATTGGAAAACAGTGGATTATGCAGCGCAATTTGACAGACTACTACAGTTACAGACTAACAGATACAAGGTAAGCATAAAAATAATAGTATTGGCGGCACACTCTTCTGGGTACATCACAACTTAAAGGCCCAACGCAGTCAAAAAACATGATTTGCCAGTGTTTTGTATATGTATATTTCCACACTGAGGTTGGAATAATACTGTGGAATTATGATAATTATGATAATGCCCTTTTAGTGTAAGAGCTGTTTGAAAGACCGCCTGAAATTTGAGCCTGTTTTGGTTAGATGGAGTTTTGGCCTGCCTGGTGACTAGTTAATAAACCAATAAGAAAGAGTTCCAAATCTCTCTGCCAATAACAGCTAGTTTTCCCTCCCCACTCAGACCACTCCCAGACAGACCTAGCAAAATTCTTGCTTGAGAAATTGATCTTTGCTAAGAAGCTATTTTGTTAACCATTTTAATTCAAAACAATCACTGTCATGTACTTAATTGTTACCCAGAAATGATTTGATATTGAGATAAAAAAAACAGCTGCATTGGATCTCTGTAGAAGACATATGTTGGAGTTAAGTTGCTTCTCACTGCATGCTGAAGTCTCACACAGACTCTCTACGTAACCCAGTCTCCAGCCAACACTGGCACACATCACACCGGCGAACAAGATACAACGGGTTTATTCATTACCTCAGGTCATTAGCCTACATCTGAGGGATTATTCAGGCTACTTGAAAGAGAGCCAGGCTAACAGCTAAAGCTGGTCCTGAATCTATTCTGCATAAGGACTGTCTACCAGGGTCTAGATCACAGTTTATTTGTTTTGTTTACATTCTTCAGATGTTTGCTGTGAGAGGTAAAGGTTCCAGGGGTGCTAGGTGAAGTGATACGGGTGAGACAGGTGTGTGTCCACCCACAGAGGAGTGTGACAGTCACAGAGGAGGCACTCAGGTGGAATGGGGCACTCCAGGTGCAGGAAGGAAGATTGCAATAGGTGAGGTGAGACTGGTACTGTGTGTGTGTGTGTGAGTGCGGCACTCGAGGAAGCAGGCACTCCAGGTGAAGGAAGGAAGGGAGAATTAGGCCATGGGGAGAATCTCAATTGCATACTCCTAGCGCTAGGAGTATGCAATTGAGATGTTCCCATAGTTATCACAGGCTACTGAAGGGAAGTGTACTGTTCACACATAGGCCAGGCTCTCCAACCCTGTTCCTGGAGCGCTACCCTCCTGCAGGTTTTTGCTCCAACCCCAGTTGTAACTAACCTGATCAGCTTATCAACCAGCTAATTATTAGAATCAGGTGTGCTAGATTAGGGTTGGAATGAAAACCTACAGGACGCAGGGCTCCATAGTGCAACCATTTACTCACGTAAGCGCCTAAATATTTTGCTGTGAGACCTGGAATTGATCTTTTTAACCACCTTTTTCTCCCCAATTTGGTAGTTAGAGTCTTGTCCCATCGCTGCAACTCCCGTACGCACTCAGGAGCTGTGAAGGTCGAGAGCAATGACCCCGCCAAGCCCCACTGCTTCTTGACAACACCCGCCTAACCCGGAAGCCAGCCACACCAATGTGTCAGAGGAAATACACTACACCTGGCGACCGTGTCAAGTGTGCGTGCGCCAGGCCCACCACAGGAGTCGCTAGAGCACGATGGGACAAGGACATCCCGGCCGGCCAAACTCTCCCCTAACCCAGACGACGCTGGGTCAATTGTGCGTCGCCTCATGGGTCTCCCGGTCGCGGCCAGCTGCGACACAGCCCGGGATCAAACCCGGATCTGTAGTGACGGCTCAAGCACTGCACTGCCTTAGACCTCAGCGCCACTCGGGAGGCCCAGCAACCTGACATTTTTATTTAGGAGCATCAGCGTGCCTAGAAAAATGAAGGATTCTAGCTGTAATATATAAAAATACTTTTCATTGTGCTCCTACATTTGTGTGTGCCCACACAAGTATTGTGTGAAAGAAAGGAGGACCCCAGGGGAATAAAGAAATAAAGAGAAAGTGATCTGTCCATGATCTGAGCCAGAGCCACCATGCTGCTGATCCCTCTCACTGTAGAGCCACCGTGCTGCTGATCCCTCTCACTGTAGAGCCACCGGGCTGCTGATCCCTCTCACTGTAGAGCCACCGCGCTGCTGATCCCTCTCACTGTAGAGCCACCGCGCTGTTGATCCCTCTCACTGTAGAGCCACCGCGCTGCTGATCCCTCTCACTGTAGAGCCACCGCGCTGCTGATCCCTCTCACTGTAGAGCCACCGCGCTGCTGATCCCTCTCACTGTAGAGTCACCGCGCTGCTGATCCCTCTCACTGTAGAGCCACCGCGCTGCTGATCCCTCTCACTGTAGAGCCACCGCGCTGCTGATCCCTCTCACTGTAGAGCCACCGCGCTGCTGATCCCGTACGATCATCTGTCACATACCATGCTGGACTAATCTAATATCAGTGACATATCATGAGCCAATCGTATATCAGTTAACATCGGCCAATCAAACCAGCGATATTAACATCAGTTGACTTTATTAATATTTTTCAGGAATAACCAGAGCCCATCGTTGAGGAGAGACGGTAGAACAAGGAGCCAGATGTTTCACCAGAGCCCATCGTTGAGGAGAGACGGTAGAACAAGGAGCCAGATGTTTCACCAGAGCCCATCGTTGAGGAGAGACGGTAGAACAAGGAGCCAGATGTTTCACCAGAGCCCATCGTTGAGGAGGGACGGTAGAACAAGGAGCCAGATGTTTCACCAGAGCCCATCGTTGAGGAGAGACGGTAGAACAAGGAGCCAGATGTTTCACCGGATGTAGAAATCTAAAGCATCCGGTTGTAATTTCCACTACCCTCCAAATATGATGAGGAGAGGAAGCCCAGTGGCCTGCAGTGGGAGAGTATGGAGCGAGATGAAACTGGCCCGACATTCTGCAGATTTTCTCATAGACGAAAAGCCCAACCTCAATACAGTTTTCTATTCCTAGAACTACAATCTGTTGCAAACAGAGCGCAATAGGTTTTGTAGGCGTGACCCATTACAAACGTTTCCAAAAATGCCGTTGTTTACAAGAAGGGCGAATTTGCACACTTTACAGAGAAGGCGTTCCCTAACGGTAATATCCAAATACATGCTAGGATCCTGCTAGCTCGTGCTTGGCTCTGGCTCACTATGCTTCATTTGTTCCCATTGACAATGACACAGACAAACTCTTGGGTTAGTTAAAAATATATTTGGTAGAACCAGTCCGACAACAGGGTTTTGACTGGATGGGATACAGGGTTTGTCAGATTTGACTTTTCGTAGCAGGTTAGGAGAACTAACATAGCAGGACAGGAGAACTAGGTTAATGTTAGGAAAAGGGTTAGTTAAAATGCAACAACAAAAAATATTGTGACTTCAATTTGACAAAAGCTGTATCCCTTCTAGCCATGACCTGACTAGAGAGCAGCAGACACTTACTAGACTAGTTGGGAACATGACTCAGTTTGTCAGAACCATAGCAACAGTGTTCTAGAATGTGTTAAAACACGGCCACTCCTCTTTCACAGCAACAATAGGCCCTAGTCTAAATCCTATTCATGGGTTGCACGTTTCGTCACAACATTGTTTTGAAAGTTCGTTTTAGGACTTATGCCCAGCTGAGCATTTAGTCTTAATGAGTACTGATTAGGGATGCACAATATATCGGTAAGCAAATCGGAAGATATTAGCTAAAAATGCCAACATCGGCCCAATATCTAGTTTAACGCCGATGTGCAAAACCGATGTCAATGCTGACATGCATACCCATTAATAGTAGGTATATAGGGCTAGACGTGCAACACAGCATTCCTAACCTAGCCCACAATGTCTGCTGTGTGGATCGAGCAGTCAACAAGTCAAGCAGTCATTTGAAAGAGTAAGAACATTTCAGCAAGACAACTCAAAGGCGAAATCCATAAACGCCAAGATAACAAAATTCATTGCCCTTGACAATCAATCGTTCTCTGTCGTGGATGTTGGCATTCGCAGACTGGTCGGGCACCTCGAACCCCGGTACCCACTACCAAGTAGGCAATATTTTTCAGATGTTGCCCTACCGGAGTTTCACAGTATTGTTTAAACTCACATCCATGAGCTACTTCCTACGAGCTTCACCGCTATTAGCTTCACGACTAACATTTGGACCAGCGATGTCAGCCTCATGAGCATTATGAGTCTGATAGCACAGTGGGTCCACGAGGATTTCCTACTGAGGAAAGACGTATTGCATGCTCAAGAATGTGCTGGTTCTCATACCGCTGCTGCCATTTCAATGGCATTGGAGAACATGTTTGAAACTTGGAAACATGAACACACCTAGCTCCTTTCGAACAACTGACTGGAGAAATAAGCTCAACTGCATCTGCAGCAGACCTGCTACCCTGTCATGGCATTGAAACGCCTGCTTAACAACAATGCCAACACAGACTGTGGGGTTAACTTGGAAAAGTAGTACTCTACTAGAGGCTGTGAACAAGCGAGTCGGTGGCATTCACTCTGAGCCTCTACTGTCGCCACCATGCTTGATGCTAGGTACAAGGACCGCTACTTCGATGCAGACAAGGAACAGGGTTTACGTGAAATGTTTAGACAGCTGGACAAGATGGAAATGGACACAGTGACAGTGCGCACCGAGGAAGAGAGGCCACGGACAAACAGAGCTGAAACTTAACTGCTTGATGAAATCCTGGTTGAGACTGAACAAATGAACAACGAAACAGCACAGCAAGTAAGTGAAATAAATTGGTTTTGATTATGTTTTACTGGTAATGGGGACATATGTAAATGGCAACAAAATTACTTTTTGGTCAGTGTGTGTGTGTCAACTATTTAACTTTACTGGAATGCTTAACTTCTTAGGGAGCGGCAGTTGAGGTGTCGGTTTTGGAGAGTCTGGCGTGCCCAGAGTAAAAGGCCTGCCACTCAGGCCCAGAAGTTTCTAAGAGTGTTAAAATATTGTCTGTGAGTATAACAGAACTGATATAACAGACGAAAACCCGAGGAATTTCTGTCCTGGAAAAAGTGATTGACACATTGCCTCATTTTTAACCCCTCCCTATTGAAAACAGCCATATATGGGAGGATGTCAACAGTCTCTAGACAGTGTTTGGTGATGTTAGGTTGCTCTGGATGGTAATAGAAGAAGAATTTCGAACTAGTAAACAAAACAGGAAGCGCGTTCACGGGCTCGCACGCGCTGTGTTTTTTTCCTTTCCTATCGTTCAGTTTATAATCCGGTTGAAATATTATAGTAAATATACATAAAAGTGTTCCTAAGGATACATTATCAATGATGTTTGATTGTTCTTGGACAAGTGTATAGGTATAGGTTGAACGTGTTCTCTTCACGGTTCAATGGGAGAGTGGACGCTGTATTTTATGAACATAACGTGCCAACCAATCTGAGATTTATGGATAGAATAAATGACTTTTTCTAACAAAAGAACCATTGGATGTCTTCGTTGGACACTTGGGAAGCCCTCAGCAGAAGTTCTTAGAAAGGTAAGGGATTTTATATTAGCGATTTTATGCGTTTTATGAGACCCGCTTTGTTTATGGATTTATGCTAATGCATAAAATATGAGGGGCTATCCTCAAACAATCAAATGTTGTGCTTTCGCCGTAAAGCCTTTTTGAAATCTGACAACGCTGTGATATTGCCAAGAATCAGAGCTTTTGATGACTATGCAACACTTGTATATTGATGAATGTTTAATAATTCAACTTTTGGATTTTGAATTTGGCGCCTTACATTTCACCGGGTAGCGCCCCACCACTCCCTAAGTAGTTAAAAGCCTGCTAAAAGTTTAAATATCGGGTATAGGTTTTTTTTGTCAAGAAAAATATTGGATATCGGTATTGGCCAAAAATGTCATATCGGTGCATCTCTAGTGCTGATGAAGATTTTGTGAAAAGTGGCTTGGAAACACGATTTCAAAAGGAGGTAAATAATTAGTAAGAAAAGCTTTTGTCATCATTGTGATGTCGCCAGATTTCGTTTAGATACAGTATAATTAACTAGCCAGCTAAGATTGAGGAGAGAGCACATTTACAGAGGTCAGGACACTCAAGCTTCTGTGTAAAAGCAGAATTAGAGTTCTAGAGAGAGTTTAGAGCTGGACGCCATGTTCTGCAAATCAGGATGATGGTGTTGAGTACTGCAGCAGTGTTACAGCTATAAGGACGCACACACACACTGGATATGTCTTGACCTTTCCAGGGGTCAGGGTGATGGTGTTGAGTACTGCAGCAGTATTACAGCTATAAGCGTCACACTAGGCAGAAGCTAGCAGCAGCATACTCTGAATCATTCCAGCTTACACAGATTT
This sequence comes from Brachymystax lenok tsinlingensis, assembly GCA_030435695.1. Taxonomy (NCBI): domain Eukaryota; kingdom Metazoa; phylum Chordata; class Actinopteri; order Salmoniformes; family Salmonidae; genus Brachymystax; species Brachymystax lenok. The sequence continues at coordinate 22,542,740 of CM059806.1, forward strand.
AACATACACCATCTGTTCCAATCAACCACACTGGATAGAGCCGGGCTATCCCTTACACAACTTTAGATCACAAACACACACACAAACGGATATTAGTGCGCAAAGTCGCACACTGTACAAGTGCACAATACACACAATGCAGAATACACAGCATTTCCCTTCGCTCACATAATCGAACAGGCTTGTCAGTCCCTTGCTGCTAACACATTCACCTGAGAGTAAACAACAGAGTCATCATGGCAAAATAACAACACATGGCACTGACTGACTACTGCAGGTTATTGACCTCTCAGTGTTACACAACCTATTACATTATTACAAACAGTGGAATTTGGAAACATTAGCCTGCACTTTACCATACATATACTACAGTAGCTAAGAGGATGGGCTGTCACAGCTAGTCCTATATTTCAGGCTAAATCGCAAATTCTTCCCTAGACTTGCTCTGGTGAGAAGCAGCATACTAGCCGGGTATCATCTGAGACACAACCTACAGAATGTTACTCAGACACCCTGACTGAGGAATGAACATTGTATTATTTGGATTATTAGCACCGCACACACTCTTGATTGTTAGACCCGCCTGGTATTCAGTCAATCAGGGTCTTTATACTACTAACAACAGCAGGGATATGGAGGCCTCTCCTCATTCACGAGGTGCCTGGCAGCTAGCAGACGTCCTTGACTCGACACACACGCACACACACACACAGACGCACACACACACACACACACGTAATGGTGTTAGAGGGCCCATATGAGCGGGCCTGGGCTTGGGTTATAGAGCACCAGCGTCACAGTGGAGCCGCCAGGAAACAATCACTGTCTGAATATAGGGACAGACAGGTAGGCCAAGTTATGATATGGCTACTGGCTAGCCCCCTCTACTTTGATAGAGGCTAACTTTATCAGGGCTAAAGACAGACAGACAGGGACTAGTGGGAGAGAATACAAAACGACAGCTCACCGGCCACAAAAAACAACACGTCACAAATTATGCTGGTCTTCTGTGATAATGTACGGTAGCAAGAAGGTTAAGGAAAACCATTCCAACAGAAAGGGCTCAGACGTTTTAATAAAACTCCTCTCTGCCCACCATAGCCTCAGACAGCTGCGAAGAGTCTGCCCTATAGCTGCCTGTAGTCATGCTTGGCTGCCCTGTCTCTCATACACTCCACTGTATAATGTCCATCATTGAACCAGACAGTCCTCCCGGGCCCCGAATCGTCCTCCGATGACCCAAATTAAGAAGAAATAGTGTGCAATTATAGATGGATTCTCATAACTCGCGACCCACCTCTCAAGTGCCCAGGGCCCACTTTGGCTCCCGACCCATAGTTTAAGAAACCCTGAGCTAGAGGATGAAAGGGCTTATTAAACCACTACAGGGTTAACTTCTACTACTTACAGACTGATCTAGCTGACCCACTCCTCCACTGGCTTAGGGAGCCTCCACTCTCCTGTATACTACTGCACCAGACTAGACTACAGACTAGTGGAGACTGGAGAGGACGAGACAGGTGTTCACACACACAAACTATCACAGGACAAGAGCTGAGGGTTCCAAACAAGATCTGAGGGTTCCAAACTGAAACAGCACAAAGCATTCCTTGTAGACCCCCCCCCCAAACAACATTTTGTTGTAGGACACTGCACAACTCCCTGCCACATAAAGTCAGCCCATGCCCAGTATGTCAGTGAGGCAGGCATACAGGTTTCACTTCCTTTCGTTACCACAGCCCCTGTGACCAATGGCAGTGACTGAGGGGTTAGGGGGTAATCAATCAAATGTATTTTATGAAGCCCTTTTTACATCAGCAGTTGTCACAAACTGCTATACAGATACCCAGCCTAAAACCCCAAAAAGCAAGCAACGCCGATACAGAAGCACAGTGGCTATGAAAGACTCCCTGGAAAGGCAGGAATGTAGGAAGAAACCTAGAGAGGAATCAGGCTCCGAGGGGTGGCCAGTCCTCTTCTGGGTAAGAGGTCAGGGGTTAGCGAATGTATGTTTCAACTTTGTCAGCAGCACAGCCTCCTTGGCCCCCAAGACAGTTAGGAGTTACTGACATTGGGCGAGGGGTTAGGGTTCAATGAGTGAGGGGTTAGTAATTGAGGGATTAGCTCAGCACACTAAAGCTCTCCTCTGAGAAAGTGAGTGGAGCTCCCAGAGGGGAGTGAGGGAGATGGGCTGAGCGGGGCTGGGAGGCCTCAGTCAGGCCTCAGTATGATGGATACTGGGCTCTGTGCTCCTCCTGCTCCCATAGAACTGCACTGTGACCTGGGCCAGGTTAAAGTTCCCTTTTAGGGTGACCTTAGACTGATGCAGGCCGCGCATGCGTGGGGGAGCAGTTCTGATTGACTGACACCTCCCTGTCACTAAGCCTTGTTTAAGACATACTAATGAGATTTAGCTGTGAGAGAAACACATATCCTTGAGGGTGCATATTACACTGTAACACCAGTTACTCCTCAACAGCCTTCTCCCTTCAGTCAGGCTGGCTACTGTGCTCCAGGTTGTGTTAAGTAGGGCACCGGCACACTAACGTTTTGGTTCAGGTAGTAGGCTACCTCCCTTTTTCACTTTGGTTCACTTCGTTTTCTCCTGTTTTGTGCCTACTGAGAATGACCCAGGTCATTCAGACAGTGACTGGTTAACTCTAAAAGTTAGAGATAGGAATACTGTTTGATACTGGGGTGTGATATCTAGCACAACACAATGCCCTCTTTCTTCCATAACATCCCAGATTAACTGAAGACAATGTGCCATGTCAGCCACAACCTAAACTTACCCCAGTGAGGTCATATAGACCTGCTAGTAATCAGAGTTAGGGGGCGGCAGGTAGACTACTATCTAGAGTGTTGGGCCAGTAACCGAAAGGTTGCTGGATCAAATCCCCGAGCTGACAAGGTAAAAAAATATGTTGTTCTGCCCCTGAACAAGGCAGTTCCCCAGTAGGCCATCATTGTGAATAAGAATTGGTTCTGAACTGACTTACCTAGTTAAATAAATACACACACACACACACACACACACACACATTAGGAGAGTGACTGACTATAAGCAGTAGAGCTATAAGATACCTCTCCCAGCAGAGACATAGGAGAGAGACTTTATAAGCAGATATAGTCTAACATTAGATTAGGGATACCACACCTGGTAGAGAGCCACACACCATAGGTCTCCAACATAGGAAGGGCCTTGATACTAGGGTAAAACTGTCAGATATTGACCTGGTATGTAGGCCTAGTTACCAGAGAACTGTAGGGGCCTATATAGAGAGTTGCTTTATAAGCAGTTATAACTACATTACCGGTAAATAGTCTAGTCTAACAGAACACCAGGCTCAATGGGCGTAGAGCATTATCTTTAGATAAAACCCTTGGAATGCAAAACACTGTCAGTTGAGACAATACAGAATAGAGTAATGAGAAGTACTGCTGAACTAGCACAACTCCCAATTCCACATGACAGGCAGTCATATGTTCTACACACATCCATTTCAGACACCGGTCTGATCTGGATAGAAACTTTACTAGCCCCATTTAAAGGAACAGGAAGTGGGGCTGGATAGAAACTCTTACTTATTACCGCTTTGATGAGAACAGTAGCTACTTTGCATGTAGCTAGCTAGCTAGATTAAATAATACCATAGGAACTGTAGTTGCAGCCGCATAGGCATAATTGGAACACATAGTTAGCCTACATAAACAGATTTGATGACAGAAGGTACCAGAAACTTGACTGGTGACAGTTCAAGGTGTAATCCAGATAATGTAATGATGGGGCAGACAGACTAAACGTCCCGTATTTACCTAAATGTAGCTGGCCAACATCAACATGGATGGCTAATGTTACACACAGAACAGGGCAGAGCAGTAACAAGTAACTATTTAGATAGCTAGTAAGTTTGTCAAATATGTCAAATCATAAAGACACATAGCTAATTAGCTAATTCTGAGAAGGTTGTGCTATAACATTAGCTAACGTTACTAATTAACATTACTAAAGTTAGCTAGCTAACGTTACTAGTTTTTAGCAGGCTAAGTTATGTTGCTAGGAAGCAAATGGGGCAATTGACATCGATGTTGCTAGCCACCTAGCCCAAGAATGTACTATTGAATGGGCTAGCCACCACCTAACTAGCCAGCTAGTTAATAACTGCTTTGGGACGCGCCCATTCCATTCTCACCTGAATCAGTTGAGCTGAAGAGATTCTCTTGTTAGCAACGTCGTTACTCATAATAATGTAAACGCATAACGTTGGTTATTCCACCTAGCCAGAGAGCTAATTCCAGTACGGTATTGTCACCAAGGATAACTTCAGCTCATCGTATTAGCTATCTAATCCTGGACTAACTGACAGAGCAAGGAGTTTTTTTCCAAAACAGACAAGCCTGTCGGTGCGCATCGTCCAATGTTTACCTGTGGTCGGATGCTAAACGGTTAGCTAGCCGTTTGGCTGCTGTCACTCAACGCTGTCACTGCCCAGCGCGGAAAACAAACTATAGACTCGCCTTTAAGCGAGTATGAACTTACCTCTGCAAACATCGTTTACAATGTTTTGGTGTCGTAGCTTGGGCTAAACCCGCCACATTGTACAAGGCACAAATATATGGATTTTCTGGTTTAAAAGCGGTTGTATCTCCACTCTCCGTAGTCTCTTCGGAGAGTCGCCATGTTGCACAAGCTTTACGTCTCGGGCACCCCTTCTCTCGACGTCGCTCTCTGATTGGCTGAAAATTGTTATGATGCAAGCAACACACCCGTGACTGGCTGTTGTTGAATTCTACAAACATTCTCATCTACTACTTTAACAACTGCTTCTGAGCCAAATACTTAAATCTGAAACGCATAATCAACATTTATGATTGTATGTTATATTCGGTGGGGAAAGTTATCTTAGATTGTTTGCTACTGTTCTGCAGATAGGCGGGCCCACAACATTGTTTAATGGACTGCGTACACGACACCTACATATGAAAATGTAGTATACCCTATCTCTCTCTCAACATCAAATCAATTAAAGTTACAAATAACTATCAAGTGCATGATTGACAAGTGGTTGACAGCCAGAGGAGGCAGGTGGGAGCTATAGGTGGACGGGCTCATTGTAATGGCGGGAATGGAATAAATGGAACAGTATCAAACATATGGAAACCACATGTGGTTTCCATACCAGCCTCTGTTGGCAACTAGCCATCTAACCTGCAGAGCGAGAGAGCCACATGATTGAACAGTGACTGACTAGTTACCACATAGATGCATTATTCAGGTACCCACTGGTAACATTGGCTATACCTTACACCCTTGTATGCTGGCACTAGATACAGAGACAGAGAGTCCAGAAAAGAGCTCTTAAATTCGAACACCACCTAAAAGGAAGCGATTCCCAAACCTTCCATAACAAAGCCATCACCTACAGAGAGATGAACCTGGAGAAGAGTCCCCTAAGCAAGCTGGTCCTGGGGCTCTGTTCACAAAACACAAACAGACCTCACAGAGCCCCAGGACAGCAACATAATTCGACCCAACCAAATCATGAGAAAACAAAAAGATAATTACTTGACAGATTGGAAAGAATTTACAAAAACACAGAGCAAACTAGAATGCTATTTGGCCCTAAACAGAGAGTGCACAGTGGCAGAATACCTGACCACTGTGACTGACCCACATTTAAGGGAAAACTGAGCTGCACCTCCTAACCTCCTGCCAAATGTATGACCATATTAGAGACACATATTTCCCTCAGATTACACAGATCCACAAAGAATTTGAAAACAAACCCAATTTTGATAAACTCCCATATCTATCTCCCATTTCCACAGAAGCAAGATTTGTGACCTGTTGCCTCAAGAAAAGGGCAACCAGTGAAGAACAAACACCATTGTAAATACCACCCATATTTATGTTTATTTATTTTCCATTTTGTACTTCAACTATTTGCACATTGTTACAACACTGTATATAGACATAATTTGACATTTGAAATGTCTTTATTCTTTTGGAACTTCTGTGAGTGTAATGTTTACTGTTAATTGTTATTGTTTATTTCACTTTTGTTTATTATCTACTTCACTTGCTTTGGCAAAGTTAACATATGTTTCCCATGCCAATAAAGCCCTTGAATTTAACTTAATTCAATTGAAAGAGAGAGTCAGAGAGAGAGAGACAGTGAGAGAGAGAGAGACAGTGAGAGAGAGAGAGAGATCACAGAGACAGAGAGATGCGCAACACAATTAGACCCAACCAAATCATGAGAAAACAAAAAGATAATTTCTTGACACATTGGAAAGTATTAACAAAAAAACAGCGCAAACTAGATTGCTATTTGGCCCTAAACAGAGAGTACACAGTGGCAGAATACCTGACCACTGTGACTGATCCAAAATTAAGGAAAGCCTTCACTATGTACACAGTCAGTGAGCATAGCCTTGCTATTGAGAGAGGCTGCCGTAGGCGGACCTGGCTCTCAAGAGAATACAGGCTATTTGCACACTTCCCACAAAATGAGGTGGAAACTGAGCTGCACTTCCTAACCTCCTGTCAAATGTATTGACCATATTAGAGACACATATTTCCACCTGGAAAGAGGTAAGCATCCTCACTCTATTAATTCAATTTAAATGGCTTTATCGGCATGGAAGAAATATGTTTTTATTGCCAAAGCAAGTGAAATAGATCATGCCCAAGAACACAAAGGCAACCTGCCTAAATGACTACAGACCCGTAGCACTCACGTCCGTAGCCATGAAGTGCTTTGAAAGGCTGGTCATGGCTCACATCAACACCTTTATCACAGAAACCCTAGACCCACTCCAATTTGCATACTGCCCAAACAGATCCACAGATGACGCAATCTCTTATTGCGCTCCACACTGCCCTTTCCCACCTTGACAAAAGGAACACTTATGTGAGAATGCTATTAATTGACTACAGGTGAGCGTTCAACACCATAGTACCCCCAAAGCTCATCACTAAGCTAAGGATCCTGGGACTAAACACCTCCCTCTGCAACTGGATCCTGGACTTCCTGACGGGCCGCCCCCCAGTTGGTGAGGGTAGGTAGCAACACATCTGCCACGCTGATCCTCAACACTGGAGCCCCCCAAGGGTGCGTGCTCAGTCCCCTCCTGTACTCCCTGTTCACCCTCAACTGCATGGCCAGGCACGACTCCAACACCATCATTAAGTTTGCAGACGACACAACAGTGGTAGGCCTGATCACCGACAACGACAAGACAGCCTATAGAGAGGAGGTCAGAGACCTGGCCGGGTGGTGCCAGAATAACAACCTATCCCTCAACGTAACCAAGACTAAGGAGATGATTGTGGACTACAGGAAAAAGGAGGACCGGGCACGCCCCCATTCTCATCGACGGGGCTGTAGTGGAGCAGGTTGAGAGCTTCAAGTTCCTTGGTGTCCACATCACCAACAAACTAGAATGGTCCAAACACACCACGACAGTCGTGAAGAGGGCACGACAAAGCCTATAAACCCTCAGGAAACTAAAAAGATTTGGCATTGGTCCTGAGATCCTCAAAAGGTTCTACAGCTGCACCATCGACAGCATCCTTACAGGTTGTATCACTGCCTGGTATGGCAACTGCTCAGCCTCCGACCGCAAGGCACTACAGAGGGTAGTCGCCCCCGCCAACCCCTCTTTTACGCTGCTGCTACTCTCTGTTTATCATATATGCATAGTCACTTTAACTATACATTCATGTACATACCTCCTCAATTGGCCCGACCAACCAGTGCTCCCGCACATTGGCTAACCGGGCTATCTGCATTGTGTCCCGCCACCCACCACCCGCCAACCCAACCCCCTTTACGCTACTGCTACTCTCTGTTCATCATATATGCATAGTCACTTTAACCATATCTACATGTACATACTACCTCAATCAGCCTGACTAACCGATGTCTGTATGTAGCCTTGCTACTTTTATAGCCTCGCTACTGTATATAGCCTCGCTACTGTTATTTTTCACTGTCTTTTTACTGGTGTTTTTATTTATTTACTCACCTATTGTTCACCTAATACATTTTTTTGCACTATTGGTTAGAGCCTGTAAGTAAGCATTTCACTGTAAGGTCTACACCTGTTGTATTCGGTGCACGTCACAAATAAACTTTGATTTCATTTCATTTCATTTTAGTTAAACCAGAGATTCTTACCTTTGTCTCGTCCAGATCATCATGGCATTTGTAGTGCTTTATGACACCCACATTAGCAACTAATTAGAATACATATTTTGGGGTATAAATACAGGCAAATATATTGATAAAAGTCACCATATCCTAGAGAGATTTGCACGGTTATCAAAACATCACGCCAGGGTAAGTCTAAATGAAACACAGCCCTTATTTGAAGTGCTTCTAAAATCCCCAATGGGAAAAATTTATGGTGAAAAAACGATTGGAACCATTTCCCTGTTTGACCGTTAGGTTTTATGGGTATTATGACTCCTACTGTGGTACTGTAATGAGGCCATCTCCAATTTTCTTCTACTACTTCTATGAGTTGTCAAACAAACTGAAAGGGTGCACACTTCCACCTAGAGTGTGTTGTTTGCACAGGTATGAAGCCAAGGTTGGTGATTCACTGCTACCTGGAGTTATGGAATATTTCCTCACGTGTATAATTCAATGGCTGATCCCTCCTGGTAACCTGGGTCCGTATCCACAAAGCGTCTCAGAGTAGAAAATGAGTCTTAAGTGCTGAGAATAGAGACATTTTACTCATACTGTTATTGGTAAAAAAACTAAACAATGCATGAAGCCTCTTTAGTCATAAGAGTCCCACCTAGTCAACAGATATTTAGGACACATCATGCCTATTTGTTTGGCAAATGAAGGCATCTAGGGGTTCTGTTAACTTTGATTGGGTTTGATGAAAATTATAGACCTTTCAAACGTTGTATGCAGCATTATCGGCAAGTTACTTGATGCCTACTGTGTCAAAGCGATTTAGAGTTGTTAAAATGGGAGTGACGAGTGTGTTGATATAATGGTAATATTGTCCAAATTCCGCTTGTAACAACCATCACAATTGGTTAAAAAAAAGGTTATGCATGCCAACATATTAGATAATAATTAAAACTAGGCAAAGTGATCGTGTCAGGAAAAAATTATATCAAACGTTTTACCATTGCAACATTTGATGTACAGTCACATTCACTGTGGTTCTCTGAAGCGTGTGTGACGACCCTCCCACTCTGTCTGCCGTATTCTTTCTCTTTGCTCCTGTTTACCTTATTGGGATGTCGGCTGGCAGAGCTGGGAGGGTCGTCAGCAACATGGGACACACCTGGGCCCGGGTGTGTCCCAGGATAAATACACCACTTCCCCATTTATTGAGGAGACTCTCTCCATGCAGACACACTTACAGATTTTGGTTGTGGCAGTTCTGTGGCAGTTCTGTGGCAGTTCTGTGGCAGTTCTGTGGCAGTTCTGTTTGTTTGCGTTGGCACCTTTCAACACCCCTCATTATCACATTTATGCATGCAACCACTCACTTATACTACTGATTACTGACTACACACCCCATTTGTTAATTTACTTTACTTCAGTTAATACATATATTTTGTTATTCCTTATCTCCACATTGTCTCCCTTTTGTTATGAACTTTGAGCTGGTTTGTGACAAGTGGGGGCTCATCCGGGATCTTGAAGGTATTGTGTTTGGGAGAAAATGTGGAGTTAATGTTTGAGAATTCTGTAGGTTCTTTGTAAACTTTCTGTTACAGCTTTTGAGTTGTAATGTTTGGGAGGCCCAGTGTTGGTTGCCTTTTTGTTTGGTAAACTTGCCACTGCGGTGGATAGTTGGTTGTGTTGGAGAGAGTACATTGGTTAGTTTCCAGGCCCCTGCCCAGGCTGGAAACTCTTGCTCTAGTCGCTGTTGGGACATCGGTCTGAGGTGAGTACAATTGGCTGTGTACCTCAGTGGGAGATTTGGGTAGGGTAGTGACACTTACTACCTGGAGCTATAGCCTTTCTTTTCCCCTGTTAGGCTTAGTGATGTGTTTCATTTGGAATACATTGGGCATGGTTATTTTTGTGTGGTGTCTGTGGACTGAGCAGTTGTGTCGGGCACATCCGTGGCTTGGGGGAATCTTCCAGCGTGCTGGGTGGTTTATTTCCTTGCCAGCGGTCTTCAGTGGTTAATTACCCACCGCTAATCCGCACGAAGACTAGGGTTGAGTTATTGTAGGTTTTGGAGAAGCTCCATATATTTCTCATCTCTCTTCTGTGGTGCCCAGCGTGATTGTAATTTCTCTGGTTGTGGAGGAGAAGAGCAAGTTTTTTTGTATTTACTTGACTATGGTGTCTAATGTAGATGAGTTCATTTGCTTTCCATCAGAGGAACTGTTCGAATTATGTACTAAAGAACAGCTGGAGATTGCTGAGAAGCTAGAGCATGATCGTGTAAAGTATGAAAAGGAATTGGAATTTAAACAGGATTTGGAGCGTGCTAAAATCAAGCTGCAACAAGAGCGGTTAGAGTTGGTTAGGGAAGGAAGACTCGCAGAGTTTGCTCTGGAAAGGTGACCCAGATTTACCTAGGGGTCATTCCTCTTTTGGTCGTGCCCCGGACACATTTGATATTGTTGGCAACTTCAGGTTGGTGCCTAAATTTTACGAGAAGGACCCTGAGACACTATTTTTGTTTGAGTGTGTTGCTGACGCTAGGAGTTGGCCTGATTCTGACTTCACTTTAATGTTGCAGTGTGTGTTGACTGGTAAAGCGCAGGAAGCATATTCAGCTCTTAGTGTAACCGACAGTGTCAGGTATGATAAGGTTAAAATGGCTGTTAGATTTACGAATTGGTTCCTGAGGCTTACCGCCAGCGATTTAGAACTTTAAAAAGGGATGATAAACGGACTCATGTTGAGTTTGCGCGAGAGTTATCTTCACAGTTTAATCGCTGGTGTTCCTCCTCTGCAGTTATGACTTTCCAAGGGCTGTGTGCTCTAGCATAATCAGATCAATTGCAGGACACAAGCCCTGATCGTAAAAGCCACGTACATGAACGTAAAGTAAAGACTGTCACTGAAGCTGTGGTTTTGGTGGATGAGTGTTTTGACTTTTTGTAGAGCCCAGTACTCAGAGTGAGTGGGGACGTTCGGAGAGATTTGGACCTCGCTCACCGAGATACTCTGGTTCACGGGCAGAGTTTCATTCAACTAGGGCTGAGCCTGACTCCTGTGGTAAAGTTGACTTTGGTCAAGAGTCACTATTGTCAAGGTTCGGGTCACTGGAAAAACGACTGTCCGGTTCTCACGGCTAGGGGTAAATTCAGTATTTATTTTTGTCAATGTTGGGAAGTAAGGACTTAGTGCCAGTGAAGATCCTGAGAGACATAGGTGCCTCTGAATTGTTTGTGTTGGAGTCTGTTACTGTTATAGAAATTGTGCTCAATGTTCACAAACTGAACTTCAATTAAACAACTCCGTCTGTAACCCAGAATTTGTAAGATACTGGTTGAAATAAGACACAGGAGCCCAGTCTACAAAGGTTAAAGGTAAAATTGTTTATTCACACGAGAGCTCTGATCTTAAAAGGTGTACAGTCTTTTATATGGTACAATGTTGACATACAAAAAAATACATAGACCCCACCATATTCCCCACCCTTTCCAGGAAATTTTGTGTTTTCCTACAGTACCCATTCATTCCTTATCCCAATCTTTGCAACATAAGTCAACCTTGGACAGCTCCTAACCATCCCTCCCGTCCCTAGGACCAGAAGCCTTCCCACATATGTCTGATTAAAACTAAGAATGCTTTGTTCTCACACTCCTTCTCACAAGTCGTACCATCCTGTTCCACTCTCCACACAATATTCATTTATAGACACACATTAATTGTACTACCATTTTGTCTTATAACCCTATCTCTATTGCATACATTTTCAGAATGGAATATTCTTAGATGTACAAACATTTAGTCATAAAATCTATAACAGTTACCCTTCTCTGCTGAGACTGATTTGGGGAATAGTGTTTTAATTGGGGGAATAGGTTTGAACACTGTCAGTTCCATTGCATAAACTGATGTTGGATTGTGGATTGGTGAAAGGTAAGGTTGTTGTGGGTGTGCGTCCTTTGTTGCCTATTGAGGGTATCAACATTATCCCTGGGAATAATTTAGCTGGTGAGCGTGTATGGCCTGTCATGTTTCCACTAAGCCGTCATTTGTAGGGATTCTAGATGAGTGTGCAGAGTTTCCCTGATGTGTTTTCTGCGTGTGCAGTGACGCCTTCTTTGAGCCGTGGCAACCTGGTCACTGCGCCGGCTAATGAGAAAGGCATATAGAAATCTTTCACTCCTTTTCCTGTTATCAGTACCCCGTTCTGATCTAATCAAGGATAAATGGGCTGACCCCACATTGGAAGAGTTGCGTGACCAAATTGTGCCTGTGGAACATTTGGGAGATGTCGCCCATGGCTATATTCTCCAAGAGGATGTCCTGATGAGGAAGTGGGTGTCTCATGGTAGTTGTTTTCTGGGGGAGGTGATTAGTCAGGTTGTTGTACCAGTTAAGCTTTGTGAGTTGGTATTAACAACTTCCCACAACGACGTTGCTGGACATGGGTGTGAGGAAAGATGTTATTAAGATGTTTCTTTTGATCTAGGTTAGAGGGATGTTTCATTAACTTTTCACACCTGTCAATTAACTGGTAAACCTAATCAAACTAATTACGCCGGTACCACTGTTTCCTATTCCTGTACTCAGCCAACCTTTTGAGTATCTGATTATTGACTGTTGGTCCTCTGCCTCGTTCTAAAACGGGTAGTAGTTACCTGTTCACTGTGATGTGTCAGACCACTAGGTTTCCTGCTGCTTATCCTCTCCAGGCTTTCACGACTAAGTCTGTGCTTAAAGCTTTGACTCAGTTTGGAATCCCTAAGGTCATTCAGAGTGATCAAGGATCTAATTTCACCTCTAGTCTGTTTGGTAAGGTTCTCCAACAGCTCCATATAAAACACAATGTGTCTTGCACTTGTCACGCGCAAAGTCAAGGAGCGCTGGAATGTTTCCATTTAAACTCTTTGTTGAGAGCTTATTGTACTGAGCTGGATAACAATTGGGAGGAGCGGTTGCCTTGGTTTGTCACGTCCAGGCCTGAGTTTCAGGCTGGCGTGTTTAGTTTGTGTTTTGGTTAGGAGGGTTTTTTGTTCTAGTTTATGTATTTCTATGTTGAGTTGATGGTTCCCAATTAGAAGCAGCTGATTGTCGTTACCTCTAATTGGGAACCATATATATGTTTGTGGTTTTCACTGGGGTTTCGTGGGTCATTGTTTATTCTGAGGGATTGAGTATGTTTAGTTGGTGTGAGCCTGTATAGCCACACCGGAGTTACGATCTTTATTTGTTTATTATTTTACCAGTTACGTTTGAAATAAAGCATTGAACTGGATACCTCGCTGCATCTTGGTCTGTCCGTAATAGAAGATCGTGACAGAATGACCCACCAAAAGAGGACCAAGCAGTGAAAGAGCCAGGATTTCTGGACATGGGAGGAAATCCTGGCTGGAAAGGGACCCTGGAGGAAGACTGAGGAGCATCGCCGTCCCAAGGATGATTGGGAATTATTTGAGACAGAGTGGGAGAAGTATAAGGGAACACGGCTGGTGAGGAAACCTGAGAGGCACCCCCAATAAAACATTTTTTGGGGGGGCACAAGGGGCTGGTAGTCGAGCTAAGGCAGAGAAGGGAGCCGGAGCCCGAGTGGAGGACCATAGAGGAGTTCAGGAGAGAGGTTTCACAGGAGAGCACAGGTTTTAGTCCAAATGACCTTGTTTGGACATGGGGTGCATGAACTTATATCTGTTCTCTAGAATGACTGGAAGTCTCCCGATCCCCCTCAGTCCCTGTTATCTTATGTGTGATTTCCGGCAACGCCTGTACGCCACTGATGAAATGGCAAAAGAGAAGCTATCATCTTCACAGGAGAGGATGAAGGGCATATTTGATTGGTGAACTGAGCCTTGTCATTTTAGGTCAGGTGACCAGGTTCTTGCTCTGCTGCCAGTTGTTGGTTCTCCTTTTCAAGCCAAGTTTCAAGGTCCATATATGGTTGTGCGCCAGTGCACTGAGCAAAACTATTCTGTTGCCACTCCAGAATGGAGAAAAGCAACTGTGCCACGTAAATTGGTTAAAACCCTATTATGCATGTTCCTCTGATGCTGAACAGTGGGAGTCTACTGAGGACGGTAAACCTGTTCCTTTGGCCGATACCGTTATTTGGCTGGGTTCTTGTCATGCTAGGTCCGTGCATGAGGAGGAAGATGTTCCTGGTCCCGACGATTGTAAACTGCAGGGTAGATTAAAATATCCAGGGTTTCTGAATTTTTCAGACAGCCTTCTCCCTCATCTACCTGTTGATGGGCGGGAAGAGATGGTCGGTCTGATTCAGCGATTTCCAGGTTTGTTTTCTGATACACGTACATTCTTAATACAACACGATATTGACGTTGGATATGCTGACCCCATTCGTCAGCGGTTCTATAGAGTTTCTTCAGAGAAACTGCGTTGTCTGGATGCTGAGGTCCGGTACATGCTGGAGAGTGATATAGCAGAGCCTTCTCTCCAGTTGGGCTTCTCCATGTATCTTGGTCAGTAAACCGGATGGGACAAAGATGTTGTACGGACTACCGTAAGGTAAACGGCGTCAGTAAGCCAGATTCTTTTCTTCTTCCTCGGTTGGAGGACTGCGTTGATCAAGTCGGAGCAGCTAAGTTTATGAGCAAATTTAACCTGTTAACGAGCTATTGGCAGGTGCAACTGACTAGTAGGGCATGTGAAATCTCTGCCTTTATTATACCCTCTGGTCTTTACTCGTCTTCGATTATGAGTTTTGGCCTGTGTAATGCACCTGCCACTTTTCAGCGACTTATGAACAGGGTTGTCTCCGGTCTGTTCAGGTGCGCTGTTTATCTGGACGATGTGATATATGCAGGTACTTGGGAGGAACATCTGTCCCATATTCAAGCCTTGTTCGACCGCCTAGCTACGGGTTGCCTCACGATCAATCTGGCTAAATGTGAGTTTGCTCAGAGGACCGTTACATATCTGGGAAAGGTGGTTGGGCAGGGTGAAATGCGTCCTGTTCGGGCTAAGGTGGTAGCTATTGATGCTTTTCCACCAACTACTAAAAAGGAACTGATGCTTTTCCTGGGAATGATTGGTTATTGCCGTAGGTTTTGTAGGAACTTCTCTACTGTGGTCGCTCCCTTGACAGATTTGCTGAAAGCTAAGGCTGTGTACGTATGGTCTTCTCGTTGTCAGTAGGCTTTTGAAGATGCAAATAGGTTGCTTCCTCAACTCCGGTGCTGGCTGCTCCTCGCGTGGATTGGCTGCTCCTCGCGTCATTTACCTTGCAGGTGGATGCTAGTCATATATAGGGGCAGGTGCACTTTTGCTACAAGCAGATGTGTCTGGTGTTGAGGGGCCTGTTAGTTTATTTTCCAAAAAGTTTAACTGTTATCAGTTGAACTACTCGGTCATGGAAAAAGAAGCGCTAGCACTCATATGGGCGCTACAACACTTTGAGGTGTATGTTGGGAGTAGTACATATTGTGGTCTACACTGATCATAACCCTCACCTTTTTGAGGTCCATGATGTGTCCTAATCAGAGGATAATGAGATGGTGTTTTATTTTTACAAGCATTCCATCTCGATGTGCGGCACATCAGGGGGACTGATAATGTCGTCGCTGACGGGCTCTCGTGCGCCCTGTTCCTGAATGTCCACATGACTGACCACTTTGTTTGGTATTGTCCTGTTTTATCGCTCCTGTTTGTTCCCTTCTGGTCTTGTTTTCTTTCTTCAAAAGTTGCTTCCTGTGCGTAAAGATTGCTGAGGTCTGGGTAGGATGAGGTTGGCTGGGGCAGGTTGAAGTGTGAACACGTACCCTCTCATGGAGTTGGGATGCAGGGGGGGTCTTCCATTGGGATCCAGGGCAGTGTTTTCTTTGTGTGACTGGTGTGGTTTTCCGGGGTCCTTGTTGGTCCCCGGTTTTGGGGGGTGACTACCCTCCCACTCTGTCTACCGTAATCTTTCTCTTTGCTCTTGTTTTCCTTATTAGGATGTCGGTGGGCAGAGCTGGGAGGGTCGTCAGCGACATGGGACACACCTGGGTCCTGGTGTGTCCCAGGATAAATATACCACTTTCCCATTCATTGAAGAGACTCTCCATGCAGACACACTTACAGATTTTGGTTGAGGCATTTTTGTGGCTGTTTTGTTTTGCGTTGGCATCTTTCAACAGCCCACATTATCACATTTATGCACACAACTACACACTTACACTACTGATTACTGTTAATTGTTAATTTACTTTACTTCAGTTAATAAATATATATTGTTATTCCTTATCTCCACGTTGTCTCCCTTTTGTTACGAACATTGAGCCGGTTCGTGACACGTGCTGTAGAGTTCACAGCTGGCGATGCCTTACCGTGATTGGTTATTCCCCATTTGCAACAATGTCAATGAGTGTCATCCTGATCTTTGTTTAACCTCAAACTGTCGTGGGTTGGCAGGTAGCCTAGTGGTTAGAGCGTTGAGCCAGTAACTGAATGGTTGCAGGTTCAAAACCCTGAGCTGACAAGGTAAAAATCTGTCATTCTGCCCCTGAACAAGACAGTTAACCCATTGTTCACCAGTAGGCTGTCACTGTAAATAAGAATGTGCTAACTGACTTTCCTAGTTCAATAAAGGTTAAATGTATTCCTGGCTCAAAGTTTGTCTGGGCATTGTCTTAATGTAATCCTAAAACCTACTCTGAGCTGGGATGTTTGTTGCTGTCTTAAGAGGTTTCAACAGGATTCCTAGGACCTTTTCTGAGTTGTAGTTGACTACTTAAAAATTGTGAAAGTCCTCAGTGGATTTGCCCATGCTTTTGGGCACTAGTCCTCTATTTATCGCTATGGTTTAAACCCTGAAGGTTGAACATAATAAACTTACCCTTCATAGATATATGGGGAAAAAAATGGTAAGGGGCTCTGCGGGTAGGAATACCACAAGTCTTCAGGGATTGTTTGAGGAACGTTTTTAGGACAACCTCAGGACAACCTCAGCTGAGTCTAAATGTAGCTCGGTGCAGGGATAACCCTGCAAGGATTTACTTTACTAAAATGAGGCTTCTCTTTTTCTTTGAAGACTTTTATTTAAGACTGGGGTGGCCGTAGCAGGATATAAAGCAATATGAAGGAGAGGTAAAAGGAAGAGAATATATAGGTGGAGAAAAACAACAGTTTTTTTTTTTCATCTGAGTTGACTTCACAGGCCAGCTTTTTGTGTCTCCAGTTTCAGGCTGTGTGTGTGTGTGTGTTATTGTGGGAATGGAGGAGAACCACACAACAGGAGCAGAGAGAAATAGCTCTGCATCTCCTGAGGAAGGGGGGTAGAATTTCTCTCAGTCTCATCCTTCATCTCTTCCCCTGCTAAGACCTCTGCTGACACACAGCAGTCTGCAGCTCACACACACACACACCGATCTAACTCAGGAAGCAGGTGAGGGTTTTGGAAACTAGCTCAATATTTATATTTTTCTTTCGGTCTTCCTCTCTACCTCCTGCCACTTTCTCCATCTTTCTGTCTCTTTGCTCTCTTTCCTTCCGTTCTACAGACGCACACAGGGAGGAGAAACATTACATTTTATCTACAGTCACATTCACTGCTTTGTATGAAGGAAGCGTGCTATTTAGAGTTCACAGCTGGCAATTTGGTTATTCCCAATCATTTGCAATGCCAGTGAGCGTCATCACTCTTTCCTTTGCCGTACCTCAATCTGTTGTGATTATCAGCTGAGAAACTTTTATGAGTTGATTTTACTCCTAGCTCTAATTTTGTCTGAGCAGTGTCATCCTAAATCCGACTCTGAGCTGGGAGTTTCTTTTGGTCTTCAAACAGGTTTTAACAGGATTCCTAGGACCTTTTCTGAGATGCTTTGGTGTATACGGCCCCTGATCTTAATGAGCGCTTGTTTCCTTCGAAATGGGGTCTGTTTGAATAGACTACAATAAACAGCTTTATATGAGTAAAAAAACAAACATGCAATGCTAGCTCCATCCTGGTGGCACAGTGGACTAATACCATGGATAGAGAACAGGAGATCATTGATTTGATTCTCACTGATGCCGTGCCACAATAAATATTTGTATGATTAATGCCTAAGAATTTATTTCCATGTGTCCTATCTGTGATTGGAGTTAAAGTTAGCCCAAATTAAGCTAGCAGTGTTATTAAAAGTCTTATTTAAACATGTTCTCAGAACGTTATTTAATTACTTTCAAATAACCTATAATTTCCATTCTCAGAAAGTTAATTAAACCTTTCAGGGAATCAGAACCTCCCTGTAACCTAAAGATTTCCAGAACAGGTGACATTTTCACTTTCGTTCTCAAAATGTTCAGGTTCACTGGTCAGGAAATGTGTAGCTTTGTTCCCAGAACAAATGAGAAACCAAACACTTCAGTTCCCACAACTTCCAAGGAACCAAATGTGCTAGCTGGGATATGACCTATTCTGCACCATTGTACTAGAAGACAAGACAGGGAGAATATCAGCCATTTCTATAGGAACAGAGGAGGGTAAACAGCAGTTTTTCCATAGCCTAAGTTTGGCTGTTTATTTTGCATTGTTCTAAGGTATTCGGCTAAGTGATTCTGACCCCCCCTCTGGGACCCCGGCAGAGTGGATCAGGTTAAAAAGCAAGCCGGCCAAGGGAGCTCACAGGGCGGTTCCAAGCTCACAGCAGGTCACTGATGCGGTGGACGGCAGGAGCGCAATGCAAACATTGGAGGTGCGTAGAGGAGAAAGGCGCAGAGAGTGAACCCCACATGAGCGTGCTCGCGTGCACACACACACATACACACACACACGCGCACACACACACAGGGCCGAACAATACTTTGTCATATGAGTTTGTCATAAGACCACCCACATAAATAAATTCCGCAATACAACCCACAAATGGATCATGAATGAATGGTATAGTTTTGTTTTCTAATGGAAAATGAGAAAGACTAAACATTCATGTCCTTTAATAATTATGCAAATTAGCAATTGGTGACAATCACAGAAACCTTTTAAGTTGAGGTTGGTATCCTGTATAGACACAGAAACCTGGTGTTACTGAAAGGCCTGTTCAGTGCATGGGCATTAGGCCTATACAGTGCAAGTATTCATACCCCTTGACTTATTCCACGTTTTGTTGTGTTTCAGCCTGAATTCAAAATGGATTAAATAGATTTTTTGTTTCTCTCACCCATCTACGCATAATACCCCATAATGAGAAAGTGAAAACACGTTTTTTTAAACATTTATTGAATATGAAATACAGAAATGTCTCATTTACATAAATATTCAGATCCCTGAGTCAATACTTTGTAAAAGCACCTTTGGCAGCGATTACAGGAGTCTTTCTGGGCAAGTCTCTAAGATGTGCAACATTTACTCGTTATTCTTTGCAAAATTCTTCAAGCTCTGTAAAATGTGTTAATTATTTCTAGTCAACCATTTTCAGGTCTTGGCATAGAATTTCAAGTAGATTTAAGTCAAAACTGTAACTTGGCCACTCAGGAACATTCACTGTCTTCTTGGTAAGTAACTCCAGTGTAGATTTGGCCTTGTGTTTTAGGTTATTGTCCTGCTGAAAGGTGAATTCATCTCCCAGTGTTTGTTGGTAAGCAGACTGAAGTTTGCCTCTAGGATTTTGTGACGTCTTATGCAAAGTTTTACTCCTGAAGTTATTTAGCCTTGCCATAACAAAGGGGTTGAATACTTATTGACTCAAGACATATCAGCTTTAAATTTTTTATTAATCTGTAAACATTTTGAAAAAACATAATTCCATTTTGACATTATGGGGTATTGTGTGTAGGCCAGGGACCAAAAAATCGAAATGTAATCAATTTTAAATTCACGCTGTAACAACAAAATATGGAAAAAGTCAAGGGGTGTGCTACTTTCTGAAGGGACTGTACTGGCCATTAGGTGGTGGAGGAGGGAGGAGGGAGGGCTGTCGCTGACCCGGGCATTCCACACACACACACACACACACACAGTGGGGTCTGACGAGGTAGCTTTTCTTTCGCTAAGTGGTAAATCCAGAGGAGGCTGGTGGGAGGAGCTATAGGAGAATGTGCTTATTGTAACGGCTGGAGTGGAATATATGTAACGGAGTCAAACGTGGTTTCCATATGTTTGATGTGTTTGATACCGTTCCATTGATTCCATGCCAGCCATTACAATGAGCCCGTCCTCCTATAGCTCCTCCCACCAGCCTCCTCTGTGTAAATCTCTCTAATCACCCTCCTACCCAACATTTTTATCTCTACCCTGAAACCCTCTCATACAATTAGCACCTCAATAGAGACATAAACATGAGAGGTAAATCTGTCCCTATCTGGATCCCCTTATTATGCACAGACTAACCCTGTTGGGTTGGATCCTGTTGTTCCCTCCCCTTACCCACATATTTTTTATAACGTCAGTTAGGTTTTCTAATCTCTTTGATTTCCCCCATTATAATTAAATCCATGAAAATCAACTAAAAATCAATTAGAACAAATCAATTAAAACAAAACAAGTGATTTTTTTGTTGCTCTGGCACACATCATTTAACTTGTGATAATGTTAATAACAAATTTCTACAACACTATAAAAACTGCATAAATAGCTACTTGATTTTAAATGTATATATGTTAACAACCATAGCCCCATTCTAAAACTTTCTATTCCATAAATACATATGTAATCAATATAACTAATCCTGATCAGCTGTTTACCAGTATACGTCCCCCATGAACTGAATATCTGATCAATGAACCAATTAATCAATCAATCTGGTTCTGATCACCCTGATAGATCAGGTCAGGTGTTCTCTGACAGGTCCGTCATGAAGGAGATGTAAACGATGCCGAGGTGAAGCATCAATCAAACTAACCAGTCTGATTAATCGACCTGGCTCTGATAACCACGATGGATCTATGTGATCCTGATCAGGTCAGGTGTTCTCTAACAGGTCCGTCATGAAGGAGATGTAAACGATGGCGAGGCGGAGCGTCTCGATGCGTGACAGCCTCTTCTCGTAAGCAAAGGTCGGCACTTTTCTCCGCAGCTCGTCAAATGCCTCGTTGAGACTGAACATCCTCTTCCTCTCCCGGACATTCGCTGCCTGACGCTGGCCCACATTGATCACACGCCTCCGCTTCGACCGCCCGGTGTGTGTGTCTGAGGTGTGTGTGTCTGAGGTGTGTGTGTGAGATGTGTGTGGGCTGTAGTAGGTGTAGGCAGATGTGCTCCCTGTGGCCATCTCATGCAGGGGATGTCCGTGTCCGGTTTGTTCCACTTCGCTTGTACCTGTTTCCCGGTGGCTCCCGTTAACATAGGAGAGGTTGTAGTACCGGCCCCGGTAGCCAGTGGCTGGGAGAAAGCTGTCCATGAGCTGTTTTGAACCCGAAGTGGACTTTGGGTGAATCTCCATGAGGTTTATATCACTGACAAAGTCATACAGTGCCGAGTCCCCAAGACGGCCCTGCCTCTCCATTTATAACACACAAACACAC
Source organism: Brachymystax lenok tsinlingensis (assembly GCA_030435695.1). Lineage (NCBI taxonomy): Eukaryota > Metazoa > Chordata > Actinopteri > Salmoniformes > Salmonidae > Brachymystax > Brachymystax lenok. The sequence goes on from CM059806.1 coordinate 22,564,327, forward strand.
ACACACGCACTCACCTCACACACACCACTCACGAGTCTTCAAGGCTTCAGCAGCCTCTCTGTCTGGAGGGCTAGTTAATTTAATGAATATATAGTCCTGTTACTTTAGGAACTCAGTCAAGCACAATAATCTATAATCTGAGCCGTGACTAGATTAGGGTCTGGCTCCATGAAGGTGAACGCTCCAACACCATTCACTTTAAGCCTGATGATAACCGGACACAGTCGCCTGCCTTGGTTGTGGTGGAAGACATCAATCCTCCTACCGTTATTCCAGATTTTCAAATCGTATGTAGGCAGTTGTGGCCAAAGGATCGTGAGTTTAATTTAAAAAGTGTAGTAAAATCTTTTAGACAAAATATTGGACGAAAGACACACCAATCTTGTTCAATGTTCTTGTTATGATTTTTGAATAGATGTCTAGTCCACTCCCCACCTGAGGTTTCCAAATCCTGTCAGGCTGCGAATGGGTGAGTTCCGAGTTCCTCTTTGGCTTGAGTCCAACCGCCAAACCGTCATCTGTCCTGCTGTTTTAATAAATCCCTTCTCTCCTCTCCCCCAGCGCCACGCCTTTCATGTCCTTATACTTCTAAACGGAGTCCATTTCAGAAGTTAACTGTGAGCTGATCTCCATGGAAGTGAACTGAGCTGGGTAGGATAGGAGAGTAGTAGCCTAAAGTCGGGCCCACCATTTGATGTGTTGTTCATCTGAACGCTTCAAGCTTTAATGAGGTAGTGAAGAGGAGAGCCAGTCCAACCCGAGGGTCATTCAGTCCTGTTTGCTCTCCTCTCTCCCCTTCGCTTCATAGGCTAAATAATGACACTTCTACCACTTACACAGGCCAGAGAGGGAAAGACACCAAATAGTACATTCCCAACTGTCGCTATCCTCCACAGGGCTTTCTGTTGCAAATTAGTGTAAATAGCTGCTCGTTCCCATGGTAGGAGGACAGTGTCCACACAACAGTATGGGCCTGGATGGGAAGCCAGAGAAGAGGAGAGGAGGATGAGAGGATAAGAGGTGGAGAGAAGGAGAGAATGAAAGGAAGAGAGGAGTGGAGGAAAGAGGGAGAGGAGGAAATAGGGAGAATAGACCAAAGGAGGGGAGGAGACCAGCTCTGGAGAGGAGAGGCCAGAGTAAGACAGGAGAGGAGGAGAGAAGTACAGAAGGAGAGGAGAGAAAGAGAGAAGGCCAGGGTTTAATTAGGGGTCCTCGGGAATGGACCATACTCACACTGGAACACTGTGGAAAATTTCATCATGACCTGGGGTGCAAACTCACAACTCTCTTCGCAAAACTCACAACACTTCATACTAAAGAAGCAACATCATCCATACCACAGTCCCAGAAAAGCCATACAGTCTGGGTCTGGGGGAGAGCAACATTACAACAGTGTGTGTGTGTGTGCAGTGGTGTAAAGTACTTAGGTAAAAATACTTGAAAGTACTACTTAACCTCTACGGGATGGGTGTCCCTAAACCTGCTAATGTGCACTAATGTGACTAGAATGACATTGTATACATCAGCCAACTTTCCAGGACATATGGGCAGAATGCTTAAATTCTTGTTAATCTAACTGCAGTGTCCAATTAACAGTAGTTATTACAGTGACAAAATACCATGCTATTGTTTGAGGAGAGTGCACAACAACAAAAAACTTTTATCACGGCAACTGGTTTGATACATTCACCTCTGAAGGTAAATAATGTACTTACATTCAGTAATCTTGCTCTAATTTGTCATCCTGAGGGTCAAGAGATAAAATGTAGCATAGTTTTGTTCGATAAAATCAATTTTTATGTTAGAATGTAGGAACTGGGATCTACAGTTTGACCCCCTGCTGTCTCTGCCTCCACACCCACCCCGCCCGGCCATCTAGATGTGTGAAAGTTAGTGTATAAGCTAATGATCCATCACGTATGACATTCCTGGGAGTGTGTAAACTAAAAAAAATTATTACCATAGCATTTTTGTATGTTCTCTATAGTTATGTACTTGAAAATGTATCAATTGACCAATTCGGCACATTTGGGCAAACTCCTGGCAGACTTGATACAAAATATTGTGCAGTAATGTAATTCTCCGCTGGATCAGTCTGAAACTTTCCACACACACTGATGCCATCTGGTGGCCAAAATCTAAACTACACCTAGACTCCGATCTGAAAGTATGGCATTTCTCTTGCATTTCAAAGATGATGGAAAGAAATGTAAACGCATGTTTTTTTGTTTGTATTATCTTTTACCGGATCTAATGTATTACATTCTCCTACATTAATTTCACATTTCCACAAACTTCAAAGTGTTTCCTTTCAAATGGTATCAAGAACATGCATATCCTTGCTTGAGGTCCTGAACTACCGGCAGTTAGATTTGGGTATGTCATTTTAGGTGAACATTTTTTTTTAAAGGGTACGATCCTTAATTTTTTTGGGTATCTGTACTTTACTATTTATATTTTTTACTACTTTTACTTTTACTTCACTACATTCCTAATGAAAATAATGTACTTTTTACTCCATACATTTTCCCTGACACCCAGAAGTACCCATTACATTTTGAATGCTTGTCAGACCAGTAAAATGGTCCAATTCACACACTTATCAAGAGAATATCCCTGGTCATAACATACTGCCATCCCTGGTCATCCCCTGGCTATCCATGAATTAAAAAAAAAAAAAAAAAAAAATTATGCCGTCTGGTTTGCATAATATAAGGAATTTGAAATAATTTAAACTTGTACTTTTACTTTGAATACTTAAGTATATTTTAGCAATTACATTTACTTTTGATACTTAAGAATATTTAAAACCAAATATTTTTAGACTTCTACTCAAGTAGTATTTTACTGGGTGACTTTCACTTTTACTTGAGTGATTTTCTATGAAGGTATCTTTACTTCTATTCAAGTATGACATTGGGGACTTTTTCCACCACTGTGTGTGTGTTCAGGTGCATGTATGTCAGCACTCAAAGTTTAGTGGTTCTCCTTAATCTCTAACCCCTTCCCCAAGCCCTGCCCCACACCTCTCTCTCACACACACTCTCTCTCTCTCTGTTGTCCTGGTAGGAGGGTAAACGGTGACATTCCGGTGGTAGTCGTGGAAATGCTGTGAAAGCACAGCTGTACTAAGATATGAGGTAATCTCACCCTGGGGCTGCTGGGTAAATATTGGTCTTAAATAAAAAATAAAAACCAAAGGACACACACACACACACAGATTTATATTAATCCACTTGAAAAGCACATTTTAACTTGACCATCAGTCTGTATCAGTCACTCTCTGTTTATTATCTATGCATAGTCACTTTAACTCTACCTACATGTACATATTATCTCAATTACCTCAACTAACCTGTGCCCCCGCACATTGACTCTGTACCAGTACCCCATGTATTTAGCCTCGCTACTGTTATTTTACTGCTGCTCTTTCATTATTTGTCATTTTTTACTTATCTATTTTTACGTGACATTTATTTTTCTTAAAACTGCCTTGTTGGTTAAGGGCTTGTAAGTAAATATTTAACTGTAAGGTCTACACCTGTTGTATTTGGCGCATGTGACAAATACAATTTGATTTGATTTATTGACCCACAGACTGCTGAGCTGTTTAGACAGTGGTCATCTCTAACTAATGACTACAGACTGGTCTTTCCTACCAGTGTGTGTCTGTAGAACTGAGGCAAAGGTAGAGAGAGGGGGCAAAGAGAGAGAGGCAGAAAGATGGAGAAAGTGGCGCGAGATAAAAGGAGAGGGGGGAAAGATGGTGAAGGATTTGAGACTGGGTGGGTGAGATGAGAAATTATCTCCTTCCTCAGGAGATGCAGAGCTATTTCTGTCTCTGCTCCTGTGGTGTGGTTCTCCTCCATCCCCACCACAACACACACACAACCTGATTCCGGAGACACAAAAAGCTGGCTTGTGAAGCATCATGTCAACATAGACAAAAAAAATATACATATTTTTTCTCCTCTGTTTTTCTCCACCTATATATTCTCTTCCTCGCTTTCTCTTCTGTTTACATCTCCTTCATATTGCTTCATATCCTGCTATGGCCACCCCCGTCTTAAATAAAAGTCTTCAAAGAAAAAGAGAGACCTAATTTTAGTAAAGTAAAGCCTTGCAGGGTTATCCCTGCACCGAGCTGCATTCAGACTCAGCTGAGGTTGTCCTAATGTTGTCCTGATGTTATCCTGATGTTATCCTAACATTGTCCTGAGGTTGTCCTAAAAAACACTTTCCCCAAACAATCCCTGAAGGTTTGTGGTATTCCTACCCGCAGAGCCCCGGGCCCCTTCCCAGTTGTTTTCAGATATTTATGAAGGGCAAGTTTATTATTTTCGACATTCAGGGTTTAAACCATAGAGAAAGATAGAGGACTAGTGCCCATAAGTACGTTTTAGTATGGGCAGCGCCACTGAGGACTTTCACCATTTAAAGTAGTAAGCTAGGTGGGAATTCCCATGGGTTAAGGAAGGTTCACGTATCGACAAAGAATCTCAGAAAAGGTCCTAGCAATCCTTTTAAAACCTGTTTTATGACAATAACAAAAAAACTCCCAGCTCAGAGTAGGTTTTAAGATGATTGTTAAGACACTGCCCAGACAAACTTTGAGCCAGGAGTAAAATCAAAGCATAAAAGTTTCTCAGCTGTTAATCAAGACATTTTGAGGTAAAACACTGGATGATGGGTAAGGCATCACCAGCTGTGAAATCTATAGCACGCTTCAGACAACCACAGTGAATGTGACATCAAATGTGTACATCAAATGTTGCAATGGTAAAACGTTTGATATAATTTTCGCCTGACACAATCACTTTGCCTACTCTTAATTATTGACTAATACACTATATATACAAAAGTATGTGGACACCCCATTCAAATTAGTTGATTTGGCTAATTCAGCCACACCCGTTGTTTACAGGTGTATAAAATCGAGCACACAGCCATGCAATCTCGATAGACAAACATTGGCAGTAGAATGGCCTTACTGAAGAGCTCAGTGACTTTCAATGTGGCACCAAATTTCTGCCCCCTCCGGTCAACTGTAAGTGGTGCTATTGTGAAGTGAAAACATCTACGCGCAACAATGGCTCAACCGCGAAATAGTAGGCCATACAAACTCACAGAATGGGACCGCTGAGTGCTGAAGCGCATATCACGTAAAATCTCCTGTCCTCTGTTGCAACACTTCCTACCGAGTTCCAAACTGTCTCACGTCATGGTTAAAAGCGGAATTTGGACAATATTACCGTTATATCAACACACTTGTCACTCCCGTTTAACAACTCTGGATCGCTTTGGCACAGTATGCAAGTCACTTGCTGATAATCTTGCATACAACGTTTGAAAGGTCTATCATTTTCATTGAACCCAATCCAAAGTAACATAAGCCCTACATGCCTTCAGTTGCCCAATTTATAGGCATGCTCTATTTAGACATATTTTTGAACAACATAATGTTGCGCTCCAAATGGATAACTTGAAATAACATGATGTAGGTAATTAAATAATATAATTGAAGAAAAATGAGTTTATTTTTTAGGTCGTGGCTATAAGTATTTAGGCATAATTGTGAAATAGGTCTCATGTGAAATCATTATCAAAAGCGCTTTTTATTTTTTTATTTCACCTTTATTTAACTGCGACCTGGCCAAGATAAAGCAAAGCAGTGTGACACAAACAACACAGAGTTACACATGGGATAAACAAATGTACAGTAAATAACACAATAGTAAAGTCTATATACAGTGTGTGCAAATGTAGTAAGATTAGGGAGGTAAAGCAATAAATAGGCCATAGTGGCAAAATAATTACAATTTAGCAAATAAACACTGGAGTGATAATGCGCAGAAGATGAATGTGCAAGTAGAGATACTGGGGTGCAAAGGAGCAAAAAAATAAATAACAATATGGGGATTAGGTAGTTGGGTGGGCTATTTACAGATGGGCTATGTACAGGTGCAATGATCAATAAGCTGCTCTGACAGCTGATGCTTAAAGTTAGTGAGGGAGATATACTGTAAGTCTCCTACTTCAGTGATTTTTGCAATTCGTTCCAGTCATTGGCAGCAGAGAACTGGAAGGAAAGGCGGTCAAAGGAGGAGTTGGCTTTGGGGATGACCAGTGAAATATACCTGCTGAAGCGCGTGCTACAGGTGGGTGTTGCTTTGGTGACCAGTGAGCACAAATGCGTCCTGTGGCATTCTGCATTAGCGTTGAACAGCCCCTGTGATATGCAACTTTTCAGGGAAGTCAGGAACCAATATACACAGGCAGTTAGGAAAGCCAAGGCTAGCTTTTTCAAGCAGAAATTTGCTTCCTGTGACACAAACTCAAAAAGGTTCTGGTACACTGTAAAGTCCATGGAGAATAAGAGCACCTCCTCCCAGTTGCCGCTACACTGAGGATAGGAAACGCTGTCACCACCGATAAATCCACAATAATTGAGAATTTCAATAAGCATTTTTCTACGGCTGGCCATGCTTTCCACCTGGCTACCCCTACTCTCCTTCCGTGGCCTCCAACAGCCCTGCAACCCCCTCAGCAACTCACCCAAGCCTCCCCCATTTTCCTTTCTCCCAAATCCAGTTAGCTGATGTTCTGAAAGAGCTGCAAAATCTGGACTCCTACAAATCAGCCGGGCTAGACAAACTGGACCCTTTCGTTCTAAAATTATCTGCCGAAATTGTTGCAACCCCTATTACTAGCCTGTTCAACCTCTCTTTCGTGTTGTCTGAGATTCCCAAAGACTGGAAAGCAGCTGCGGTCTTCCCCCTCTTCAAAGGGGGAGACACTCTTGACCCAAACTGCTACAGACCTATATCTATCCTACTCTGCCTTTCTAAAGTCTTCGAAAGCCAAGTTAACAAACAGATCACCGACTATTTAGAATCCCACCGTACCTTCTACGTTCTCAAAACGTTATGTGCTAGTTGGAAGGCTACATCTATTATCTGCAAATAACTATACTTATCTTCTGTTTTCATGACCTTTACAGGAATTAAACCTGACTGATTTGCATAAAGAAATCAAACTAATTTGAATGGTCTTTTGGAAACACCAAATTGCGCATTCGTGACCTAGGGTAGAACTCACGGAGGAAGATTTGACAACCACCGCTACATCTCTCCTATTAACATTGCCAGCTCTGAATACATCAAAATATGCACATTTTACTTTTTAAAATCAGGCACTCTGGTGTTTTTGGCTCAGAAGGCATAATGGACCATGAGCGAGATTAGTTTCTTATAACGGAAATGTTCCTCCTGCTCCTCCCACCCCCCACCATGCTGTCATATTATGATCTCACCCAATCACACTGCTCCCCAAAATTCCCCCGCGGCGCGCTTCACGGTTATAAAGAACTCCAACCAGCAGAGAATCCCCTCCTTGACGCATGGAGCTGGCGCCAGACTGGATCAACGTTAACTATCTACACTCCTCTCTGAAAGGGACAAAGCCATGTGGAAGAGTGAGAGAAAGAAAAAAGAGAGGGGAAGGGGAAGAGAGAGAAAAGAAGTAGGGAGCGAGAAAGAGCGAGAGAGAGAGAGAGAGAGAGAGAGAGAGAGAGAGAGAGAGAGAGAGAAATACAGATCTTTACTCCTCTGTTAAAGGGACAGGATCCACTAGGTTACCAGGGGCTGTGTACCAATGCTGTGACCCGGGTCAGGGTCTAAGTACATTGGTCAGGGATTAAGGGTCAGTGATAAGGTGATGTTTGGGGATTTGATGCTTTCCCCGTTGGATTGTCGGTCTCTGATTTACAGCATTGGGAACAGCAAGGAGGAGACAGATCAGCACCGGAGGCCCTGGAGAGGCACCAGAAAACAGCGGGCAAGCCGAAGAAGACAGAGGGTGCAGGACAAAGAGGAAGAAAAGGGAACCCGGAAAAGCCCCAACTGTGTGAAGAAGCGATGGAAGAGGAGGAGAGGAAGTGGCAAAAGTGACAGGAGGGATGTCAGCAGTGTGAGCAGCCCACCCAGGTCTCTGGAGGATGTGCAGGGTCAGCGTGTCATGGCCAACATATGGGAGCGACAGAGGAGCCAGTCACTCAACCAGGACTTTGCTTCGCTACAACAGATCGTCCCTGCGCTGCCCTCAGACAAACTCAGCAAGATGCAGACGCTCAAACTGGCCATGCGGTACATAGGTAGGCTACCTACTGTTATGATGATGATTTAATTAACCAGTCAATTAATGGCCAATTTGAGTGTTTATAATTTAAAGTGCTTTTATGTCATAGAGGTGCGAATCTTGTATAGCATTTTGGGCTGCAATGTCATTATAAAAGGTGCCAATGAAATAATGATGATGATGATGACGGTGATGATGATGAAGGCGATGATGATGATGATGATTCTTATTATTATTCTAGACTTCCTCCACCACATGCTGCAGGGCAAGGGGATGGATCTGGATTTGAATGAGGGGCCTGCGTCTGCAGCATCCATCTGTGGTTATGAGACCCAGGAGCATCTGAGCTATGCCTTCAGTGTGGAGGAGGGAGGAGGGAGCATGGTCCAGGTCTGCTACATCACACTAGCTCTCACTCCTCACTCCACTGTAGAGGCACAAACAGGGTAGGCTCGGGTTTTATTTCTCACAACTTTCTTACATTCGTACTGTGATTGATGTACAACACACAAATAAAGGCAAGTTCGATTACCGAATTACACTAATCAACATGTTTGTTTAACAATATATTTATTAACATTATTTAAATTCATCCAAATATCAGACATGATAATTAAATTAATCGAATTTCTTAATAATCCACAGACGATCCAAGAGGATCCATACTGGTCGGGGGGTTTCACATGCTGAAACTGGACTGTGGCATAACAACAATACCAGGAACAATACCAGGGCTAAACAATCTAGCGTGCTACATTCAAAACAGTGCTGGAACACCTCATAACAACGAATGTTAGAGACATAAACAATAACACTTTCTGTACTGTATATATCTATGGTTGGAGATACGATGGCATGCTTCTGTGTGCATGGTTCCAACAAGCCATATGCCTTAAGACTGACAATAGGTCAAACACCTTCAGTTTTTACACAGACTGCACCAAGTGTTTACACAGACTGGCAGACTGCACCAAGTGACCTCTACACTATTTCCCTCCATGGGAGTTGGAAACAGATGAAGAATCAGTTTTTGTATCTACAAGTTTATACAAAGTTATATGACTTTTTTTCTCCTGGATTCTGAAATAACAATGTATTTATTGATGTACAACAGTGAATAATCGGTCGATTTCTAAATGCATCTCTAATTTTGTAGATTTTCTGAAACAGAAATGATTTCTATTTAAGTCATTTACTTGATGCTCTAATCCAGAGCGAGTGCATACACAGTAACAGGACTAATGTTTTAAGATTTTGTTCTAACTAGGTACCACACCAGGGGTGCGTTCAGTTTGCTTGATAGCTTGCTATGTTGGGCACGGTTTGTACTGAATGACACGTTTTCCCAAAACGTTATTGTACGTTCTTGAACAGACTTTGAGATACGTTTGCTCCATTCAGTGGGTGTGCCGGGGTGTGGCTTGAAGCATGAGTGACATATTTAAAGGGCACTGGTGCATTTGAACCCACAACCGTTTCCGTTCAATTTAATGTTCTGTTCTGTTTTTATGTACTGAACGCAGCCCTGACCAACTGAGCTAATTGATCAGTTCAGTGATTGCTTAAACTCAACACACCTGGTCTTCCAGGTCAGATAAATCAAAAACATGAAGTGCCTGCGGCCCTCCAGGACCAGGGTTGCCTACCCCTGACATAGAGGAAAGGGAACAGCTGTACATCCAACCTTGCATGGGAAAACACATCACTCCTCTTCTGACAGTAAGTAGGATCAATTATAGTGGAAATCATATCATGTCACACTGTTACATTTGAGTTTATTTGAATGAATTTCAAGCATGGCACAAAGTGAGAGAAGATTTAACCCAAACCCTTTGGTAGAGGGGCTCAGTGAATGTGGAGTGGAATGTGTGCAGATGGGTCAGTTTTTCAGAGGACAGTTAGCCGGCTGGCCTGTCCAGATACACTCTAACTCTCTTGGAATGAGAGCGGGGGACATGTATGGCAGTACTCTTCCCATTGTGCCTGGCAAAGTAACTGTCATCATCTCAGTTCAGACTCCAGGACATGTCATTGTATCCAAGCAAACGGTCTTCATCAACTCCTCCTGTTGATTCCTTGATATGTCACTCCTATAAAAGCCCCTCTCCCAATCCAATTTGCCTCCCAGTAACAGTGCCCAGTCAGACCCTGTTGACACAGCACCTGTAGCCAGACCTTCAATCTCAGCAGTCATGATGACTTACATTTCATAAGCCCAGGTTTGATCCTGCCCTTTCCATCATGGTCCACGCTAATGCAGAACAAAACTGAAGAACAGACTGAGTATGGACATACACAACCAGTATGGAAAGTGTATAAAGTATAATACAAATGTATTATTTCAGCCCATCACATATTTATTATTTACCTGAGTTTCTCCAGTTCACAGAGTGGATCCTTCAGTACAGCAGAAAGCAAGTTTATCCTGTCTCTGGGTTAATTGTAATTTAGCTCTTTCAGGTGTGAGGGATTTGATCTCAGATCTGATGCAAGAGAAGCACAGCCTTCCTCTCAGACTCTACACAATGACAACCTGAAACAAGATAAAACAATTGTCATGCATTTGTTTATCTTTACATTATAACATTATTTTGCTGCTACAATTATAACCCTATTACGGGGGCTGAGTCACTGGCTTACTGGTGCTCTTCCATGCCGTCCCTAGGAGGGGTGCGTCACATGAGTGGGTTTAGTCACTGACGTAAACTTCCTGTCCGGGTTGGCGCCCACCTTGGGTTCGTGCCGTGGGGGAGATCTTCGTGGGCTATACTCGGTCTTGTCTCAGGGTAGTAAGTTTGTGGTTGAAGATATCCTTCTAGTGGTGTGGGGGCTGTGCTTTGGTGAACTGGGTGGGGTTATATCCTGCCTGGTTGGCCCTGTCCGGGGGTATAGTCGGACGAGGCCACAGTGTCTCCCGACCCCTCCTGTCTAAGCTTTCAATAATTATGCTGCAATAGTTTGTGTCGGGGGGCTAGGGTCAGTCTGTTATGTCTGGAGTATTTCTCCTGTCTTATCCGGTGTCCTGTGTGAATTTAAGTATGCTCTCTCTAATTTTCTCACTCTCTCTTTCTCCTGAGCCCTAGGACCGTGCTGCTGCTCCAGTTTCAACTGTTCTGCCTGCGGCTATGGAACTCTGACCTGTTCACAGAACGTGCTACCTTGTCCCGGACCTGCTGTTTTCGACTCTCTCCCTGCTGGTCATCTTTGAACGTTTGAACATCTTGGCCATGTACTGTTATAATCTCCACCCGGCACAGCCAGAAGAAGACTGGCCACCCCTCAGAGCCTGGTTCCTCTCTAGGTTTCTTCCTAGGTTCCTGCCTTTCTAGTTTTTTTCTAGCCACCGTGCTTCTACATCTGCATTGCTTGCTGTTTGGGGTTTTAGGCTGGGTTTCTGTATAGCACTTTGTGACATCGGCTGATGTAAAAAGGGCTTTATAAATTTGATTGAAAATTTGATAGACACGTGGCTTGATGGAACCATTTCATGCAGTAAAACCATGGTGATTGGTCAAATTGGCAAGCCCTTATAATATATGGTGAATTGTTGATTTTGCTAAACATGTCTCATACAACCCAAATGAACTTACTTCAGTGTCTCCAGTTTCCAGTGTAAACTTTCCAGTCCAGAATAGAGCAGCTTCACCCCTGAATCCTGCAGGTCATTGGCACTCGGGTCCAGAGTTTAAATTGAGAGCTGAGGCCAACATTGATTTAGCCTAAACACATAATAAGAATTATTACATACTACGAAAGAGTGGAAAGTTACTTTGAGACTATTTCAGTCAGAATTGGCTTTAATTTGATTTGCATGTAAATACTATTTTAATTGGGATTTAAACCAAGATATATAGTGCAATTTCTTGGTTTATTACAACAAAAATGTGAAGTGTTTGTTACGCTAATGTCTTTAGTTTACAGTGTGTAGTCCCCAGTCCAGCAGGAAGCACCTTTACCCCTGAATCCTGCAGGTCATTGTCACTCAAGTCCAGAATTCTCAGGTGTGAGGAGTTTGAGTTGAGAGTGGAGGCCAACGTTTCACAGCATCTCCCTGTGAGGTAACATTGATTCAGCCTAAACACACAATAAGAATTATTACATACTGCAAAAGTGTGGAAGGTTGCATTGAGACTACTAGGTTTCCATCCACTTGTCGAAAGATTTAAAGCAAATAATCTAAGTGCTTCTGCCTTGTCGGGGAAAATGAAGGAGAGAGATGCTGCTTCTGAACACAGCAAGGTGACAGGGTACAATTGTATGGTTAAACCATTACAAATACGACCTACGCAGATCAATCAAGATGGTGAGACACAAGTATAGCGACAAAGTTGAGGAGCAATTCAGCGGGTCGGATCCGAGGCGTATGTGGCAGGGGTTTTTAACGATCACAGATTACAAAAAGAAAGCCAGTCACGTCGCAGACACCAACACCATCCTACCTGACGAGCTAAAAAAACGTTTTCTCCTGCTTCGAGCAACACGCCTTAGAGCTGCCAAGGAGAGCCCCTGAAGACAACGAGGGCTATGTGCTTATGGTCTTCACAGAAGACGTATGTAAATCCTTAAAGTGTGTTAACCCTCGCAAGGCTGCCGGCCCAGACGGCATCGCTAGCTGCGCCCTCAGAGTCTGTGCAGAGCAGCTAGCTGTTGCGTTCTCTGACATTTTCAGTCTCTCTCTAGCTCAGGTCGTTTTCCCCACTTGCTTCAAGATGTCCACTATCATGCCTGTGCCCAAAAAAGGGAAAGTAACTGTATTACTGTAGTACCTGTAGTACTCACTTTCGTCATCACGAAATGCTTTGGGAGGCTAGTCAAAGACTACATCACTTCCTCCCTCCCCGACACATTCGACCCTCTCCTAATCACCTACCGCCCCGACAGATCCACGGACAACCCAATCGTCATTGCACTGCACATTGCCCTTACCCACCTGGACAAGAGGAAGGCATATATTAGGATGCTGTTCATTGACTACAGCTCGACTTTCAATACCATAGTGCCCTCTAAGCTCACCACAAAGCTCACAGCCCTGTGACTCAACTCCTTCCTATTCAACTGGGTCCTGGACTTCCTGACGGGCCGCCTCCAGATGGTGAAGGTAGGCAACATAACCTCCTCCACACTGATCCTCAACCCGGGGGCCCCATAAGGGGCCCTCCTGTACTTCCTGTATATCCACAACTGCATGGCCTCACACAATTCCAACTTCATCATCAAGTTCGCTAATGACACGACAGTAGTAGGCCTGAATACCAACAACGACGAGACAGCCTACAAGGAGAAGGTAGGCACTCTGATGGTGTGTTGCTTTCTCCGAGGAGGTGAAATGGTCAAACCACACGGACACCGTCGTGAAGAAGAGTGTGTTATGATTCTGTTGGCCAGGTTCTCATTTACTCTTTTCCCAAAGTAATCCTCCTTCTGTGGGTCATTGAACCCTCCTACGTCCGTCCACTGACTGATATGCTCTCGAGGGATTTGATCGGCTGTTGCAGGTTATCCAGAGGGGAGGAGTTATCCTGTAATGAAGCTTGTGATCAGCACATCCACGGAGGCTGGCTGTGTCTCATCTGCCAACACCTTGTTATTATCAAAGTCCAGAGGCGGTCAACTCTCATCCAGACCGTCAAAGATGAACAAAACTTCAGACTCTCCCTCAAGAGTCGTAACATATTTCATGTTAGTAAATAATTGATGAAGCAGTTCAATCAGACTGCAGTCCAAATATTAGGATTGATCTTACAAAAAGGAAGTGGAAACATGAAATCAATGTTCTTGTTCTCCTTTCTTTCTGCCCAGTCGCACAGTTTTTCCCACGCCAGCAATGCCAATTGTAAGCACTGATTCGATTTGCTTCTCTTGGTCAAGCAGAGTATTGAAAATGTTGGTTGTGTTAATGGATTTCTGCCGAATCTGGTGTTCTGGCTTCCAGATGTCTGACCTCATGCTCATCAATGACCCCTCCCCAGTCCCCCTCGATAACATGGAGCTCAGTGTAGATGTTGTTAAGAAAGGCATTTCACTGTACTTGTGCATGTGACATAATCTTTTTTTTTTTTACTTACCGATCAGTAGCCTTGTGTGGGTACAATCACTGGGGAAGCCAAGAGAGACAAAAAAGCCATATTAAAACATATGTGTCGTGATGATTGCGTTGTTTGCTCTATAACATGTTAGTTCATATGCCTTGCCACTGTGATATATAGTTCTAAGGCAGAGACAATAAGAAGACCTAGTGGCAGAATGAATTCAACCACACCTTTTGTTTCATCACAAAACCGGAGAGCAACCTCTGTCCACAAAACATATTGCATGTAACAAACCGTTACATAACCCACAGAATGGCCAAGCAAGATAATGTTTCAGACATTTTCGGACTACTAAACTATTGATTTAAAACCACGGAGAGTTACTTAAAGTCGCAAAGAAAACAGGAGCTGCCTCCACTATTCCAGCACCATTTCAACTTCAACATTTCAACATCATCAAATCACCTATGCTTAATCTAATACAATGACAACTAAAAGATACCAAAAACGATTTAGTCCCATCATCGTAAGCTAAATATGATGTGGCTGTCCATGGTTCTGATTTCTCTGCTTGTGTGCATTCATGCAAGTAGAAAAACATGTTGACTCATCCTACTTGTAGAGAAATCCCCAATGCCATCTATAAAACAGTCTACGACTCTCATACAGTACACGCTATTAGTTTTTTGTTGTCCTAGGCTTGCTCGCTAGCCTAACTTCCTTTCATGGGCAACAATGAGCCAACAAGTTAACGTTTGCCTAATACATTGAACAGAAAATATAAACTCAACATGTAAAGTGTTGTTCCCATGTTTCATGAGCTGAAATAAAAGATCCCAGAAATTTTCCAAAACGCACAAAGAAAATATTTTTCAAAAATGTGCATAAATTTGTTTACATCCCTGTTAGTGAGCATTTCTCCTTTGCCAAGATGTGGCATATCAAGAAGCTGATAAAACAGCATGATCATTACACAGGTGCACCTTGTGCTGGGGTGCCCCATGGTGGCGGTGGGGTTATGGTGTGGGCAGGCATAAGCTGCGGACAACAAACACAATTCCATTTTTATCGATGGCAATTTGAATGCACAGAGATACCATGACAAGATCCTGAGGCCCATAGTCGTGCCATTCATCTACCGCCACAACATCATGTTTCAACATGATAATGCACGGCCCCATGTCACAATTCCTGGAAACTGAAAATGTCCCAGTTCTTCCTAGGCCTGCATACTCACCAGACATGTTACCCATTGAGCATACTCCCCCCAGAAATGATAACCTCCCCTGTTATTGTAGTGGTTCAAGGTAGCATGTCTTGGGGTATGATCTTGGGGTATGATATTTGTTCATGTAACTTTCCCACTCATCATTGGTCACGATTCATTCAGAATTATCCATAATCATGTAGAAGTGTTTAGAAATGTGGTCTATTCTTATTTACAATAAAAGTGACTCCAAAATGACACAATATATTATTTACCATTCATTTCTATTGGGTCAACAAGGCAAATCAACAAAGTGCATCGTCCAGCAACATATCACTTTTCCATGAAATAAATGTTGAATATTCATTGGGAAGGCAGATAATGCATTTTTATCATAAGCAATCACTTTTGCATGTGAAAACAGAATCCTTCTCATTATTCCACTTAATTAATTATTAATTTAATAATTAATTAATTTGCTTTTGTTTTGAGCCAACTACCCCAGGGCAGCTCAGTGTAAACAAGCCTAACGGTAGGGCCGGGATCTGCTGAATACTTGTACTACAGATCGGATGCATGTGCACCAGAAGTAGTTTGGCGGGTAACAAAGTCCTCAAAAGTACTTTATTTTGTATTTTGGAGAACTGACAGCCTGTGCCTACAGAGAAATGTTCGCCACTCTAGCATAATCTTTACTTTGGTGAGTTATGAAAATAGCTAGGCTATATATTGACGCCAGTCACTAAACAGAATTCCCCTGAACAATTCGTTATTGAGAGCGCAGCTAAATGACACCCTGGACCAGAGCTAGCATATGATCTACTTTGCAGTTGAAATGCATATCTTTCCAAAATAGCTACTATTTAGAATATCTTTGCTGTTGCGTGCCTGAGCACAAGAACAGAATCACAAATGTTTGATGATCATAACAGCTAAACACGGCTAACAATGGGTGGTTCCCGATACACATAGGCCTATTGATCTTCCAACCTGCACAGGCCCACACCAGTGGAGGGGGGACGATCATTTATTTTATGAGCATGGCCTTATTTCTATTACAGCATGTTGGATGACTGTCATTCATATTCCATTCACCCAGCTCAATGTAACATTGATAGACTTAGGCTACTACATGATACTCGAATTTCCCTGTACCCATCATGAGGTTGCTACAATCTATCCTTTGTAATAAAGATGACAGACAGTAACACATTCAATACCTCCTTGCACACTCCTGCCTGCATCTAGCTGATCTAGGGTGTAGTCATTATTCTAACAGTTACAAATGAGAGTTTCTATTGGACAAATTCAGGTATGGTTATTCCCGTTTCGTTCCATTTGCTTCTGTTTAAGATTTTTTTTCAACAGAATCGCCGGAATGAATACAACCCTGAATGCACCCTTCCAAGCCAAATCTTCTTATCCTAAACGCTAACAGCTACAATTCCTACATCGTTGTCACCATATTATCTAAAATCATAGTCCACATATAGTACCAGTCAAAAGTTTGGACACCTACATATTCAAGGGTTTTTCTTTCTTTTACTATTTTCTACATTATAGAATAATAGTGAAGACATCAAAACTATGAAATAATACATATGGAATTATGTAGTAACCAAAAAAGTGTTATACAAATTAAAATATATTTTATATTTGAAATTCTTCAAAGTAGCCACCCTTTGCCTTGATGACAGCTTTGCACACGCTTGGCATTCTCTCAACCAGCTTCATGAGGCAGTCACCTGGAATGCATTTCAATTAACAGTTGTGCCTTGTTAAAAGTTAATTTGTGGAATTTCTTTCCTTCTTAATGCGTTTGAGACAGTCAGTTGTGTTGTGACAAGGTTGTGGTGGTACACAGAAGATAGCCCTATTTGGTAAAAGACCAAGTCAAAATCAAATCAAACTGTATATTAGTCACATGCGTCGAATACAACAGGCATAGACCTTACAGTGAAATGCTTACTTACGAGCCCCTAACCAACAATGCAGTGCAAATAAGAATAAAAAATAAAAGTATCAAGTAATTAAAGAGCAGCAGTCAAATAACAATAGCGAGACTATATACAGGGGGACTATACACACCGGTTAGTCAAAGTTATTGAGGTAATATGTACATGTAGGTAGAGTTATTAAAGTGATGATAACAGAGAGTAGCAGCAGTGTAAAAGAGAGGGGGGGAGGGCAAATAGTCTTGGTTGCCATTTGATTAGATGTTCAGGAGTCTTATGGCTTGGGGGTAGAAGCTGTTAAAGAAGCCTCTTGTACCTAAACTTGGCGCTCCGGTACCGCTTTTGCCGTGCGGTAGCAGAGAGAACAGTCTATGACTAGGGTGGCTGGAGTCTTTGACAATTTTTAGGGCCTTCATCTGACACCGCCTGGTATAGAAATCCTGGAAGGCAGGAAGCTTTGCCTCAGTTATGTACTGGGCCGTACGCACTACCCTCTGTAGTGCCTTGCGGTCGGAAGCTGAGCAGTTGCCATACCAGGCAGTGATGCAACCTGTCAGGATGCTCTCAATGGTGCAGCTGTAGAACCTTTTGAGGATCTGAGGACCCAAGCCAAATCTTTTCAGTCACCTGAGGGGGAATAGGTTTTGTCGTGCCCTGTTCACGACTGTCTTGGTGTGCTTGGACCATGTTAGTTTATTGGTGATGTGGACACCAAGGAACTTGAAACTCTCAACCTACTCCACTACAGCCCTGTCGATAAGAATGGGGGCGTGCTCAGTCCTCTTTTTCCTGTAGTCCACAATCATCTCCTTTGTCTTGATCACAGTGAGGGATAGATTGTTATCCTGGCACCACACAGCCAGGTCTTTGACCTCCTCTCTATAGGCTGTCTCATCATTGTCGGTGATCAGGCCTACCACTGTTGTGTCATCGGCAAACTTAATGATGGTGTTGGAGTCGTGCCTGGCCATGCAGTCATGAGTGAACAGGGAGTACAGGAGGGGACTGAGCATGTACCCCTGAGGGGCCCCCGTGTTGAGGATCAGCGTAGCGGATGTGTTGTTACCTACCCTTAATACCTGGGGGCGGCCCGTGAGGAAGTCCAAGATCCAGTTGCAGAGGGAGGTGTTAAATCCCAGGGTCCTTAGCTTAGTGATGAGCTTTGAGGGTACTATATGGTGTTGAACGCTGTGCTGTAGTCAATGAATAGCATTCTTACATAGGTGTTCATTTTGTCCAGGTGGGAAAGGGCAGTGTGGAGTGCAATAGAGATTGCATCATCTGTGGATCTGTTGGGGCGGTATGCAAATTGGAGTGGGTCTAGGGTTTCTGGACTAATGGTGTTGAGTTCCTGAGCGTATATTATCATTCAAATATAACTCTTTAATAAATTACATATCTCATAAGGCCTAGTCTTACCCAAATCAGTGGCTTGAAACTCATGGTTACACATTAGGCCTGCAAGTAGGTTTGCAAAATTTTGGTAACTTTCCCAAAATTCCCAGATTTTCAAAAAATCCTGGTTGAAAGATTTCCTGCTTATTGTTTCCATGTATCTTTCAATCGGGATTCCTGAAAAGCCTGGGAAATTTGGGAATGTTCTCAGAATTTTGCAACCCTACCGGCAAGTCACATTATACTGGCTTGCAAAGTGATTTATAATTCCTATTGGCATTTTTATTCACCTGCAAAATGCATTCATAATGACCGTCAGAGTTAGAAAAATTGTGTCTACCTGTTATTTAAACTGGAAAAAACATTTCAATAACAGGTGGAAAAAAATCTAATTAGCAGATCGGATTAGTTTAGAAAAATGTATGTTATTTATCTTTGAGTAGCATAATATTAATCAATCAATTATTGTACATGCAAAAACACAGCTATGAAAAAACATTTTTTTTTATCAACCTGCAGAAGAGCATGCTGGGAAATATGATGATGATAATAATGATGGTACAATTTAGTCTTTTTAGGGTACCACCCTAGTGACAAAGCCATTAGTTCCTTTTAGGTGTCAAAAAATCATCATTGTACCTTATTAAGGGTATTGAGGGTACACAGAATACGTTTGTACCCTACAAAACATAAATATACCTTCACATTGTACCCCTTTTTGAGAGTGAGAGTGTAATGATTGTACCTTTATATTAAAAATGTTGGGTACAAAAATGTACCATTATTCTTTTTATCTGCACATGTACCCTTTTATTTATTTAATTTTTATTTTATTTTAGCTTTATTTAACCAGGTAGGCAAGTTGAGAACAAGTTCTCATTTACAACTGCGACCTGGCCAAGATAAAGCAAAGCAGTTCAGCACATACAACAACACATAGTTACACATTGGAGTAAACAAACACACAGTCAATAATACAGTAGGAAAAAAATATATACAATGTGGGCAATTGAGGTAAGATAAGGAACGTAAGGCAATAAATAGGACATGGTGGCGAAGTAATTACAGTGTAGCAATTTAACACTGAAATGGTACATGTGCAGTAGATGAATGTGCAAAGTAAAAATACTGGGGTGCAAAGGAGCAAGATAAATAAATGACTACGGTAGGGGATGAGGTAGTTGGTTGAGCTATGTACAGATGCAGTGATCTGTGAGCTGCTCTGACAGCTGGTGCTTAAAACTAGTGAGGGAGATAAGTGTCTCCAGTTTCAATGATTTTTGTAGTTCGTTCCAGTCATTGGCAGCAGAGAACTGGAAGGAAAGGCGGCCAAAAGAGGAATTGGCTTTGGGGGTGACCAGTGAGATATACCTGCTGGAGCGAGTGCTACGGGTGGGTGCTGCTATGGTTACCAGCGAGCTGAGGTAAGGCGGGGCTTTACCTAGCAGAGACTTGTAGATGACCTGGAGCCAGTGGGTCTGGCGACGAGTATGTAGCGAGGGCCAGCCGACTAGAGCATACAGGTCGCAGTGGTGGGTGGTATAAGGGGCTTTAGTGACAAAGCGGATGGCACTGTGATAGACTGCATCCAGTTTGCTGAGTAGAGTATTGGAAGCTGTTTTGTAGATGACATCGCCAAAGTCGAGGATCGGTAGGATAGTCAGTTTAACTAGTGCAAGTTTGGCAGCATGAGTGAAGGAGACTTTGTTGCGAAATAGAAAGCCGATTCTAGATTTAATTTTGGATTGGAGATGTTTAATGTGAGTCTGGAAGGAGAGTTTACAGTCTAGCCAGACACCTAGGTATTTGTAGTTGTCCACGTATTCTAGGTCAGAGCCGTCCAGGGTAGTGATGCTAGTCGGGCGGGTGCAGGCAGCGAATTATTGAAAAGCATGCATTTAGTTTTACTAGCGTTTAAGAGCAGTTGGAGGCCACCGAAGGAGTGTTGTATGGCATTGAAGTTCGTTTAGTTAACACAGTGTCCAAAGAAGGGCCAGAAGTATACAGAATGGTGTCGTCTGCATAGAGGGGGATCAGAGAATCACCAGCAGCAAGAGTGACATCATTGATGTATAGAGAGAAGAGAGTCGGCCCAAGAATTGAACCCTGTGGCATCCCCATAGAGACTGCCAGAGGCCCGGACAACAGGCCCTCCGATTTAACACACTGAACTCTGTCGGCAAACCCTAAAAGATCATTATATGTAACTCTGAAGGTACATTGACAAATGACGTTGAAACAACATTGATTCAACCAATTTGTGCCCAGTGGGCCCCTACTTTTGTTTCTGTCTAAAGTAATTAGACCATTAGTAGGTATCATCCCACTAAGCATGGACAGATACTGGTGTCTTTTGGACGTCTTTTTTTGGCCCTATCTGGACCGGCTGTCTTATTTTTGTGCAATCCGGACCGGCCTTGATTTCAACGTCCACAGAAGGACCAAATCTGAACCAAACACAGACGTCTATGTTTCACAAGTTTGGACAACTCACCCAGCACAGTACAGTAGAGCACAGCAGCGTACAGTACATTACTGTAAAGAACAGTAGAGTATATATAGTACAGTAAAGTACTGAACTGTATTGAACTCTACTGAATTAAACTCTACTGTACTGTACTGAACTGTACGTCAATGATTCGTTTAGATTTGGTCTGGTCCGTACCAACCAAATTTGTACTTGTGCGAGGGCCAAGCTCATTAGAATCATGCCCAGCATGCTTTGCAAGTGTTTGTTTTTACATTTTACATTTTGGTCATTCAGCACACTCTTATCCAGAGCGACTTACAGTCAGTGCATTCAACTAAGGTAGATAAACAGCAACACATTACAGTCATAGCAAGAACAAAACTTTTCTGTAACTGTTACTGAGAATTGTATTGTAGTTGATGTGGTCTGTTGGTTTATTGTCTTTCAACATCATCGCTGCCAGTTTTAAAGCTTTTGAAAAAGCTAACATAAGCGCATGTTATAGATGGAACAATAATATATATTCTACAGTATGGGGCAATCTTCAGTTGGCTCCTCTTTCCTATATTAAGATAAAACTATGTTATTGTGATATGATGTGATATGATGCTTACTTCATTGAGAATGTATGTGCAGTTCAATTTTGTCCATAGAATCAATGACCAAAAAATATGTAAAACAAACCTTACTTCAACGTCTTTTTAATTTGATTTTGCTTACTGGGATACGTCATGGAGGTGCTCAGAATACGTATAGTATGTTTCATATGACTCTGAGAATAGGCTGATTCTACTCTTCCATATAATTATAACTATTACAACAACAAACATAACTTCTCTCTTTATTTTCTCCATCAATTGTTTGTTTCAGTGGGTTGAGTGCAATGTCATCACTTTAGTGAGGAAAGAGCTGAAGAGGTTCAAGAGTCCAGATCTCCCAGAATGCTTTGAGACTCAGAGGGATGATAATGGAGCATTTCGCTACATCCGCAATAACATCTGCTAAACAGGTGTATGTGACCAATAAAATTTGATTTGGATGCTGAAGGTGAGAAGCAGGAGAGCATACTGCACGTCCCGAGGAACATAAATCAGAAGGAGCTTGCTGACACACTGGAAAAAGGTCAGATACTTAGGCCTCCATTTCCAGTCCAGTATTCATGGATGGTTATTAACACTTAGAAATAAGCATTTATTGCACAGTTCTAAACATGGTTGAAAATAGGGGAACATTTAGTTTTGGGACTGTCTCCACAGAGAATAAGTGTTTTTTTTTATCGGAATGGTAAAACACACCAAATAATATTCATATGAACACCAATATTTTGTGCAATGTTGGTTATTTAGATGAGCTTGCTGTGGTGTTCCAATGTAAACTCAAATCCAATCTGAAGAAGAAGCTTCAGTGTGTGTTTGAGGGAATAGCTGAACAAGAAAACACTTCTCAATAAGATCAACACGGAGCCATACATCACAGAGGGTGGAAGTAGAGAGATCAATAATGAATATGAGGTGAGACAGATCGAGACAGCATCCAGGAGACAAGAAACTCAAGACAGACCAATCAAATGCAACAACATCTTCAAACCTTTACCTGGACAAGACCAACCTATCTGAATTGTGCTGACAAAGGGAGTTGCTGGCATTGGAAAAACAGTCTCTGTGCAGGAGTTAATTCTGGAATGGGCTGAAGAAAAAGCCAATCAGGATGTCCAATTCATGTTTACTCTCCCTTTTCGGTAGCTGAATTTGATTCAAGGAAAAGAGTACAGCTTGATTGAACTTCTTAATCACTTCTCTAGGGAAACCAAAGAATCAAGAATCTCCAACTATGACAAGTACAAAGTTCTGTTTGTCTTTGATGGTCTGGATGAGTGCCGACTTCCTCTAGACTTCAAAAACAATGACAGCTGGTGTGATGTCACAAAGTCAACCTCAGTGGACATGTTGCTGACAAACTTAATCAAGGGGAATCTGCTTCCCTCTGCTCTCTTCTGGATAACCTCCTGACCTGCAGCAGCCAAACAGATACCTTCTGAATGTGTTGACCAGGAGAAAGAGGTACAAGGGTTCAATGACCCACAGAAAGAAGAGTACTTTGGGAAAATAATCAATGATGAGAACCTGGCCAAAATAATCACAACACACATAAAGACGTCAAAGAGTCTCCACATCATGTGCCACATACCAGTGTTCTGTTGGATTTCAGCCACTGTTCTTGAGAGACTGTTGAGTGAAGCAGAGTGAAGAGATGTCCAAGACTCTGTCAAATGTTCACTCACTTTGTGGTATTTCAGACCCAATAGAGGAATCAGAAGTACCTTAGAACCTCTAAAGTTCTACACAAGGATGAAGAGATGATTATGTAACTCAGAAAACTGGCCTTCAAACAGCTGGAAAAAGGCAATTTGATCTTCTATGAGGATGAGAAGCTTCTCATGAGTGTGTACACAGACTTTCAGATAAGAAGGTAGGCTGATCCAGGGTAAGGTGTACTGCTTTGTTCATCTGAACATTCAGGAGTTTCTGGCTGCTTTATATGTTTTTCACATACATCAGCAGTGGAAAAAATGACAGCACTTACAGTTGACCGAGGCGGCTCTAGCAGGGCAGAAATTTGACGAACTGCCATGTTGAAAGTCACTGTCTATGGAGACTGCATGGCTGTGTGCTTGATTTTACACACTTGTCAGCAACAGGTGTGGCTGAAATAGCCAAATCCACAAATTTGAAGGGGTGTCCACATACTTTTGTATATATAGTGTATGTTTGACAGTAATATTCTTTCTGTAATTTTTGTAAGTGATGATTAGCTTTCTCATTCACTAAAATAGTGGACATCATGATGTGAAAGGTATAGATTTTTCTATTAATTTTGTCTTCTCACTCAGATGCCGGTGTGCTCACACTGGATCCAAACACAGCAAACAGAAACCTCTCTCTGTCTGAGGAACAGAAAGGTGAATAAAGTGAGAGAGGAGCAGCTGTTATAGGAATTAGTAGCAGTGCAGACCGTGATAGCATACAATGACCAGTCTTGGAGTCTGTTGTGCTCTAAAGACAGTTACATTGCTTGGCACAATTACAAGAAATCCTAAATTCCTGCCCTCTCTTCCCAATCCAACAGAGTAGGAGTGCATCTGGACTGGCTTGTCAGCACTCTGTCCTTCTACAGCGTCTCCTCTGGTACACTGATCCACTTGCACACCCCGGCCCCCCCAAACTCAAATGTTACAGTTTTATATGATGTGGTTTTCCACTAGAATCTATCCTACAGGCAGATAGATGAATAGAGTTGTGTTTTACCCTGTTGGATGTACAAATATTACCTCTCCTCTATGTTGTGTAAGTCCCACTCTAACCACTAGAGATCAGCATATACCTGTTAAAAAGTAAACACTGATATTCTCCTTATTGGTCTAATGATCACATAATTTTCCCACTCTCTGTGTCCTGTTAACTTACAATAAAGATGATTGATTATTGTACAGTGTGTGTTAATGTCTTTCTTGACATAGTAGGCCTACTCAGCCAGTCCCAACCTGCCTTTTATAATTGTGTTCAGGAGGAGTATTTGTATTGTCTGTTAAAGTCTTACTGGTCAAATTAGATAACTGGGGTTGATGTGCGTTGGAGATAGTGGTGCCATCAGAGACAAGTGCCTCAATCCTGCCACGCATTTCCAGTACCTGGATTGGAGCCCGCCTTAGGCTTGTTGGCTTGTCAAGGCAGTGATTGGCTGGGCAATATGCCCTGCAGTTCTTTGATTGGCTGCTGGGGGAGAGGCGTGGAGAGAGGACGGATGTCGATGCATTTATTAATGAAGCCGGTGACTGATGTGGTGTACTCCTCAATGCCATCGGATGAATCCCAGAATGTATTCTAGTCTGTACTAGCGAAACATTCCTGTAGCTTAGCATCCACTTAATCGGACCACTTCTGTATTGAGCGTGTCACTGGTACTATCTGTTTGAGGAATCAGGAGGATAGAGTTATGGTCAGATTTGCCAAATGGAGGGTGAGGGAGAGCTGCGTCTCTGTGCGTGGAGTAAAGGTAATCTAGAGTTGTTTTTCTTCTAGTTGCACATGTGACGTGCTGGTAGAAGTGAGGTAGAACGGATTTTAGTCTTCCTATATTTAAAGTCCTCAGCCACTAGGAGTGCTGCCTCTTTATGAGCATTTTCTTGTTCGCTTACGGCCTTATACAGCTCGTTGAGTGCAGTCTTAGTGCCAGCATCAGTCTGTGGTAAATATAGATAAACTATTTTGGTAAATAGCATGGTCTACAGCTTATCATGAGGTAATCCAACTCAGGCGAGCAAAATCTGGAGACTTTCTTCGTATTAGAGATGGCACCCCAGATGTTGTTAATAAAGTCACACAGACCCTCCCACCTGATCTTACCGGAGGCTGCTGTTCCGTCTTGCCAATGCACGGAAACCCAGCTAACTGTATACTATCCATTTCCTTGTTCAGCCGGTGAAAGATAGGTTATTACAGTACATGCACGCTCACACACACACACACACACACACAGTGATAAATAGTGACGCTGTTCATTAGTCAGCGAGAGAGCCCCTGGCAGAGTTTAATGCCGTGGTCCCTGTCAACACACTCACACGCTGTAACTAACCAAGGTTAGTGTTGCACCTGGTGACTGTGTGTCTGTAGAAGCAGATAGAGACAGATCAACAGGGTTAACTAAGTACTCTGGTTACTGTCTTGACCTTGTCTGTAGTAGCAGATAGTGACAGATCAATAGGGTTAACTAAGTACTCTGGATACTGTCTTGACCTTGTCTGTAGTAGCAGATAGTGACAGATCAACAGGGTTAACTAAGTACTCTGGTTACTGTCTTGACCTTGTCTGTAGTAGCAGATAGTGACAGATCAATAGGGTTAACTAAGTACTCTGGATACTGTCTTGACCTTGTCTGTAGTAGCAGATAGTGACAGATCAACAGGGTTAACTAAGTACTCTGGATACTGTCTTGACCTTGTCTGTAGTAGCAGATAGTGACAGATCAATAGGGTTAACTAAGTACTCTGGATACTGTCTTGACCTTGTCTGTAGTAGCAGATAGTGACAGATCAATAGGGTTAACTAAGTACTCTGGTTACTGTCTTGACCTTGTCTGTAGTAGCGAATAGTGACAGATCAATAGGGTTAACTAAGTACTCTGATTACTGTGTTGACCTTGTCTGTAGTAGCAAATAGTGACAGATCAATAGGGTTAACTAAGTACTCTGGTTACTGTGTTATCTCTGTCTGTAGTAGCAGATAGTGACAGATCAACAGGGTTAACTAAGTACTCTGGTTACTGTGTTACCCCTGTCTGTAGTAGCAGATAGTGACAGATCAACAGGGTTAACTAAGTGAGATTTCTGGGGACAATTTGAGGAGCACTTTGATTTAATGCTCAATTACCATGCACAAACACACACACACACACACACACAGGATACGGTGTAGTCTGATGTAAGCAAACAGCGTAATGAGCTATTGAACATCATTGATGTAGTCAGAGTAGATGTAGATCTGTATGAGAGGTCACAGGTCTCAGCTGGGTGTGTCTGTACGTGTAGGTTAAGGACCCATGGACAAGCAGTCTGTCAAGAAGCCTAATGTCTCTTACCTTAGTTAGTTACTGTAACTAACCAAGGTTAGTGTTGCCCCTGGTTACTGTGTTGACCTTGTCTGTAGTAGCAGATAGTGACAGATCAATAGGGTTAAATAAGTACTCTGGTTACTGTCTTGACCTTGTCTGTAGTAGCAGATAGTGACAGATCAATAGGGTTAACTAAGTACTCTGGTTACTGTCTTGACCTTGTCTGTAGTAGCAAATAGTGACAGATCAATAGGGTTAACTAAGTACTCTGGTTACTGTCTTGACCCCTGTCTGTAGTAGCAAATAGTGACAGATCAATAGGGTTAACTAAGTACTCTGGCTACTGTTTTACCTCTGTCTGTAGTAGCAGATAGTGACAGATCAATAGGGTTAACTAAGCACTCTGGTTACTGTGTTGACCTTGTCTGTAGTAGCAGAGAGTGACAGATCAACAGGGTTAACTAAGTATTCTGGTTACTGTGTTACCCCTGTCTGTAGTAGCCGCTACTGACAAATCAATAAGTTAACTAAGTACTCTGGTTAGTGTGTTACCCATATCTGTAGTAGCAGACAGTGAGACATATCTGTGAATAGGGTTAACTAAGTGAGATTTCTGGAGACAATTTGAGGTTCACTTTGAATCAAATGCTCAATTACCATGCACACACACACACACACACACACACACACACACACACACACACACACACACAGGATACGGTGTAGTCTGATGTAAGCAAACAGCGTAATGAGCTATTGAACATCATTGATGTAGTCAGAGTAGATGTAGATCTGTATGAGAGGTCACAGGTCTCAGCTGGGTGTGTCTGTACGTGTAGGTTAAGGACCCATGGACAAGCAGTCTGTCAAGAAGCCTAATGTCTCTTACCTTAGTTAGTTACTGTAACTAACCAAGGTTAGTGTTGCCCCTGGTTACTGTGTTGACCTTGTCTGTAGTAGCAGATAGTGACAGATCAATAGGGTTAAATAAGTACTCTGGTTACTGTGTTGACCTTGTCTGTAGTAGCAGATAGTGACAGATCAATAGGGTTAACTAAGTACTCTAGTTATTGTGTTACCTCTGTCTGTAGTAGCAGATAGTGACAGATCAAAAATGTTAACTAAGTACTCTGGTTACTGTGTTACACCTGTCCATAGTAGCAGATAGTGACAGATCAATAGGGTTAACTAAGTACTCTGGATACTGTCTTGACCTTGTCTGTAGTAGCAGATAGTGACAGATCAAAGGGTTAACTAAGTACTCTGGTTACTGTGTTACCCCTGTCTGTAGTAGCCGCTACTGACAGATCAATAAGTTAACTAAGTACTCTGGTTAATGTGTTACCCATATCTGTAGTAGCAGACAGTGAGACATATCTGTGAATAGGGTTAACTAAGTGAGATTTCTGGGGACAATTTGAGGAGCACTTTGATTCAAATGCTCAATTACCATGCAGACACACACACACACACACACACACAGGATACGGTGTAGTCTGATGTAAGCAAACAGCGTAATGAGCTATTGAACATCATTGATGTAGTCAGAGTAGATGTAGATCTGTATGAGAGGTCACAGGTCTCAGCTGGGTGTGTCTGTACGTGTAGGTTAAGGACCCATGGACAAGCAGTCTGTCAAGAAGCCTAATGTCTCTTACCTTAGTTAGTTACTGTAACTAACCAAGGTTAGTGTTGCCCCTGGTTACTGTGTTGACCTTATCTGTAGTAGCAGAGAGTGACAGATCAATAGGGTTAAATAAGTACTCTGGTTACTGTCTTGACCTTGTCTGTAGTAGCAGATAGTGACAGATCAATAGGGTTAACTAAGTACTCTAGTTACTGTGTTACCTCTGTCTGTAGTAGCAGATAGTGACAGATCAATAGGGTTAACTAAGTACTCTGGTTACTGTGTTACAACTGTCCATAGTAGCAGATAGTGACAGATCAATAGGGTTAACTAAGTACTCTGGTTAATGTGTTGACCTTGTCTGTAGTGACAGATCAACAGGGTTAACTAAGGACTCTGGTTACCGTCTTGACCTTGTCTGTAGTAAAAAATAGTGACAGATCAACAGGGTTTTCAAAGTACTCTGGTTACTGTGTTACCCCTGTCTGTAGTAGCAGATAGTGACAGATCAATAGGGTTAACTAAGTACTCTGGTTACTGTGTTACCCCTGTCTGTAGTAGCAGATAGTGACAGATCAACAGGGTTAACTAAGTACTACGGTTAATGTGTTGACATTGTCTGTAGTGACAGATCAACAGGGTTAACTAAGTACTCTGGTTACTGTCTTGACCTTGTCTGTAGCAGCAGATAGTGACAGATCAATAGGGTTAACTAAGTACTCTGGATACTGTCTTGACCTTGTCTGTAGTAGCAGATAGTGACAGATCAAAGGGTTAACTAAGTACTCTGGTTACTGTGTTGACCTTGTCTGTAGTAGCAGATAGTGACAGATCAATAGGGTTAACTAAGTACTCTGGTTACTGTGTTGACCTTGTCTGTAGTAGCAGATAGTGACAGATCAATAGGTTTAACTAAGTACTCTGGTAACTGTGTTACCCCTGTCTGTAGTAGCAGAGAGTGACAGATCAATAGGGTTAACTAAGTACTCTGGTTACTGTGTTACCTCTGTCTGTAGTAGAAAATAGTGACAGATCGATAGGGTTAACTAAGTACTCTGGTTACTGTCTTGACCTTGTCTGTAGTAGCAGATAGAGACAGATCAATAGGGTTAACTAAGTACTCTGGTTACTGTCTTGACCTTGTCTGTAGTAGCGAATAGTGACAGATCA
Organism: Brachymystax lenok tsinlingensis; assembly: GCA_030435695.1. NCBI lineage: Eukaryota > Metazoa > Chordata > Actinopteri > Salmoniformes > Salmonidae > Brachymystax > Brachymystax lenok. The sequence goes on from CM059806.1 coordinate 22,593,923, forward strand.
ATAGGGTTAACTAAGTACTCTGGTTACTGTGTTGACCTTGTCTGTAGTAGCAAATAGTGACAGATCAATAGGGTTAACTAAGTACTCTGGTTACTGTGTTACCTCTGTCTGTAGAAGCAGATAGTGAAAGATCAATAAGGTTAACTAAGTACTCTGGTTACTGTCTTGACCTTGTCTGTAGTAGCAGATAGTGACAGATCAAAGGGTTAACTAAGTACTCTGGTTACTGTGTTGACCTTGTCTGTAGCAGCAAATAGTGACAGATCAATAGGGTTAACTAAGTACTCTGGTTACTGTCTTGACCTTGTCTGTAGTAGCAGATAGTGACAGATCAAAAGGTTAACTAAGTACTCTGGTTACTGTGTTGACCTTGTCTGTAGCAGCAAATAGTGACAGATCAATAGGGTTAACTAAGTACTCTGGTTACTGTGTTGACCGTGTCTATAGTAGCAGATAGTGACAGATCAATAGGGTTAACTAAGTACTCTGGTTACTGTGTTACCCCTGTCTGTAGTAACAGATAGTGACAGAGCAATAGGTTTAACTAAGTACTCTGGTTACTGTGTTACCCCTGTCTGTAGTAGCAGATAGTGACAGATCAATAGGGTTAACTAAGTACTCTGGTTACTGTCTTGACCTTGTCTGTAGTAGCGAACAGTGACAGATCAATAGGGTTAACTAAGTACTCTGGTTACTGTGTTACCTCTGTCTGTAGTAGCAGATAGTGACAGATCAACAGGGTTAACTAAGCACTCTGGTTAATGTGTTACCCATATCTGTAGTAGCAGACAGTGAGACATATCTGTGAATAGGGTTAACTAAGTGAGATTTCTGGGGACAATTTGAGGAGCACTTTGATTTAATGCTCAATTACCATGCACACACACACACACACACACACACACACACACACACACACACACACACACACACAGGATACGGTGTAGTCTGATGTAAGCAAACAGCGTAATGAGCTATTGAACATCATTGATGTAGTCAGAGTAGATGTAGATCTGTATGAGAGGTCACAGGTCTCAGCTGGGTGTGTCTGTACGTGTAGGTTAAGGACCCATGGACAAGCAGTCTGTCAAGAAGCCTAATGTCTCTTACCTTAGTTAGTTACTGTAACTAACCAAGGTTAGTGTTGCCCCTGGTTACTGTGTTGACCTTATCTGTAGTAGCAGAGAGTGACAGATCAATAGGGTTAACTAAGTACTCTGGTTACTGTGTTGACCTTGTCTGTAGTAGCAAATAGAGACAGATCAATAGGGTTAACTAAGTACTCTGGTTACTGTGTTACCCCTGTCTGTAGTAGTAGAAAGTGACAGATCAACAGGGTTAACTAAGTACTCTGGTTAATGTGTTGACACTGTCTGTAGTGACAGATCAACAGGGTTATCTAAGTACTCTGGTTAGGGTGTTACCCCTGTCTGAAGTAGCAGATAGTGACAGATCAACAGGGTTACCTAAGTACTCTAGTTACTGTGTTACCTCTGTCTGTAGTAGCAGATAGTGACAGATCAATAGGGTTAACTAAGTACTCTGGTTACTGTGTTACCTCTGTCTGTAGTAGCAGATAGTGACAGATCAATAGGGTTAACTAAGTACTCTGGTTAATGTGTTGACCTTGTCTGTAGTGACAGATCAACAGGGTTAACTAAGGACTCTGGTTACCGTCTTGACCTTGTCTGTAGTAAAAAATAGTGACAGATCAACAGGGTTTTCAAAGTACTCTGGTTACTGTGTTACCCCTGACTGTAGTAGCAGATAGTGACAGATCAACAGGGTTAACTAAGTACTCTGGTTAATGTGTTGACATTGTCTGTAGTGACAGATCAACAGGGTTAACTAAGTACTCTGGTTACTGTCTTGACCTTGTCTGTAGCAGCAGATAGTGACAGATCAATAGGGTTAACTAAGTACTCTGGATACTGTCTTGACCTTGTGTGTAGCAGCAGATAGTGACAGATCAATAGGGTTAACTAAGTACTCTGGATACTGTCTTGACCTTGTCTGTAGTAGCAGATAGTGACAGATCAAAGGGTTAACTAAGTACTCTGGTTACTGTGTTGACCTTGTCTGTAGTAGCAGATAGTGACAGATCAATAGGGTTAACTAAGTACTCTGGTAACTGTGTTACCCCTGTCTGTAGTAGCAGATAGTGACAGATCAATAGGTTTAACTAAGTACTCTGGTTACTGTGTTGACCTTGTCTGTAGTAGCAGATAGTGACAGATCAATAGGTTTAACTAAGTACTCTGGTAACTGTGTTACCCCTGTCTGTAGTAGCCGCTACTGACAGATCAATAAGTTAACTAAGTACTCTGGTTAATGTGTTACCCATATCTGTAGTAGCAGACAGTGAGACATATCTGTGAATAGGGTTAACTAAGTGAGATTTCTGGGGACAATTTGAGGAGCACTTTGATTCAAATGCTCAATTACCATGCACACACACACACACACACACACACACACACACACACACACACACACACACACACACACACACACACAGGATACGGTGTAGTCTGATGTAAGCAAACAGCGTAATGAGCTATTGAACATCATTGATGTAGTCAGAGTAGATGTAGATCTGTATGAGAGGTCACAGGTCTCAGCTGGGTGTGTCTGTGCGTGTAGGTTAAGGACCCATGGACAAGCAGTCTGTCAAGAAGCCTAATGTCTCTTACCTTAGTTAGTTACTGTAACTAACCAAGGTTAGTGTTGCCCCTGGTTACTGTGTTGACCGTGTCTGTAGTAGCAGATAGTGACAGATCAATAGGGTTAAATAAGTACTCTAGTTACTGTGTTACCTCTGTCTGTAGTAGCAGATAGTGACAGATCAATAGGGTTAACTAAGTACTCTAGTTACTGTGTTACCTCTGTCTGTAGTAGCAGATAGTGACAGATCAATAGGGTTAACTAAGTACTCTGGTTAATGTGTTGACCTTGTCTGTAGTGACAGATCAACAGGGTTAACTAAGGACTCTGGTTACCGTCTTGACCTTGTCTGTAGTAAAAAATAGTGACAGATCAACAGGGTTAACTAAGTACTCTGGTTACTGTCTTGACCTTGTCTGTAGCAGCAGATAGTGACAGATCAATAGGGTTAACTAAGTACTCTGGATACTGTCTTGACCTTGTCTGTAGTAGCAGATAGTGACAGATCAAAGGGTTAACTAAGTACTCTGGTTACTGTGTTGACCTTGTCTGTAGTAGCAGATAGTGACAGATCAATAGGGTTAACTAAGTACTCTGGTTACTGTGTTACCCCTGTCTGTAGTAGCAGATAGTGACAGATCAATAGGTTTAACTAAGTACTCTGGTTACTGTCTTGACCTTGTCTGTAGTAGCAGATAGAGACAGATCAATAGGGTTAACTAAGTACTCTGGTTACTGTCTTGACCTTGTCTGTAGTAGCGAATAGTGACAGATCAATAGGGTTAACTAAGTACTCTGGTTACTGTGTTGACCTTGTCTGTAGTAGCAAATAGTGACAGATCAATAGGGTTAACTAAGTACTCTGGTTACTGTGTTACCTCTGTCTGTAGAAGCAGATAGTGACAGATCAATAAGGTTAACTAAGTACTCTGGTTACTGTCTTGACCTTGTCTGTAGTAGCAGATAGTGACAGATCAAAGGGTTAACTAAGTACTCTGGTTACTGTGTTGACCTTGTCTGTAGCAGCAAATAGTGACAGATCAATAGGGTTAACTAAGTACTCTGGTTACTGTCTTGACCTTGTCTGTAGTAGCAGATAGTGACAGATCAAAAGGTTAACTAAGTACTCTGGTTACTGTGTTGACCTTGTCTGTAGCAGCAAATAGTGACAGATCAATAGGGTTAACTAAGTACTCTGGTTACTGTGTTGACCGTGTCTATAGTAGCAGATAGTGACAGATCAATAGGGTTAACTAAGTACTCTGGTTACTGTGTTACCTCTGTCTGTAGTAGCAGATAGTGACAGATCAACTGGGTTAACTAAGCACTCTGGTTAATGTGTTACCCATATCTGTAGTAGCAGACAGTGAGACATATCTGTGAATAGGGTTAACTAAGTGAGATTTCTGGGGACAATTTGAAGAGCACTTTGATTTAATGCTCAATTACCATGCACACACACACACACACACACACACACACACACACACACACACACACACACACACACAGGATACGGTGTAGTCTGATGTAAGCAAACAGCGTAATGAGCTATTGAACATCATTGATGTAGTCAGAGTAGATGTAGATCTGTATGAGAGGTCACAGGTCTCAGCTGGGTGTGTCTGTACGTGTAGGTTAAGGACCCATGGACAAGCAGTCTGTCAAGAAGCCTAATGTCTCTTACCTTAGTTAGTTACTGTAACTAACCAAGGTTAGTGTTGCCCCTGGTTACTGTGTTGACCTTATCTGTAGTAGCAGAGAGTGACAGATCAATAGGGTTAACTAAGTACTCTGGTTACTGTGTTGACCTTGTCTGTAGTAGCAAATAGAGACAGATCAATAGGGTTAACTAAGTACTCTGGTTACTGTGTTACCCCTGTCTGTAGTAGTAGAAAGTGACAGATCAACAGGGTTAACTAAGTACTCTGGTTAATGTGTTGACACTGTCTGTAGTGACAGATCAACAGGGTTATCTAAGTACTCTGGTTAGGGTGTTACCCCTGTCTGAAGTAGCAGATAGTGACAGATCAACAGGGTTACCTAAGTACTCTGGTTATGGTGTTACCCCTGTCTGTAGTAGCAGAGAGTGACAGATCAGTAGGGTTAACTAAGTACTCTGGTTACTGTCTTGACCTTGTCAGTAGTAGCAAATAGTGACAGATCAATAGGGTTAAATAAGTACTCTGGTTACTGTGTTGACCTTGTCTGTAGTAGAAGATAGTGACAAATCAAAAGGGTCAATTAAGTACTCTGGTTAGTGTCTTGACCTTGTCTGTAGTAGCAGATAGTGACAGATAAATAGGGTTAACTAAGTACTCTGGTTACTGTGTTGACCTTGTCTGTAGTAGCCGTTAGTGACAAATCAAAAGGGTCAATTAAATACTCTGGTTAGTGTCTTGACCTTGTCTGTAGTAGCAGATAGTGACAGATAAAGAGGGTTAACTAAGTACTCTGGTTACTGTGTTGACCTTGTCTGTAGTTGCAGATAGTGACAGATCAATAGGGTTAACTAAGTACTCTGGTTAGTGTCTTGACCTTGTCTGTAGTAGCAGATAGTGACAGATCAACAGGGTTAACTAAGTACTCTGGTTACTGTTTTGACCTTGTCTGTAGTAGCAGTTAGTGACAGATCAAAAGGGTTAACTAAGTACTCTGGTTAGGGTGTTACCCCTGTCTGAAGTAGCAGATAGTGACAGATCAACAGGGTTAACTAAGTACTCTGGTTATGGTGTTACCCCTGTCTTTAGTAGCAGAGAGTGACAGATCAGTAGGGTTAACTAAGTACTCTGTTTACTGTCTTGACCTTGTCAGTAGTAGCAGTGAGTGACAGATCATTAGGGTTAACTAAGTTCTTTGGATACTGTCTTGACCTTGTCTGTAGTAGCAAATAGTGACAGATCAATAGGGTTAACTAAGTACTCTGGTAACTGTGTTGACCTTGCCTGTAGTAGCAGATCGTGACAGATCAATAGGGTTAACTAAGTACTCTGGTTACTGTGTTGACCTTGTCTGTAGTAGAAGATAGTGACAAATCAAAAGGGTTAACTAAGTACTCTGGTTACTGTGTTGACCCCTGTCTGTAGTAGCAAATAGTGACAGATCAATAGGGTTAACTAAGTACTCTGGTTACTGTGTTACCCCTGCCTGTAGTTGCAGATAGTGACAGATCAACAGGGTTCACTAAGTACTCAAGCAACTCTTTTACCCCTGACAGTAGACGCAGATAATGACAGATCAATAGGGTTAACTAAGTACTCTGGTTACTGTTACCCGTGTCTGTAGTAGCAGATATTGACAGATCAACAGGGTCAATTAAGTACTCTGGTTACTGTCTTCACCTTGTCATCAGTAGCAGATAGTGACAGATAAATAGGGTTATCTAAGTACTCTGTTTACTGTGTTGACCTTGTCATTAGTAGCACATAGTGACAGATAAATAGGGTAAACAAAGTACTGTGGTTACTGTCTTGACCCCTGTCTGTAGTAGCAGATAGTGACTGATCAACAGGGTTAACTAAGTACTCTGGTTACTGTGTTGACCTTGTCTGAAGTAGCAGATAGTGACAGATCAAAAGGGTTAACTAAGTACTCTGGTTACTGTGTTGACCTTGTCTGTAGTAGCAGATAGTGACAGATCAATAGGGTTAACTAAGTACTCTGGTTACTGTGTTACCTCTGTCTGTAGTAGCAGATAGTGACAGATCAACAGGGTCAATTAAGTACTCTGGTTAGTGTCTTGACCTTGTCTGTAGTAGCAGATAGTGACAGATAAAGAGGGTTAACTAAGTACTGTGGTTACTGTCTTGACCCCTGTCTGTAGTAGCAGATAGTGACAGATCAACAGGGTTCACTAAGTACTCTGGCTACTGTTTTACCCCTGACTGTAGACGCAGATAATGACAGATCAATAGGGTTAACTAAGTACTCTGTTTACTGTGTTGACCTTGTCATTAGTAGCAGATAGTGACAGATAAATAGGGTTAACTAAGTACTCTGGTTACTGTTACCTGTGTCTGTAGTAGCAGATATTGACAGATCAACAGGGTCAATTAAGTACTCTGGTTACTGTCTTCACCTTGTCATCAGTAGCAGATAGTGACAGATAAATAGGGTTATCTAAGTACTCTGTTTACTGTGTTGACCTTGTCATTAGTTGCAGATAGTGACAGATAAATAGGGTAAACAAAGTACTGTGGTTATTGTCTTGACCCCTGTCTGTAGTAGCAGATAGTGACAGATCAAAAGGGTTAACTAAGTACTCTGGTTACTGTGTTGACCTTGTCTGTAGTAGCAGATAGTGACAGATCAACAGGGTTAACTAAGTACTCTGGATACTGTGTTGACCTTGTCTGTAGTAGCAGATCGTGACAGATCAAAAGGGTTAACTAAGTACTCTGGTTACTGTGTTGACCTTGTCTGTAGTAGCAGATAGTGACAGATCAAAAGGGTTAACTAAGTACTCTGGTTACTGTGTTGACCTTGTCTGTAGTAGCAGATAGTGACAGATAAATAGGGTTAACTAAGTACTCTGGTTGCTGTGTTGACCTTGTCTGTAGTAGCCGTTAGTGACAGATCAAAAGGGTTAACTAAGTACTCTGGTTACTGTGTTGACCTTGTCTGTAGACGCAGATAGTGACAGATTAATAGGGTTAACTAAGTACTCTGGTTACTGTCTTGACCCCTGTCTGTAGTAGCAAATAGTGACAGATCAATAGGGTTAACTAAGTACTCTGGTTACTGTGTTACCTCTGTCTGTAGTAGCAGATAGTGACAGATCAACAGGGTCAATTAAGTACTCTGGTTAGTGTCTTGACCTTGTCTGTAGTAGCAGATAGTGACAGATAAAGAGGGTTAACTAAGTACTCTGGTTACTGTGTTGACCTTGTCTGTAGTAGCAGATAGTGACAGATAAATAGGGTTAACTAAGTACTCTGGCTAATGTGTTCACCTTGTCTTTCGTAGCAGATCGTGACAGATCAATAGGGTTAACTAAGCACTCTGGTTACTGTGTTGACCTTGTCTGTAGTAGCAGATAGTGACAGATCAACAGGGTTAACTAAGTACTCTGGTTACTGTTTTGACCTTGTCTGTAGTAGCAGTTAGTGACAGATCAAAAGGGTTAACTAAGTACTCTGGTTAGGGTGTTACCCCTGTCTGAAGTAGCAGATAGTGACAGATCAACAGGGTTAACTAAGTACTCTGGTTATGGTGTTACCCCTGTCTTTAGTAGCAGAGAGTGACAGATCAGTAGGGTTAAGTAAGTACTCTGTTTACTGTCTTGACCTTGTCAGTAGTAGCAGTGAGTGACAGATCAATAGGGTTAACTAAGTTCTTTGGATACTGTCTTGACCTTGTCTGTAGTAGCAAATAGTGACAGATCAATAGGGTTAACTAAGTACTCTGGTAACTGTGTTGACCTTGCCTGTAGTAGCAGATCGTGACAGATCAATAGGGTTAACTAAGTACTCTGGTTACTGTGTTGACCTTGTCTGTAGTAGAAGATAGTGACAAATCAAAAGGGTTAACTAAGTACTCTGGTTACTGTGTTGACCCCTGTCTGTAGTAGCAAATAGTGACAGATCAATAGGGTTAACTAAGTACTCTGGTTACTGTGTTACCCCTGCCTGTAGTTGCAGATAGTGACAGATCAACAGGGTTCACTAAGTACTCAAGCTACTGTTTTACCCCTGACTGTAGACGCAGATAATGACAGATCAATAGGGTTAACTAAGTACTCTGGTTACTGTTACCCGTGTCTGTAGTAGCAGATATTGACAGATCAACAGGGTCAATTAAGTACTCTGGTTACTGTCTTCACATTGTCATCAGTAGCAGATAGTGACAGATAAATAGGGTTATCTAAGTACTCTGTTTACTGTGTTGACCTTGTCATTAGTAGCACATAGTGACAGATAAATAGGGTAAACAAAGTACTGTGGTTACTGTCTTGACCCCTGTCTGTAGTAGCAGATAGTGACAGATCAACAGGGTTAACTAAGTACTCTGGTTACTGTGTTGACCTTGTCTGAAGTAGCAGATAGTGACAGATCAAAAGGGTTAACTAAGTACTCTGGTTACTGTGTTGACCTTGTCTGTAGTAGCAGATAGTGACAGATCAATAGGGTTAACTAAGTACTCTGGTTACTGTGTTACCTCTGTCTGTAGTAGCAGATAGTGACAGATCAACAGGGTCAATTAAGTACTCTGGTTAGTGTCTTGACCTTGTCTGTAGTAGCAGATAGTGACAGATAAAGAGGGTTAACTAAGTACTGTGGTTACTGTCTTGACCCCTGTCTGTAGTAGCAGATAGTGACAGATCAACAGGGTTCACTAAGTACTCTGGCTACTGTTTTACCCCTGACTGTAGACGCAGATAATGACAGATCAATAGGGTTAACTAAGTACTCTGTTTACTGTGTTGACCTTGTCATTAGTAGCAGATAGTGACAGATAAATAGGGTTAACTAAGTACTCTGGTTACTGTTACCTGTGTCTGTAGTAGCAGATAATGACAGATCAATAGGGTTAACTAAGTACTCTGTTTACTGTGTTGACCTTGTCATTAGTAGCAGATAGTGACAGATCAAAAGGGTTAACTAAGTACTCTGGTTACTGTGTTGACCTTGTCTGTAGTAGCAGATAGTGACAGATCAAAAGGGTTAACTAAGTACTCTGGTTACTGTGTTGACCTTGTCTGTAGTAGCAGATAGTGACAGATAAATAGGGTTAACTAAGTACTCTGGTTGCTGTGTTGACCTTGTCTGTAGTAGCCGTTAGTGACAGATCAAAAGGGTTAACTAAGTACTCTGGTTACTGTGTTGACCTTGTCTGTAGACGCAGATAGTGACAGATTAATAGGGTTAACTAAGTACTCTGGTTACTGTCTTGACCCCTGTCTGTAGTAGCAAATAGTGACAGATCAATAGGGTTAACTAAGTACTCTGGTTACTGTGTTACCCCTGCCTGTAGTTGCAGATAGTGACAGATCAACAGGGTTCACTATGTACTCTGGCTACTGTTTTACCCCTGACTGTAGACGCAGATAATGACAGATCAATAGGGTTAACTAAGTACTCTGGTTACTGTTACCCGTGTCTGTAGTAGCAGATATTGACAGATCAACAGGGTCAATTAAGTACTCTGGTTACTGTCTTCACCTTGTCATCAGTAGCAGATAGTGACAGATAAATAGGGTTAACTAAGTACTCTGTTTACTGTGTTGACCTTGTCATTAGTAGCAGATAGTGACAGATAAATAGGGTTAACTAAGTACTGTGGTTACTGTCTTGACCCCTGTCTGTAGTAGCAAATAGTGACAGATCAACAGGGTCAATTAAGTACTCTGGTTAGTGTCTTGACCTTGTCTGTAGTAGCAGATAGTGACAGATAAAGAGGGTTAACTAAGTACTGTGGTTACTGTCTTGACCCCTGTCTGTAGTAGCAGATAGTGACAGATCAACAGGGTTCACTAAGTACTCTGGCTACTGTTTTACCCCTGACTGTAGACGCAGATAATGACAGATCAATAGGGTTAACTAAGTACTCTGTTTACTGTGTTGACCTTGTCATTAGTAGCAGATAGTGACAGATAAATAGGGTTAACTAAGTACTCTGGTTACTGTGTTGACCTTGTCTGTAGTAGCAGATAGTGACAGATCAAAAGGGTTAACTAAGTACTCTGGTTACTGTGTTGACTTTGTCTGTAGTAGCAGTTAGTGACAGATCAAAAGGGTTAACTAAGTACTCTGGTTAGGGTGTTACCCCTGTCTGAAGTAGCAGATAGTGACAGATCAACAGGGTTAACTAAGTACTCTGGTTATGGTGTTACCCCTGTCTGTAGTAGCAGAGAGTGACAGATCAGTAGGGTTAACTAAGTACTCTGGTTACTGTCTTGACCTTGTCAGTAGTAGCAGATAGTGACAGATCAACAGGGTTAACTAAGTACTCTGGATACTGTGTTGACCTTGTCTGTAGTAGCAGATCGTGACAGATCAAAAGGGTTAACTAAGTACTCTGGTTACTGTGTTGACCTTGTCTGTAGTAGCAGTTAGTGACAAATCAAAAGGGTTAACTAAGTACTCTGTTTTCTGTCTTGACCTTGTCTGTAGTAGCAGATAGTGACAGATAAATAGGGTTAACTAAGTACTCTGGTTACTGTCTTGACCCCTGTCTGTAGTAGCAAATAGTGACAGATCAATAGGGTTAACTAAGTACTCTGGTTACTGTGTTGACCCTGTCTGAAGTAGCAGATAGTGACAGATCAACAGGGTTAACTAAGTACTCTGGTTATGGTGTTACCCTGTCTGTAGTAGCAGATAGTGACAGATCAGTAGGGTTAACTAAGTACTCTGGTTACTGTCTTGACCTTGTCTGTAGTAGCAGATAGTGACAGATAAATAGGGTTAACTAAGTACTCTGGTTACTGTCTTGACCCTGTCTGTAGTAGCAAATAGTGACAGATCAATAGGGTTAACTAAGTACTCTGGTTACTGTGTTGACCTTGTCTGTAGTTGCAGATAGTGACAGATCAACAGGGTTCACTAAGTACTCTGGTTACTGTGTTGACCTTGTCTGTAGTAGCCGTTAGTGACAGATCAAAAGGGTTAACTAAGTACTCTGGTTACTGTGTTGACCTTGTCTGTAGTAGCAGATAGTGACAGATCAATAGGGTTAACTAAGTACTCTGGTTACTGTCTTGATCTTGTCTGTAGTAGAAGATAGTGACAGATAAATAGGGTTAACAAAGTACTGTGGTTACTGTCTTGACCCCTGTCTGTAGTAGCAAATAGTGACAGATCAATAGGGTTAACTAAGTACTCTGGTTAGGGTGTTTACCCCTGTCTGAAGTAGCAGATAGTGACAGATCAACAGGGTTAACTAAGTACTCTGGTTATGGTGTTACCCCTGTCTGTAGTAGCAGAGAGTGACAGATCAGTAGGGTTAACTAAGTACTCTGGTTACTGTCTTGACCTTGTCAGTAGTAGCAGAGAGTGACAGATCAGTAGGGTTAACTAAGTACTCTGGTTACTGTCTTGACCTTGTCAGTAGTAGCAGATAGTGACAGATCAACAGGGTTAACTAAGTACTCTGGATACTGTGTTGACCTTGTCTGTAGTAGCAGATCGTGACAGATCAAAAGGGTTAACTAAGTACTCTGGTTACTGTGTTGACCTTGTCTGTAGTAGCAGTTAGTGACAAATCAAAAGGGTTAACTAAGTACTCTGTTTTCTGTCTTGACCTTGTCTGTAGTAGCAGATAGTGACAGATAAATAGGGTTAACTAAGTACTCTGGTTACTGTCTTGACCCCTGTCTGTAGTAGCAAATAGTGACAGATCAATAGGGTTAACTAAGTACTCTGGTTACTGTGTTGACCCTGTCTGAAGTAGCAGATAGTGACAGATCAACAGGGTTAACTAAGTACTCTGGTTATGGTGTTACCCCTGTCTGTAGTAGCAGATAGTGACAGATCAGTAGGGTTAACTAAGTACTCTGGTTACTGTCTTGACCTTGTCTGTAGTAGCAGATAGTGACAGATAAATAGGGTTAACTAAGTACTCTGGTTACTGTCTTGACCCCTGTCTGTAGTAGCAAATAGTGACAGATCAATAGGGTTAACTAAGTACTCTGGTTACTGTGTTGACCTTGTCTGTAGTTGCAGATAGTGACAGATCAACAGGGTTCACTAAGTACTCTGGTTACTGTGTTGACCTTGTCTGTAGTAGCCGTTAGTGACAGATCAAAAGGGTTAACTAAGTACTCTGGTTACTGTGTTGACCTTGTCTGTAGTAGCAGATAGTGACAGATCAATAGGGTTAACTAAGTACTCTGGTTACTGTCTTGATCTTGTCTGTAGTAGAAGATAGTGACAGATAAATAGGGTTAACAAAGTACTGTGGTTACTGTCTTGACCCCTGTCTGTAGTAGCAAATAGTGACAGATCAATAGGGTTAACTAAGTACTCTGGTTACTGTGTTGACCTTGTCTGTAGTTGCAGATAGTGACAGATAAACAGGGTTAACTAAGTACTCTGGATACTGTGTTGACCTTGTCTGTAGTAGCAGATCGTGACAGATCAAAAGGGTTAACTAAGTACTCTGGTTACTGTGTTGACCTTGTCTGTAGTAGCAGTTAGTGACAGATCAAAAGGGTTAACTAAGTACTCTGGTTAGGGTGTTTACCCCTGTCTGAAGTAGCAGATAGTGACAGATCAACAGGGTTAACTAAGTACTCTGGTTATGGTGTTACCCCTGTCTGTAGTAGCAGAGAGTGACAGATCAGTAGGGTTAACTAAGTACTCTGGTTACTGTCTTGACCTTGTCAGTAGTAGCAGTGAGTGACAGATCAATAGGGTTAACTAAGTTCTCTGGATACTGTCTTGACCTTGTCTGTAGTAGAAGATGGTGACAAATCAAAAGGGTTAACTAAGTACTCTGTTTTCTGTCTTGACCCCTGTCTGTAGTAGCAAATAGTGACAGATCAATAGGGTTAACTAAGTACTCTGGTTACTGTGTTACCTCTGTCTGTAGTAGCAGATAGTGACAGATCAACAGGGTCAATTAAGTACTCTGGTTAGTGTCTTGACCTTGTCTGTAGTAGCAGATAGTGACAGATAAAGAGGGTTACCTAAGTACTCTGGTTACTGTGTTACCCCTGCCTGTAGTTGCAGATAGTGACAGATCAACAGGGTTTACTAAGTACTCTGGCTACTGTTTTACCCCTGACTGCAGACGCAGATAATGACAGATCAATAGGGTTAACTAAGGACTCTGGTTACTGTTACCCTTGTCTGTAGTAGCAGATATTGACAGATCAACAGGGTCAATTAAGTACTCTGGTTACTGTCTTCACCTTGTCATCAGTAGCAGATAGTGACAGATAAATAGGGTTATCTAAGTACTCTGTTTACTGTGTTGACCTTGTCATTAGTAGCAGATAGTGACAGATAAATAGGGTAAACAAAGTACTGTGGTTACTGTCTTGACCCCTGTCTGTAGTAGCAGATAGTGACAGATCAACAGGGTTAACTAAGTACTCTGGTTACTGTGTTGACCTTGTCTGTAGTAGCAGATCGTGACAGATCAAAAGGGTTAACTAAGTACTCTGGTTACTGTGTTGACCTTGTCTGTAGTAGCAGATAGTGACAGATCAAAAGGGTTAACTAAGTACTCTGGTTACTGTGTTGACCTTGTCTGTAGTAGCAGTTAGTGACAGATCAAAAGGGTTAACTAAGTACTCTGGTTACTGTGTTGACCTTGTCTGTAGTAGCAGATAGTGACAGATAAATAGGGTTAACAAAGTACTGTGGTTACTGTCTTGACCCCTGTCTGTAGTAGCAAATAGTGACAGATCAATAGGGTTAACTAAGTACTCTGGTTACTGTGTTGACCTTGTCTGTAGTTGCAGATAGTGACAGATAAACAGGGTTAACTAAGTACTCTGGATACTGTGTTGACCTTGTCTGTAGTAGCATGTCGTGACAGATCAAAAGGGTTAACTAAGTACTCTGGTTACTGTGTTGACCTTGTCTGTAGTAGCAGATAGTGACAGATCAAAAGGGTTAACTAAGTACTCTGGTTACTGTGTTGACCTTGTCTGTAGTAGCAGTTAGTGACAGATCAAAAGGGTTAACTAAGTACTCTGGTTAGGGTGTTACCCCTGTCTGAAGTAGCAGATAGTGACAGATCAACAGGGTTAACTAAGTACTCTGGTTATGGTGTTACCCCTGTCTGTAGTAGCAGAGAGTGACAGATCAGTAGGGTTAACTAAGTACTCTGGTTACTGTCTTGACCTTGTCAGTAGTAGCAGTGAGTGACAGATCAATAGGGTTAACTAAGTACTCTGGTTACTGTCTTGACCTTGTCTGTAGTAGAAGATGGTGACAAATCAAAAGGGTTAACTAAGTACTCTGTTTTCTGTCTTGACCCCTGTCTGTAGTAGCAAATAGTGACAGATCAATAGGGTTAACTAAGTACTCTGGTTACTGTGTTACCTCTGTCTGTAGTAGCAGATAGTGACAGATCAACAGGGTCAATTAAGTACTCTGGTTAGTGTCTTGACCTTGTCTGTAGTAGCAGATAGTGACAGATAAAGAGGGTTACCTAAGGACTCTGGTTACTGTTACCCTTGTCTGTAGTAGCAGATATTGACAGATCAACAGGGTCAATTAAGTACTCTGGTTACTGTCTTCACCTTGTCATCAGTAGCAGATAGTGACAGATAAATAGGGTTATCTAAGTACTCTGTTTACTGTGTTGACCTTGTCATTAGTAGCAGATCGTGACAGATAAATAGGGTAAACAAAGTACTGTGGTTACTGTCTTGACCCCTGTCTGTAGTAGCAGATAGTGACAGATCAACAGGGTTAACTAAGTACTCTGGTTACTGTGTTGACCTTGTCTGTAGTAGCAGATCGTGACAGATCAAAAGGGTTAACTAAGTACTCTGGTTACTGTGTTGACCTTGTCTGTAGTAGCAGATAGTGACAGATCAAAAGGGTTAACTAAGTACTCTGGTTACTGTGTTGACCTTGTCTGTAGTAGCAGTTAGTGACAGATCAAAAGGGTTAACTAAGTACTCTGGTTACTGTGTTGACCTTGTCTGTAGTAGCAGATAGTGACAGATCAAAAGGGTTAACTAAGTACTCTGGTTACTGTGTTGACCTTGTCTGTAGTAGCAGTTAGTGACAGATCAAAAGGGTTAACTAAGTACTCTGGTTAGGGTGTTACCCCTGTCTGAAGTAGCAGATAGTGACAGATCAACAGGGTTAACTAAGTACTCTGGTTATGGTGTTACCCCTGTCTGTAGTAGCAGAGAGTGACAGATCAGTAGGGTTAACTAAGTACTCTGGTTACTGTCTTGACCTTGTCAGTAGTAGCAGAGAGTGACAGATCAGTAGGGTTAACTAAGTTCTCTGGATACTGTCTTGACCTTGTCTGTAGTAGAAGATAGTGACAAATCAAAAGGGTTAACTAAGTACTCTGTTTTCTGTCTTGACCTTGTCTGTAGTAGCAGATAGTGACAGATAAATAGGGTTAACTAAGTACTCTGGTTACTGTCTTGACCCCTGTCTGTAGTAGCAAATAGTGACAGATCAATAGGGTTTACTAAGTACTCTGGCTACTGTTTTACCCCTGACTGTAGACGCAGATAATGACAGATCAATAGGGTTAACTAAGGACTCTGGTTACTGTTACCCTTGTCTGTAGTAGCAGATATTGACAGATCAACAGGGTCAATTAAGTACTCTGGTTACTGTCTTCACCTTGTCATCAGTAGCAGATAGTGACAGATAAATAGGGTAAACAAAGTACTGTGGTTACTGTCTTGACCCCTGTCTGTAGTAGCAGATAGTGACAGATCAACAGGGTTAACTAAGTACTCTGGTTACTGTGTTGACCTTGTCTGTAGTAGCAGATCGTGACAGATCAAAAGGGTTAACTAAGTACTCTGGTTACTGTGTTGACCTTGTCTGTAGTAGCAGATAGTGACAGATCAAAAGGGTTAACTAAGTACTCTGGTTACTGTGTTGACCTTGTCTGTAGTAGCAGTTAGTGACAGATCAAAAGGGTTAACTAAGTACTCTGGTTACTGTGTTGACCTTGTCTGTAGTAGCAGATAGTGACAGATCAAAAGGGTTAACTAAGTACTCTGGTTACTGTGTTGACCTTGTCTGTAGTAGCAGTTAGTGACAGATCAAAAGGGTTAACTAAGTACTCTGGTTAGGGTGTTACCCCTGTCTGAAGTAGCAGATAGTGACAGATCAACAGGGTTAACTAAGTACTCTGGTTATGGTGTTACCCCTGTCTGTAGTAGCAGAGAGTGACAGATCAGTAGGGTTAACTAAGTACTCTGGTTACTGTCTTGACCTTGTCAGTAGTAGCAGATAGTGACAGATAAAGAGGGTTAACTAAGTTCTCTGGATACTGTCTTGACCTTGTCTGTAGTAGCAAATAGTGACAGATCAATAGGGTTAACTAAGTACTCTGGTTACTGTGTTACCTCTGTCTGTAGTAGCAGATAGTGACAGATCAACAGGGTCAATTAAGTACTCTGGTTAGTGTCTTGACCTTGTCTGTAGTAGCAGATAGTGACAGATAAAGAGGGTTAACTAAGTACTCTGGTTACTGTGTTACCCCTGCCTGTAGTTGCAGATAGTGACAGATCAACAGGGTTTACTAAGTACTCTGGCTACTGTTTTACCCCTGACTGTAGACGCAGATAATGACAGATCAATAGGGTTAACTAAGGACTCTGGTTACTGTTACCCTTGTCTGTAGTAGCAGATATTGACAGATAAATAGGGTAAACAAAGTACTGTGGTTACTGTCTTGACCCCTGTCTGTAGTAGCAGATAGTGACAGATCAACAGGGTTAACTAAGTACTCTGGTTACTGTGTTACCTCTGTCTGAAGTAGCAGTTAGTGACAGATCAAAAGGGTTAACTAAGTACTCTGGTTACTGTCTTGACCTTGTCTGTAGTAGCAGTGACTGACAGATCAATAGGGTTAACTAAGTACTCTGGTTACTGTCTTGACCTTGTCAGTAGTAGCAGTGAGAGAAAGATCAATATGGTTAACTATGTACTCTGGTTACTGTGTTACCCCTGTCTGTAGTAGCAGATAGTGACAGATCAATAGGGTTAACTAAGTACTCTGGTTACTGTGTTTCCTCTGTCTGTAGTAGCAGATAGTGACAGATCAAAAGGGTTAACTAAGTACTCTGGTTACTGTGTTGACCTTGTCTGTAGTAGCAGATAGTGACAGTTCAAAAGGGTTAACTGAGTACTCTGGTTACTGTGTTGACCTTGTCTGTAGTAGCAGATAGTGACAGATAAATAGGGTTAACTAAGTACTCTGGTTACTGTCTTGACCCCTGTCTTTAGTAGCAAATAGTGACAGATCAACAGGGTTAACTAAGTACTCTGGTTACTGTCTTGACCTTGTCTGTAGTAGCAGATAGTGACAGATCAATAGGGTTAACTAAGTACTCTGGTTACTGTCTTGACCTTGTCTGTAGTAGCAGATAGTGACAGATCAATAGGGTTAACTAAGTACTCTGGTTACTGTCTTGATCTTGTCTGTAGTAGCAGATAGTGACAGATAAAGAGGGTTAACTAAGTACTCTGGTTACTGTGTTACCCCTGCCTGTAGTTGCAGATAGTGACAGATCAACAGGGTTTACTAAGTACTCTGGCTACTGTTTTACCCCTGACTGTAGACGCAGATAATGACAGATCAATAGGGTTAACTAAGGACTCTGGTTACTGTTACCCTTGTCTGTAGTAGCAGATATTGACAGATAAATAGGGTAAACAAAGTACTGTGGTTACTGTCTTGACCCCTGTCTGTAGTAGCAGATAGTGACAGATCAACAGGGTTAACTAAGTACTCTGGTTACTGTGTTACCTCTGTCTGAAGTAGCAGTTAGTGACAGATCAAAAGGGTTAACTAAGTACTCTGGTTACTGTCTTGACCTTGTCTGTAGTAGCAGTGACTGACAGATCAATAGGGTTAACTAAGTACTCTGGTTACTGTCTTGACCTTGTCAGTAGTAGCAGTGAGAGAAAGATCAATATGGTTAACTATGTACTCTGGTTACTGTGTTACCCCTGTCTGTAGTAGCAGATAGTGACAGATCAATAGGGTTAACTAAGTACTCTGGTTACTGTGTTTCCTCTGTCTGTAGTAGCAGATAGTGACAGATCAAAAGGGTTAACTAAGTACTCTGGTTACTGTGTTGACCTTGTCTGTAGTAGCAGATAGTGACAGTTCAAAAGGGTTAACTGAGTACTCTGGTTACTGTGTTGACCTTGTCTGTAGTAGCAGATAGTGACAGATAAATAGGGTTAACTAAGTACTCTGGTTACTGTCTTGACCCCTGTCTGTAGTAGCAGATAGTGACAGATCAACAGGGTTAACTAAGTACTCTGGTTACTGTCTTGACCCCTGTCTTTAGTAGCAAATAGTGACAGATCAACAGGGTTAACTAAGTACTCTGGTTACTGTCTTGACCTTGTCTGTAGTAGCAGATAGTGACAGATCAATAGGGTTAACTAAGTACTCTGGTTACTGTCTTGACCTTGTCTGTAGTAGCAGATAGTGACAGATCAATAGGGTTAACTAAGTACTCTGGTTACTGTCTTGACCTTGTCTGTAGTAGCAGATAGTGACAGATCAATAGGGTTAACTAAGTACTCTGGTTACTGTCTTGATCTTGTCTGTAGTAGCAGATAGTGACAGATAAATAGGGTCAACTAAGCATTCTGGTTACTGTGTTGACCTTGTCTGTAGTAGCAGATCGTGACAGATCAAAAGGGTTAACTAAGTACTCTGGTTACTGTCTTGACCTTGTCTGTAGTAGCAGTGAGTGACAGATCAATAGGGTTAACTAAGTACTCTGGTTACTGTCTTGACCTTGTCAGTAGTAGCAGTGAGAGAAAGATCAATATGGTTAACTATATACTCTGGTTACTGTGTTTCCTCTGTCTGTAGTAGCAGATAGTGACAGATCAAAAGGGTTAACTAAGTATTCTGGTTACTGTCTTGACCTTGTCTGTAGTAGCAGATAGTGACAGATAAACAGGGTTAACTAAGTACTCTGGTTACTGTGTTGACCTCGTCTGTAGTTGCAGATCTTGAAAGATAAATAGGGTTATCTAAGTACTCTGTTTACTGTCTTGACCTTGTCTGTAGTAGCAGTTAGTGACAGATCAATAGGGTTAATTAAGTACTCTGGTTACTGTTACCAGTGTCTGTAGTAGCAGATAGTGACAGATCAACAGGGTCAATTAAGTACCCTGGTTACTGTCTTGACGTTGTCTGTAGTAGCAGATAGTGACAGATCAACAGGGTTAACTAAGTACTCTGTTTACTGTCTTGACCTTGTCTGTAGTAGCAAATAGTGACAGATCTATAGGGTTAACTAAGTACTCTGGTTACTGTGTTACCCCTGTCTGAAGTAGCAGATAGTGACAGATCAACAGGGTTAACTAAGTACTCTGGTTATGGTGTTACCCCTGTCTGTACTGGTAGAGAGTGACAGATCAGTAGGGTTAACTAAGTACTCTGGTTACTGTCTTGACCTTGTCTGTAGTAGCAGATAGTGACAGATCAAAAGGGTTAACTAAGTACTCTGGTTACGGTGTTGAACTTGTCTGTAGTAGCAGATAGTGACAGATCAACAGGGTTAACTAAGTACTCTGGTTACTGTCTTGACCCCTTTCTTTAGTAGCAAATAGTGACAGATCAACAGGGTTAACTAAGTTATCTGGTTACTGTGTTGACCTTGTCTGTAGTAGCAGATCGTGACAGATCAATAGGGTTAACTAAGTACTCTGGTTACTGTTACCCGTGTCTGTAGTAGCAGATAGTGACAGATCAACAGGGTCAATTAAGTACCCTGGTTACTGTCTTGACGTTGTCTGTAGTAGCAGATAGTGACAGATCAACAGGGTTAACTAAGTACTCTGGTTACTGTCTTGACCTTGTCTGTAGTAGCAGTCAGTGACAGATCAATAGGGTTAACTAAGTACTCTGGTTACTGTGTTGACCTTGTCTTTAGAAGCAGATAGAGACAGATCAACAGGGTTCACTAAGTACTCTGGTTACTGTGTTGACCTTGTCTGTAGTAGCAGATAGTGACAGATCAACAGGGTTAACTAAGTACTCTAGTTACTGTGTTGACCTTGTCTGTAGTAGCAGATAGTGACAGATCAACAGGGTTCACTAAGTACTCTGGTTACTGTGTTGACCTTGTCTGTAGTAGCAGTTAGTGACAGATCAATAGGGTTAACTAAGTACTCTGGTTACTGTGTTACCTCTGTCTGTAGTAGCAGATAGTGACAGATCAACAGGGTTAACTAAGTACTCTGTTTACGGTCTTGACCCCTTTCTTTAGTAGCAAATAGTGACAGATCAACAGGGTTAACTAAGTACTCTGGTTACTGTGTTGACCTTGTCTGTAGTAGCAGATAGTGACAGATAAATAGGGTTAACTAAGTACTCTGGTTACTGTGTTGACCTTGTCTGTAGTAGCAGATAGTGACAGATCAAAAGGGTTAACTAAGTACTCTGGTTACTGTCTTGACCTTGTCTGTAGTAGCAGATAGTGACAGATCAATAGGGTTAACTAAGTACTCTGGATACTGTGTTGACCTTGTCTGTAGTAGCAGATAGTGACAGATCAAAAGGGTTAACTAAGTACTCTGGTTACTGTCTTGACCTTGTCTGTAGTAGCAGATAGTGACAGATCAATAGGGTTAACTAAGTACTCTGGTTACTGTCTTGACCTTGTCTGTAGTAGCAAATAGTGACAGATCAATAGGGTTAACTAAGTACTCTGGTTACTGTGTTACCCCTGTCTGAAGTAGCAGATAGTGACAGATCAATAGGGTTAACTAAGTACTCTGGTTACTGTCTTGACCTTGTCTGTAGTAGCAGTTAGTGACAGATCAATAGGGTTAACTAAGTACTCTGGTTACTGTTACCAGTGTCTGTAGTAGCAGATAGTGACAGATCAACAGGGTCAATTAAGTACCCTGGTTACTGTCTTGACGTTGTCTGTAGTAGCAGATAGTGACAGATCAACAGGGTTAACTAAGTACTCTGGTTACTGTCTTGACCTTGTCTGTAGTAGCAAATAGTGACAGATCAATAGGGTTAACTAAGTACTCTGGTTACTGTGTTACCCCTGTCTGAAGTAGCAGATAGTGACAGATCAGTAGGGTTAACTAAGTACTCTGGTTACTGTCTTGACCTTGTCTGTAGTAGCAGATAGTGACAGATAAATAGGGTTATCTAAGTACTCTGTTTAATGTCTTGACCTTGTCTGTAGTAGCAGTTAGTGACAGATCAAAAGGGTTAACTAAGTACTCTGGTTACTGTCTTGACCCCTGTCTGTAGTAGCAAATAGTGACAGATCAATAGGGTTAACTAAGTACTCCGGTTACTGTGTTACCTCTGTCTGTAGTAGCAGATAGTGACAGATCAACAGGGTTAACTAAGTACTCTGGTTACTGTCTTGACCCCTTTCTTTAGTAGCAAATAGTGACAGATCAACAGGGTTAACTAAGTTACCTTGTCTGTAGTAGCAGATCGTGACAGATCAATAGGGTTAACTAAGTACTCTGGTTACTGTCTTGACCTTGTCTGTAGTAGCAGATAGTGACAGATCAATAGGGTTAACTAAGTACTCTGGTTACTGTGTTGACCTTGTCTGTAGTAGCAGATAGTGACAGATAAATAGGGTTAACTAAGTACTCTGGTTACTGTGTTGACCTTGTCTGTAGTAGCAAATAGTGACAGATAAATATGGTTAACTAAGTACTCTGGTTACTGTGTTACCTCTGTCTGTAGTAGCAGATAGTGACAGATCAACAGGGTCAATTAAGTACCCTGGTTACTGTCTTGACGTTGTCTGTAGTAGCAGATAGTGACAGATCAACAGGGTTAACTAAGTACTCTGGTTACTGTCTTGACCTTGTCTGTAGTAGCAGTCAGTGACAGATCAATAGGGTTAACTAAGTACTCTGGTTACTGTGTTGACCTTGTCTTTAGAAGCAGATAGTGACAGATCAACAGGGTTCACTAAGTACTCTGGTTACTGTGTTGACCTTGTCTGTAGTAGCAGATAGTGACAGATCAACAGGGTTAACTAAGTACTCTAGTTACTGTGTTGACCTTGTCTGTAGTAGCAGATAGTGACAGATCAACAGGGTTCACTAAGTACTCTGGTTACTGTGTTGACCTTGTCTGTAGTAGCAGTTAGTGACAGATCAATAGGGTTAACTAAGTACTCTGGTTACTGTGTTACCTCTGTCTGTAGTAGCAGATAGTGACAGATCAACAGGGTTAACTAAGTACTCTGTTTACGGTCTTGACCCCTTTCTTTAGTAGCAAATAGTGACAGATCAACAGGGTTAACTAAGTACTCTGGTTACTGTGTTGACCTTGTCTGTAGTAGCAGATAGTGACAGATAAATAGGGTTAACTAAGTACTCTGGTTACTGTGTTGACCTTGTCTGTAGTAGCAGATAGTGACAGATCAAAAGGGTTAACTAAGTACTCTGGTTACTGTCTTGACCTTGTCTGTAGTAGCAGATAGTGACAGATAAATAGGGTTAACTAAGTACTCTGGTTACTGTGTTGACCTTGTCTGTAGTAGCAGATAGTGACAGATAAATAGGGTTAACTAAGTACTCTGGTTACTGTGTTGACCTTGTCTGTAGTAGCAGTTAGTGACAGATCAATAGGGTTAACTAAGTACTCTGGTTACGGTGTTGAACTTGTCTGTAGAAGCAAATAGTGACAGATCAATAGGGTTAACTAAGTACTCTGGTTACTGTGTTACCCCTGTCTGTAGTAGCAGATAGTGACAGATCAATAGGGTTAACTAAGTACTCTGGTTACTGTTACCCGTGTCTGTAGTAGCAGATAGTGACAGATCAACAGGGTCAATTAAGTACCCTGGTTACTGTCTTGACGTTGTCTGTAGTAGCAGATAGTGACAGATCAACAGGGTTAACTAAGTACTCTGGTTACTGTCTTGACCTTGTCTGTAGTAGCAGTCAGTGACAGATCAATAGGGTTAACTAAGTACTCTGGTTACTGTGTTGACCTTGTCTTTAGAAGCAGATAGTGACAGATCAACAGGGTTCACTAAGTACTCTGGTTACTGTGTTGACCTTGTCTGTAGTAGCAGATAGTGACAGATCAACAGGGTTAACTAAGTACTCTAGTTACTGTGTTGACCTTGTCTGTAGTAGCAGATAGTGACAGATCAACAGGGTTCACTAAGTACTCTGGTTACTGTGTTGACCTTGTCTGTAGTAGCAGTTAGTGACAGATCAATAGGGTTAACTAAGTACTCTGGTTACTGTGTTACCTCTGTCTGTAGTAGCAGATAGTGACAGATCAACAGGGTTAACTAAGTACTCTGTTTACGGTCTTGACCCCTTTCTTTAGTAGCAAATAGTGACAGATCAACAGGGTTAACTAAGTACTCTGGTTACTGTGTTGACCTTGTCTGTAGTAGCAGATAGTGACAGATAAATAGGGTTAACTAAGTACTCTGGTTACTGTGTTGACCTTGTCTGTAGTAGCAGATAGTGACAGATCAAAAGGGTTAACTAAGTACTCTGGTTACTGTCTTGACCTTGTCTGTAGTAGCAGATAGTGACAGATCAATAGGGTTAACTAAGTACTCTGGTTACTGTCTTGACCTTGTCTGTAGTAGCAGATAGTGACAGATAAATAGGGTTAACTAAGTACTCTGGTTACTGTGTTGACCTTGTCTGTAGTAGCAGATAGTGACAGATCAAAAGGGTTAACTAAGTACTCTGGTTACTGTCTTGACCTTGTCTGTAGTAGCAGATAGTGACAGATCAATAGGGTTATCTAAGTACTCTGTTTACTGTCTTGACCTTGTCTGTAGTAGCAGTGAGTGACAGATCAATATGGTTAACTAAGTACTCTGGTTACTGTGTTTCCTCTGTCTGTAGTAGCAGATAGTGACAGATCAATAGGGTTAACTAAGTACTCTGGTTACTGTTACCCCTGTCTGTGGTAGTAGATAGTGACAGATCAATAGAGTTAACTAAGTACTCTGGTTACTGTGTTAGCCCTATCTGTAGTAGCAGACAGTGAGACATGCCTGTGAATAGGGTCAGCTAAGTGAGATTTCAGTGGACCATTTTTAAGGAGCACTTTGATTTAATGCTCAATTAAATCAATATCTTGTTCTCCCACTGACAATAGTCCCCTTAGCAGTGATCATGTCTCCTCTAATTCAATATCAGAATGGATGCCTGACGTCTATGTATGTATGTGTGTGTGTGTGTGTGTGTGTGTGTGTGTGTGTGTGTGTGTGTGTGTGTGTCTCTGGAACTTATTATGAATTCTACAACATCATCTAACATTTCTATAGATTTATGTGTGTTTTATAGAAGCCTAAAGAAACACATTGTAACTCCATAGATAATGATTGTTTTCCTGATATACAAGCATGAATATACAGCAGGGTTAACCAACCCACCTCCTTGAGACCTTCTTGGTGTTCAGCCTCCAGGATCTTGATTATCTTCATTTTGTGTGTTAGAGCAGGGCTGGAGCAAAAGCCTGGAAACCCAGTAGCTCTCCAGGAGGATGGTTGGCCACCACTGATATTCAGTTTGCATCGTTGGTTGTATATATATAATATTTTAAAGCATTCCATATTCTGCTCTACATCAGATAGCTATAGCATTTTTCCTTCAAACACAGTATACCTGCATTCGTACAGCCAGAGAGAGAGACAGAGAGAGACAGAGAGAGATTACAAATTGATTGCATGCTTCTTTTGTGCTCATCAGTTTGAAGCGCCTGGCCCTCCGGTCTGTGAGGTCAGAGGTCATGTGACTGTCTATCGGAACTAGTAACAACTTGTCCAAAAAGAGCGTTCATTTCAGTTTTCTTTTGGGAAACAACTTCTTCCATCTGTGCTGAAGTTTTCCACACACAACTGTGTAATAGTGCTGCTCAACTCTGTTGGATGTTATCACCCCATGGTCAGCGGAACCAGGTGTGTCCATTGTCAGGGCAACAAGGTGTGTCCATTGTCAGGGCAACAAGGTGTGTCCATTGTCAGGGCAACAAGGTGTGTCCATTGTCAGGGCAACAAGGTGTGTCCGTTGTCAGGGCAACAAGGTGTGTCCGTTGTCAGGGCAACAAGGTGTGTCCGTTGGCAGGGCAACAAGGTGTGTCCGTTGGCAGGGCAACAAGGTGTGTCCGTTGGCAGGGCAACAAGGTGTGTCCGTTGGCAGGGCAACCAGGTGTGTCTGTTGTCAGGGCAACAAGGTGTGCCTGTTGTCAGGGAAACAAGGTGTGTCTGTTGTCAAAGAGAGGTTGTGTTGCTGTTGTAGGAGATCTGGGGAATCCCGTTGCTGGAGTTGTCCAGGATCTCCTGTTAGAAACACACTCATGCAGGCACGCACGCACGCACGTACACGCACACACACACACACACAAATTAGGAGAAATCAGTAGCAATGTGTGAGCACGCATGCATGAGTGTGTGTTTGTTTCTTACAAAAGATCCGTGTGTGTATAGTTCCTTCTCAGCCATCTCGTGTGAGTGGTGCAGTGAGTGTTCTCTCTCCAGAAACATCCTCTGTTGTTCTGAACTGGCCAGACGACAGGTCAACCAGGTAGAGAGAGTACAGGAAGAGATACCTACAGGAGAGAGGGAGAAGGTGGAGAGAGACCTACTGAGCTTAGTTGAATGTTACTGTACCACAGTTCATATTTTATAGCAAGTATTCAATAATAACCCTTTCATATACAGACAAAGATAAGTTTCATGCAGATTAGAGGTGTTGGGTCAGCATCGCCCTACTTCAACTACCTGTAGTAGGAATGAGTTGATTTGCCTGTAGTGTAACGTAATATAATGTTTAACTGGGCTTTGTAGCCTTTCGTAGCGTTGCATACCCAGGCAGGCAATGGTCATGGCCGCCAGGTGTAGTGAGCGGAGAGAGTCTGGTCGTCGTGACAACGCCCGAACAAACTGGAAGTTGAGAATCCCTCCAATCAGACCACAGATACAGCAGGCTGAGAACAGAATCATCTAGAGAGAGAGAGAGATAGAGAGAGAGAGAGAGAGAGAGAGAGAGAGATACACAAAGGTTTAAATTACTGCACCTCCTCATACTGTAGCTACCTTGTCAGCAGTAAACAATACATGCTGAGATGGGAGGGAACGAGATGGGAGGGAACGAGATGGAACACACCGTTTATAGTTTCCTACTGTGTCACTGTAAATATTGTGCTGTTGTTGAATATTTCTTACAGCGCAAAATGTATTATTTACTGCATAGTTATCCTCTCTCACACACTTCTGACTTTTCCTGGTAGCTCAGTTACAGTGAACTGACCACTAAGTATCCCCACACACTTGATTACTGTGTGTGTGTGTGTGTGTGATTGTGTGTGTGTGTACACACACACGTCGGGATCCTAATGTTACAAATCAGAGCTCCTTTTTCAGTCATTAGCCATCGTTTGGAAACACATCAGACTCCAGAGATACAATAACCTACCATAACCTAATCATCACACAGAGAGAAGAGGAGAGGAGAGAAGAAAGGGGGAGGAGAGAAGAGCATGGCTTTTACTAAAGTGAGATTGAATGACAGTGAGATAGAGAGTGTGTGAAAGGATGAGAAAGAAGGTGTGATGGAGGGAGACAGAGAGTGATGCATAAGCCAGGAGATGGAAAGAGTGAAAGGAGAGGAAAGAATGAATAACACAGAGTGAGGAATCACTTTGGTATGGATCAGTCATTTACACCTCTGTGACTTCTGAGAGGAGGATAGAAGAGAGAGCCACCATTGGGAGGCATGAGGAGCTACTGCTGGACCTTTTGGAAGGGCTTCGTTCCCTGACGGAACGCCACGACCAAGAGTTCAAGACTATTATGGGGCAAATCAGGGAGTTGGCTCAAAGGCAGCCCGCCACCTCTGAGACCCCCCAACAACCTTTTTACTATTAGTGGTGGGTTTGTACAGCCTTTCCTTCTCAGTGCTCTCTCATTTTTGAGCTGCAGCCATCTTAATTCCCTTTGGATCGGTTAAAGATTGCATATATTATTACGCTAATGTCGGGAAGGGCGATCTCCTAGGCTACGGCAGTGTAACGATCTTCATGGACGGACCAAGGCGCAGCGTGCCGGGTTGAGTTAAACATATTTATTTGTCAACTCACTCAAAACAAAAACAAACGAAGATCAAAAGGTGTAGCACCAACGGCACATACACAATAACAGAGTCAACTTCCCACAAGGAAAGGAAGAAAAAAGGGCTACTAAAGTATGGCTCCCAATCAGAGACAACGATGGACAGCTGTCCCTGATTGAGAGCCCTACCCGGCCAACAACAAAGAAATACAAAAACTAGAACATAGAATGCCCACCCCAAATCACACCCTGACCAAACCAAAAAGAGCTCCTACCGGTCAGGGCGTGACAGTACTCCCCCCCCAAAGGTGCGGACTCCGGCCGCAAAACCTGACCCTAATGGGGAGGGTCTGGGTGGGCATCTATCCGCAGTGGCGGCTCTGGTGCGGGACGTAGACCCCGCACCACCTCTGGCTCCCTCGTTGCGGGCCCCGGACTGGGGACCCTCGTGGCGGGCCCCGGACTGGGGACCCTCGTTGCGGGCCCCGGACTGGGGACCCTCGTTGCGGGCCCCGGACTGATCCGTGATGCAGGCACTGGATACCTGTTGCGTGGAGCGGGCACAGGCCGTGCCGGGCTCTCGATGCGCACAGGGGGCCTGGTGCGTGGAGCGGGCATAGGCCGTGCCGGGCTCTGAAGGCGCACAGGGGACCTGGTGCATGGAGCAGGGGCAGGACGTGCCGGGCTCTGAAGGCGCACAGGGGACCTGGTGCGTGGAGCAGGGACAGGCCTCACTGGGCTCTGAAGGCGCACAGGGGGCCTGATGCGTGGAGCAGGGACAGGCCTCGCTGGCTCTGAAGGCGCACAGGAGCCTGGTGCGTGGAGCAGGAACGGGACATGCTGGACCCACGACCCGCACAGGGATCCTGGAGCGTGGAACAGGGACAGTGCATGCTAGGCCCACAATGCGCACAGGGATCCTGGAGCGTGGAACAGGGACAGTGCATGCGTCCCCAACACGCACAGGGATCCTGGAGCGTGGGACAGGGACAGTGCATGCTGGGCCCACAACGCGCACAGGGATCTGGGAGCGTGGAACAGGGGCAGGATACACTGGGCCGTGAAGACGCACTGGAGGTCTCGAGCGCACAGCCTGCACAACCCGTCCTGGCTGAATGGATAAATCCACCCTGCACCTGCGGGGCGCTGGCACAGGACGTAATGGGCTGTGGAGACACACCGGAGACACAGTACGCAGAGCCGGCGCAGGATATCCTGGTCCGAGGAGGCGTACTGGAGGCCAAGAGCGCTGAGCCGGCACACTCCTCCCAGGCTGAACACTCCTACTAGCAAGAACGAAGCGGGAAGCTGGCATGTCGCGCACCGGGCTGTGAACACGCACTGGTAACACTGTGCGTTTCACCGCCTCACACGGTGCCTTACCAGTGCGCTGCTCCATCTGGTAAGCACGGGGAGCTGGCCCAGGTCTCCAACCTGGCCCAGCCAAACTCCCCGTGTGCCCCCCCCCCAAAAAATTGGGGGGCTGCCTCTCGGGCTTAAAAGCCAGCCGTGTTCCTGCATACTTCTGCTCGTAGAAGCGCCGCTCCTTCTTTGCTGCCTCCAGCTCCTCCTTGGAACGGCGGTATTCCCCAGCCTGCCTCCCGGGTCCCTTCCCGTCCAGGATCTCCTCCCATGTCCAGGACTCCAGATAGGCACGCTGCTTGGTCTCTTGGTGGTAGGAAGTTCTGTAACGATCTTCATGGACGGACCAAGGCGCAGCGTGCCGGGTTGAATTAAACATATTTATTTGTCAACTCACTCAAAAAAACAACAACAAACGAAGATCAAAAGGTGTCGCACCAACGGCACATACACAATAACAGAGTCAACTTCCCACAAGGAAAGGAAGAAGAAACAGCTACTAAAGTATGGCTCCCAATCAGAGACAACGATGGACAGCTGTCCCTGATTGAGAGCCCTGCCTGGCCAACGACAAAGAAATACAAAAACTAGAACATAGAATGCCCACCCCAAATCACACCCTGACCAAACCAAAAAGAGACATAAACAGGCTCCTACCGGTCAGGGCGTGACAGGCAGTTTGGGAGCAACAATCCGCTATTTGTCGTGATCTGGAAGACTTCATGGCAGAGGTGAGGAAGGTTTTTGATTCTCCGATGTCCGGGAGAGAGGCAGCCCGAAAACTACTTGAACTACGTCAAGACTCCCGTAGTGTGGCAGACTACGCTGCAGACTTTCGCACGTTGGCCGCCGAGAGTGCCTGGAATCCGGAGTCCCTATTCGATACCTTCGTTCACGGATTATCAGAGGTGATGAAAGATGAGCTATCTGCTCGGGAGTTACTGGTGGACCTCGATTCCCTCACTATTAGGATTGATGGACGTCTACGGGAACGCAGGAGTGAGAGGTCTGGCCTATGTCACACTCGTCCATCCGCTGTGGCTCGCTCACTGAAGGAATCCGGAAGTCCCCGAAGGCTGTTTTTCCAAGAGGATCCGAGGCCATCCGAGCTCCCTCGAGAATCATCGGTGACGGGTGAGTTGGATACACCGGAACCTATGCAAATGGGAAGAGCTAGATTATCGCCTAGGGAACGTTTGCGCAGGCTAAGCTCCAATAGTTGTCTGTATTGTGGCACTGTAGGGCATTACATAGCCACCTGC
Source organism: Brachymystax lenok tsinlingensis (assembly GCA_030435695.1). Classification (NCBI taxonomy): domain Eukaryota; kingdom Metazoa; phylum Chordata; class Actinopteri; order Salmoniformes; family Salmonidae; genus Brachymystax; species Brachymystax lenok. The sequence goes on from CM059806.1 coordinate 22,623,920, forward strand.
CCAGTGAAGAGACCTGAATCCTTAGTAGGTACAAGTACACTGGTGAGCCTGACTGGGAACCCTCTTTCCCATTACCCAAACTCCTTTTTATGTAATCTTGCTGTGGGGAGACCAGTCTAAGTCTCTCCGGGTGCTCATTGACTCTGGGGTAGATGAGACTTTCATGGACGCTACCCTGGTATCGGAACTAAGTATCCCTACTCAACTCTTCTCCGTTCCCATGGATACCAGAGCACTGGACGGCCGGTCCATTGGAAGAGTCACGCACAGCACAGTTCCCATTAATATGCGGGTATCTGGAAACCACAGTGAGTCAATGCAGCTTCCCCTCATTGAGTCTCCCCACATCCCTATTGTTTTGGGATTTTCTTGGCTCCAGAAGCACAACCCCGATATTGACTGGACGACAGGTTAAATCCTGGGTTGCAGCCCGTTCTGCCATTCACATTGCGGCGCAGGCGGCGCAGCCTTCCCCGGAACGTCTCCCTCCAGGATTGAATACGGCCTCGGATCTCTCTGCCGTTCCCGCAGAGTACCATGACCTCTTGGAGGATTTCACCAAAGCTCGTGCTACCTCCCTTCCTCCACATCATCCTTACAATTGTGCTATTGACTTCCTCCCGGGCACCACACTACCTTGAGGCGGGCAATATTCCCTGTCTGGTCCTGAGACCATGACCATCGAGAAGTACAACGAGGACTCTCTGGCTGTTGGGAGTGTTCGCCCTTCTACCTCTATTGCTGGTGCAGGATTCTTCTTTGTGGGGAAGAAGGACAAGACCCTGCGTCCGTGCATTGATTACCGGGGCCTCAATGTCATTACGATAAAAAATGTCTTCCGCTGTCTTCCAGGCCCTGTTCAACGATGTGCTCTGGGACATGTTGAATCGTTTTGTTTTTGTCTACCGAGGTAGACAAAAACAAAACGATTCAACATGTCCCAGAGCACATCGTTGAACAGGGCCTGGTTTTCTCACGTTCCGGCTAACCGGATGTTCGTTCCTGATTCGGCCCGGCCTCAGGTCCTGGATTGGGCTCACACATCCAGGCTTACCTGTTATCCTGGGGCTCGTCATACTGTGGCTTTCCTCTGACAATGCTTCTGGTGGCCCACCATGGCTCCTGATGTCTCAGCCTTCGCCGCATGCATGGTGTGCGCTCAAAGCAAGACTCCGCGGCAAGCTCCATCTGGCCTCCTTTAGCCACTCCCTGTCTCTCATTGCCCCTGGTCCCATATTTCCCTGGCTGGATTTCATCACTGGGCTTCCTCCGTCAGACCCATTTCCTCCCTCTTCCCAAGTTACCATCAGCCAAGGAGACGGCCCAGCTCATGCTGCAGCACGTCTTCCGAATCCATGGACTCCCGGTCGACATGGTCTCGGATCGGGGTTCCTCAGTTCTCGTCCCGATTCTGGAAGGCGTTCTGTATACTTTTTGGGTCATCAGCTAGTCTGTCCTCCGGGTTGCTAGTAACCCCACCACCTGGAGCCAGCAACTGGTCTGGGTGGAATATGCTAGGAACACTCTTCCCTGCTCGGCTACTGGACTCTTCCCCCTTCGAATTCTCCATGGGGTATCAGCCTCCGCTCTTCCCAGAGCAAGAAGTTGAGGTCAACATACCCTCAGCCCAGATGTTTGTCCGCCGCTGTCAGCATACCTGGAAAAGAGCTTGGGCGGCTCTTCTCAAGACCACCTCCAGGTATCATCGACAAGTGGACTGCCACCGGACTCTGGCTCCCCGCTATCGGGTCGGGCAGAGGGTATGGTTGTCCACACGGGACCTGCCCCTCCGGGTGGAATCGCGCTAACTTTTCCCCCGTTTCATTGGCCTTTCCCTATTTCTAGAGTCTTTAGTCCCACTACTGTTCACCTGCTGTTACCCCGTACCCTCCATGTTCACCCTATTTGTCATGTGTCCAAGATTAAGCCCTAGTCTCACAATGTCTTCTGTTTCTAGGCCCATCCCCCCATGTCATCGACGGTCAGCCAGCGTACACGGTGAGACGCCTCCTGAGGGTTCGACCACGGGGCAGGGGTTTCCAGTACCTGGTTGACTGGGAGGGTTATGTTTCCCATGCCAATAAAGCCCTTTGAATTGAATTGAGAGAGATGGGGGACAAAAGGAGGGGTGACTGCTGAGAGGAGACAGGGAAAGAGAGACAGAGAGAGAGACAGGGAAAGAGAGAGAGAGAGAGACAGAGAGAGAGACAGAGAGAGAGCAAGCCAGAGAGAGAAAGATAGGGAAGAAAGGGAGGGGCGACTGAGAGAAGAGGAGGGAGAGACAGAGGCAGAGAGAAGGGGGGGTGAGAAAGAGGTGACTCCTGTCCCTGTCTCCTCTAGTCTCTCTCTCTGAAGGACCTGAGTAACTCCTACCTCCTGTCCTGGATATATTTCTGCACGTGCTCACACCCTCATACAGAGGACAACAGTGATACACTACCTAACTCACTGACCTGCAGTCCTGTGTCTGTGTACTCTGGTGTATGGTGTGTGCGTGCATAAGTGGTTTTACGTGTGTGTGTTTGTGTGTGTTTGCATGCGTGCATGTGTACTTACGATGAGTCCAGTCCTCTTCCTAGCACACAGGACTCCACACATCCCACAGATGAGAAACTGAGAGAGAGAGAGAGAGAGAGAGAGAGAGAGAGAGAGAGAGAGAGAGAGAGAGAGAGAGAAAGAGGAACCAGATCAAAACTGGTTCATGACATGAGCAGAACCTAATCTGAAACTGTTCAGAACTCGATCAGAAGTTATAATTAGATCAGAGAGAAAACAACTTCAGATGTCCAAGTTCAAAAGGGACAAAATAGTGAAATTATGACAGCATAGAAACAATAAAATAATTTAATAAACATTCTTTAGTAAAATAATGAGAATCTATAGCTCCTCCCTAGCTCATCTGGTAAACATCAACGAGACAGACCTCCATGGAACCTTTCACAGACCTCCATGGAACCTTTCACAGACCTCCATGGAACCTTTCACAGACCTCCATGGAACCTGTCATAGACCTCCATGGAACCTTTCACAGACCTCCATGGAACCTTTCACAGACCTCCATGGAACCTTTCACAGACCTACATGGAACTTTTCACCCGGGAGAAGTGAAATCGAGACAATGAGACTGTCTTCTGTAAGTGAGCGTGGGGGCGTTCTCACTGTATGAGGGCGTGCATAAAATGAAAGCTACTTTAATCAACAAACACATTAACTATTTCACTTGCTTTGGCAATGTAAACATATGTTTCCCATGCCAATAAAACCCTTTGAATTGAATTGGGGGAGAGAGAGAGAGAGAGAGAGAGAGAGAGAGAGAGAGAGAGAGAGAGAGAGAGAGAGAGAGAGAGAGAGAGAGAGAGAGAGAGAGAGAGAGAGAGAGAGAGAGAGAGAGAGAGAGAGAGAGAGAGAGAACTAAAGGCTCTACATACACACAGGCCACTCCAGATAGGTGAAGCGTCTCCTTGCTGTGGTTTGTGTTCCTCCCTGACCCGGATGAGCCCCACGGCCCCCAGGACGATACTGGAGACCCCCAGCCCCACCTCCAACACTGACAGCAGCAGCAGGCTCCACAGAATTTTCCGACTGGAACACATCCTGCTCAGGCATCCTCCTGGAGACCAGTCCGCCTGTCTGCCCTCCTAAGTCGGCTTCAGTCAGGAGGACACACGGGTTGGCAGCAAAACTTTTTTAAACGGAAAATAAACGTTTTGTAGGCTACTCCTCGGAAAACAGTCACGGTTGTGGACTGTCCTGGTTAAATATAGATGAACTGGATAAGTTCAGGTATAATATATAAGTTCAGGTACCTTCTGGTTTCACCCCGTTTCAAAACGTTTATATTATACTTGTGCCAACTAGCAACCCGACCCTGGAGGATCCAACGCCGGCGGACAGAGGAGGAGAGGGAGTCAGCCCTCGGAGAACAGCTTGATGTCCATATCCCTGATGAGGTAAGTTCTGGGCAGGAGATCAGGTAAATCCGTGTGAAATGTAGAGTAGGTTGCCTTCCACGGACATCTCTGTCATGTCGAGTAGATGTTATATATTTTTTATTTTGCCTACCTATTTTTTATCAATGAGACTAATCTGCATTAATAAAGACTGAGTTGTCTGTGAGTTGTCTGGTTGCTCTCGCTGATAACGAGAGGAGAGCATTCTGCTCTGAGCGGTCGCTAACGAGACTGGCACGCGGTTGCTGTCCATGGGGCTTAAACACTTGCGCAGACACACTCAACACCCTTCCGCGACCAGACCCAAGTGCCCTCCAGTTCTCTCTCTCTCTTTCTCTCTCTCACACACACACACACAAACAGAGAGACTACCCCCGGACAGTGTGGCACCTCCTCCTCCGGTCTTTCAGTTTAAATTAGACTCTAGAGACTCTCCGGTCCCCCGGGCAGTTTCACAGACACAAACCGGTGTCATTAGCACAACCCATGTAAATACAATAACAGTGAGATGATCTGTCTCACAAAGACACACACACACTGGTTCATGATTCAACTTCTTTATGTTTCTAAATCAATCCACTTGTTCAGCTTGTCTTGGCTCAAGCATTGTGTCCGTGTTGACGCTAACATATATATAGAACAGTTTCATATCTATCTGTCTAGCATCTTCTGCTGACTCTGGTCCATTGTTCTACCCTGTTACATAACGGTCAGTTCGAATGAGCCTCTCTCACCTGTGTGCAGTTACAGTGTAATGAATGGAATGATGCAATCTAAGAAACATAGATTACTAAACTAAACTGCTTTTTATGTTATAGCCTACTGTTATAAAATAATATTCCTGGATGGGAAACTCAACAGACATCTTCTTCATTCTCTCTCTCCCTCTGTGTCAATTCAATTTCAATTTCCAACCACTTAGGGATCATTGGGGCGCTAGCGCCCCGTTCCCGACACTACCCAGGGAAATGTAAGGCGCCAAATTCAAAATCCAAAAGTTGAATTATTAAACATTCATCAATATACAAGTGTTGCTCACTCTCTCTTTCCCCCCCTACTCTCTCGCTCTCTCTCTCGCTCCCCCATCTCTCTCTTTTTCTCTCTCACTCCCCCTCTCTATCTCTCTCTTTCTCCCCTTCTCTCTCCCTCTTTCTCGCTCCCCGCTTTCTCTCTCTCTCTCTCGCTCCCAGCCTCTCTCTCCAATCTCTCTCGCTTTCTCTATTTCCCTTTCTCTCTCACTCCCTCTCTCTCTCTCTCTCTCTCTCTCTCTCTCTCTCGACCCCCTTTCTTTCTCCCCCTCCCCTCTCTCTTCCCACCATCTCTCTCTCCCCTCTCTCTCTCGCTTTCTCTCTTGCTCCCCCTCTCTCTCGCTCTCCCTCTCCCTCACGCTCCCTCCTCTCTCTCTCGCTCCCCCTCTCTCTCGCCTCCCCTTTCTCTCTCTCTCTCTCTTTTCCCCTCCCCTCCCCTCTCTCTTCCCACCCTCTCTCTCTCTCCTCCCTCTCTCACTCTCGCTTCACTCGCTCTCTCTCTCTTCCCACCCTCTCTCTCTCTCCCTCTCTCTCTCTCGCTCCCAGCCTCTCTCTCTCCCCCTCTCTCTATTTATCTCTCTCGCTTTCCCCTCTCCCTCTCTCTTTTTCCTCCCCCTCTCTCTTCCCACCCTCTTTCTCTCCCCTCCCTCTCTCTCTCTCACTCTCGCTCACTCGCTCTCTCTCTTCCCACCCTCTCTCGCTTCCCCCTCTCCCTCTCTCTTTTTCCTCCCCCTCTCTCTCGCTCTCTCTCTTTCTCTCTCGCTCCCCTTCTCTCTCTCTCTCTCTCTCTCTCTCTCTCTCGCTCCCCCTCTCTCCCCCCTCCCCTCTCTCTCTTTTCCTCCCCCTCTCTCTTGCTCTCTCTCTCTCTCCCCCCTCCCCTCTCTCTCTCTCCCCCTACAATGTACATATTGCCAAACCACACTTTTGAGATTGTGATACATTTACAATATTCATATAATTAAAATAATATTATCAGATAGCACTGCATTTTGCTTTGTGCTTGTACTTGTGCTTGTACTTGTACTTGTGTTTCCCAATAAGTAATGTAGTTTTGTTTTGTTGTAATTTGGTTTATTCTGATTGATTGGATGTTCTGGTCCTGAGGCTTCAGTGTGTTAGTAGAACAGGTTTGTGAACTCAGCCACAGGACCAGCTGGATGAGGGGACTATTTTCTTTGCTCAGCTCTTGGCATTGCAGGGCTTGGTATTGATATGGGAAGGGGTCACTGTATTTTCAAAACTTAATTGCTCTTTTTTGAGTTGTTATTATTAGTGGATATTGGCCTAATTCTGCCCTGTATGCATTGTTTGTAGTTTTCCTCTGGACATTTAGGAGAATCTTGATTTAATTATGTCATGTATTTACACAATTTTCAATAACTTTGTAGGACATTCCTGTATGCCAAATAGAATCAAATGCTTCTTGGAAGTCAATAAAGCAAGCATACATTTTGGTATTATTTTGGTGGACATGTTTATCTATCTGGGGGTGTAGGGTGTAAATGTGATCGGTTGTGCAATGTTTTGGAATAAATCCACTTAGGCTTTTACTCATGACAATGTGCTTATTAAGGAAATTTTTAGAACTCTTACATTTATAATACTACAGAAAACCTTCCCCAGGTTCACACAAATGCCTCTGTAATTGTTAGGGTCAAACCTGTCCCCGTTCTTAAAGATTGGGGTGATGAGTCCTTGATTCCAGATGTCAGGGAAATAACATACACTTAGGATCAAATTAAACAGTTTTAATTTAGCCAATAAAAATGTTGCACTAGTGATTTTGAGCATCTCATTAAGGTTTGCCATCAGGTCCACGTGTTTTTTTTTTTTATTTGAGGGCCTGAAGTTTCTTATAGAGCTCCCGGTCAGTAATTGGGGAGTCCAATGGATTTTGTATCACTAATTCCTTTCTGTTTTTTTTTTCACAGATTCACAAAACCTTCTTATGAAGAAATGTATTCTTAACTGCCATTTGTTCCTTAACTAAAGACTTATGAAGAAAGTTAAGCAAAGTTGCTATTCCTCGAAAAGGTTATTGGAAATGTTATTGCGCTATTTCTTATGTTTCTCCTAAAGCAAAAAGTAAAGAAGAAATTTGAATCTTGAAAATAAAGTTATTGGATTTGTTCTTAATTCCAAGAAAGCTAAATGCTTGTGTTAAACTCAGGGCAGAGAATAAGCTCATGAAAGCAATTAAAAGTTTCAGTATTGATTATTTTAAACCCAAGGGCATGTTTTAGAACAGTAATCTCAGTACGAAATATGCTAACATGATTGCCATTGCTAGCTAGTTAGCTAGAGAAATTGGTTGCCTAGCAACACACATCTTAACTAGATTAATAAGATATTTGAAAAGTTTGTAAGAAAATGATAAAATCTTCAGATATTGTTGAGGAATTGCACTTACAAACTATCTTATGAACTCGTTTTTTTTCTTTCTTAAAAATCTTGTGTGTTTTGTGAATCTGGGCCCAGGTCTGGGCTGGGGGGCTGCCTCTCTGGTCTGGTAGAGGTGGTGGTCTGATGTGGGGTGGTAGGCTGGGCCCGGTCCAGTCTGGCTAGGCCGATGGAGGAAACCAGTTTTTCCTTTTCACTGTCCTCAAAAATGTGTATTTGCCATCCCTTGCAGATGCCTTTCTTTGTTGTATAGCTAAAATGCCTACTTACAGCTATATGGCAGGCAGTAGTCTGTTCTGTGTAAAATAACAGGTTTGTAACAGTCCTGTTGTGTGAGCAGCTGGCAAGCAGTTTCCGGTTCTCCCTCTGAATTCTGTGTTTAAAATTGATTCTTCCCTTCTCTGATTTCTGCTGGAAATTCAAAAAAAGAGAGGGGGGGTTCTCAGTCTCTGCTGCTGGTGGTGCTGCTGGCGCTGCCTCAGTGGCCATGTTGCTATGGTTACCTCCAGCAAACAGTTGGAGCTAGCCAGTAAGCTAACAAAAATGTATTTAGCTAGCTAGCACGATTAAGATCGCTCTCAAACTGTCAATCTTTTCCTCATGTGTTGATCTTCAGTTGTACAATTTGATTACCTATATTTTTGAGCTAATTTAATCTTGTACATTTCACTCTTAACAACCTAAAAGCTGTAGAAAGTCAGGAGCTGTTCATCTACATGACTCTCGCTCTCTCTCGCTCTCTCTCACTCTCTCTCTAAATTCAATTCAAGGGTTTTATTGGCTTGGGAAACTTATGTTTACATTGCCAAAGCAAGTGAAATAGATAATAAACAATATTTGTTTTTACAGTAAGCATTACACTCACAAAAGTTCCAAAATAATAAATACATTTCAAATGTCATATGATATGCAAATAGTTAAAGTACAAAAAAGAAACATAAATATGGGTTGTATTTACAATGGTGTTTGTTCTTCACTGGTTGCCCTTTTCTTGTGGCAACAGGTCACAAACCTTGCTGCTGTAATGACACACTATGGTATTTCACCCAATAGATATGGGAGTTTATCAAAATTGGATTTGTTTTCGAATTCTTTGTGGGTCTGTGTAATCTGAGTGAAATATTTGTCTCTAAGGTCAGACATTTGGCAGGAGGTTAGGAAGTGCAGCTCAGTTTCCACCTAATTTTGTGGGTAGTGTGCACATAGCCTGTCTTCTCTTGAGAGCCAGGTTTGCCTACAGCGACCTCAATAGCAATGCTATGCTCACTGAGTCTGTACATAGTCAAAGCTTTCCTTAATTTTGGGTCAGTCACAGTGGTCAGGAATTCTGCCACTGTGTACTCTCTGTATAGGGCCAAATAGCCCTAAACAGTCTTCTCTTGAGACCTGGCTCTCAAGAGAAGACGGGCTATGTGCACACTACCCACAAAATGAGGTGGACACGGAGCTGCACTTCAACCTCCTGCCAAATGTATGACCATATTAGAGACACAAATTTCCCTTAGATTACACAGACCCTGAAACATTTCGAAAAAACAAATCCAATTATGATAAACTCCCATATCTATTGGGTGAAATACCACAGTGTGCAATCACAGCAGCAATATTTGTGACCTGTTGCCACATGAAAAGAGCTCAGTTTTTTTCTCTCTCTCTTTTTTTTTGCAGAGTTCTGCATGCAGTCTCAATTTGGTGTTTGTCCCATTTTGTGAATTCTTGGTTGGTGAGCGGACCCCAGACCTCACAACCATGAAGGGCAATGTGTTCTATAACTGATTCAAGTATTTTTTCCAGATTCTAATTTGTATGTCAAATTTTTTTGTTCCTTTTGATGGCATAGAAGGCCCTTCTTGCCTTGTCTCTCAGATCATTCACAGCTTTGTGGAAGTTACCTGTGGCAATGATGTTTAGGCTGAGGTATGTATAGTTTTTTTGTGTGCTCTAGGACAGGTATTCCCAAACTGTGGTATGGGGTACGCGCAATGCCGTCGGGGGTACGCCCAAATAAAATGTGATTCACATTTTTTTTTAAATCATCACATTTTCAAACTGTCCATTTATATTTTCCAACAGGACTAAACATTTGGGTGAGTTTTTTTTCCTCTCCTGAATAGCCTCGTTTCACTGCCAAAAATAAAATTAAACCATCTAGTGTTCAGCGAAATAACAATGTCAAATACAGGTAGCCTAGTCAAATAATTAACATCCAGTCACATTAACGGTTACTCTCTCGCGGGAAATCCACTAAAGGTCCAGTCCGTATGTAGCCAAACGTAGCTGCTGCTCATGTTGATATCTGTACTGATGGCGCAAAAACCATGACAGGGAGACAAAGTGGAGTGGTAACGCGCGTGCGTGTGCAAGCAGTTGCTCCCAACGCCTCTTGGCTACACCGCAGCATCCACTAAGAGACTCTTGCTGCCAAGGGAATGCCTGACAGCTTGAAAGACGTTTTTGACACTACAGTGAAAATTGTTAACTTTGTTAAAGCAAGGCCCCTGAACTCTTGTGTATTTTCTGCACTATGCAATGATATGGCCGGCGACCATGTAATGCTTTTACTACATACAGAAGTGTGCTGGTTATCAAGGGGCAAGGTATTGACAAATGTTTTTAAATTGAGGGAGACGAGCTTAAAGTTTTCTCTTACTGACCATAACTTTTACTTGTCTGACCGCTTGCATGGGAACGAGTTTCTCACAGGACTGTCTGGGTGATGTTTTTTCTTGCCTGAATGATCTGAATCTAGGATTACAGCGACTCTCCACAACTATATTCAATGTGCGGGACACAATTGAGGCTATGATTAAGAAATTGAAGCTCTTCTCTGTCTGCATTAACAAGGACAACATACAGGTCTTTCCATCATTGTATGATTTTGTGTGTGCAAATGAACTTAAGCTTAGGGACAATGTCAAATGTGATATAGCGAAGCACCTGAGTGAGTTGTGTGCGCAATTACTCAGGTACTTTCCCAAAACGGATGACACAAACAACTGGATTCGTTATCCCTTTCTTGACCTGCCTCCAGTCCACTTACCGATATCTGAACAAGAGAGTCTCATTGAAATTGCAACAAGCGGTATACTACCCTCTACATCAACACCTTCAAACACCAGAGTTTAGCCACTTGGTGTTTGGGAAAATGTTTACTTCCTCAGTGCATGTGTGGGGGTTGTCAGGAGAGCTATCGGGGAAACTGACAGGGGGGCTGTTAGGAGGGGGTGGGGTCTGTTGGGTTGGTGGGTCCTGTATGGTCTGAGGTGGGCTGTTCTGCTGGCTTCTCTGGGGGGGAGTATCCTGCTCTCTGTCACACCTCAACTTTCTCACCTCATCCTTCAGTGCTGTTAGCTGTGCCATGTGTTCCTCTCCCTCCTCCTTCAGTGCTGTTAGCTGTTCCATGTGTTCCTCTCCCTCATCCTTCAGTGCTGTTAGCTGTTCCATGTGTTCCTCTCCCTCATCCTTCAGTGCTGTTAGCTGTGCCATGTGTCCCACTTTCTCCTCAAGTTCGCTCACCTCAGTCCGGAGTGCAGCCAGCTCTCTCAGATAGCCGTCCATCTCCACCTTCCGCCTCCGGGTGTTGTTGTGCTGGTCTGTTCTGTCTGGATCGTGTGGACAAGCTCTCTGAGCTCCACCATGTCTCTCTCCAGCTCTGTGAATTTATCCCTCTCAATGATAGAGGAGCAGTGCAGTTGTGGGACCTGGGTGTGTTCAGTGCTGGGGGGGTGACTATCCTCATCTGCAGGACAGTTTGAAGAGGTGTGATCAGACTCACTCAGGATGGAGGAGTCATCACCAAGAGAGAGAGCTTTTCCTGCTGTGTTCTCTCTTTGATTCCGTAAAAGTCCTGCTGAAACTGCTTGAGGGTGTCCTGCACCATTACTGTCCCAGACTTGTACACGTTGACAGAGGTTGTTTAAATTTCCTCAATGTCTATTATTCTAAGTTTCCACCCTGGGCCAATATCCTCTCTCTTGACATAGGGGTAGTGTGCTCTTATAGCACTGTGCCATGCCAGGGGATGGTCTGTACTTATTCCATGCAGTGTCATTTTTTATATCCAAGGGGTACTGTACTGTGATGACATCTGCACAGGGATACGCCATGGCACAGGGGCCTTCAAAGGCCTCTGCATTTGGGTGGGGATGGCTGTGAAACTCTGCTGCCATTGTTAGGCTCAAGAGTTCACACATCTCACTTCACACTTCAGTGCTAATTGAAGTTGCAACCAGGTATGTTCTGTCCTAGCAGCTTGGTAACTTAGTAGCCTTAATAAGCTTTATATAACAAAATTACCTAGAGATTATAATTGTTTGGTATTGTACTCGGTTTTGTATTGGATGGTATTTCCAGTTTTCCGCTGTGTTCCTTCTGTAGTTTTTGTTTTGCTTTAAATGTTTTCTTGATAGTCCTTGGTAGTAAGAATACATTCAGCTGATTTTGTCCAAAATCAAGGTTTTAGGTATGGAATTTTGATTTGGTTTGAAGGTTTTGATGTAGAGGGTAGTATACTGTATAAGTCATTGCAAAGAAAATCAAAGTTTTATACATTTATTGAACTATAATTACTCTCTCTCTCTCATTGTAAATTTGAGCTGTAGAACTCTTGAGATCTTTGACACACATTCAAGAAGACCATTACTGCACTAGAACCCCTCTAGAATTCTCTCCCTTCTCCAATGAGACACTTTCAAAGACAATGTACAGGTTTGTCCAGTGTTAAAGAGTAATTTAGTTTGTTAATAGTTTATTATTTACCTAGAAGATTGGCTGTTTTGACTCAGCATCCAGGGAAGCTGTAATTGTGTGACAGTGTGAGTTGGCATTTAGAGTCTGTTGGAGCGTTTAAAAGCTTTATACCTAAAACACACAAAATACCCCAGAGGCACGTCTAGGCTGCGTCCCAAATGGCACCACATTCCCTATGTAGTGCACTACCTTTCCTATGACGCAGCCAGCTGAACCAGCAGTTCTCCACTGAATTCTCAGATATGTATTTTTAGTAGCTGCTTAATGCATGTTTCATGATTATAACTCCTATATGGTTAATAATAATAATACTTTATTTTAAAGGGCTGGCTGCATGTTGTTATTGCTGAGCAAAGACGTTAAAGGGTGAAGCATGCATGCATACACGTACACACACACACACAGCCACTGTTGCATGTCCCTCAGTGTCTTCCTCTCTGACTCATCCCCGGATTTTGTGTTAAACGTTCTTCAACAAAGCTTTCTTAGTGTCCAACAAGCTTTCTCTGCCCTTAACCTTGTTCTGACCACCACCCTAAACAAAGGTTATGTGGTTTGGTAAGAAGAATGCCCCTCTCCGCACCGGTGTGATTACTACCTCTGAGGGTTTAGAGCTTGAGGTAGTCATCTCATACAAGTACTTGGGAGTATGGCTAGACGATACACTGTCCTTCTCTCAGCACAGATCAAAGCTGCTGGCTAAGGTTAAATCTAGACTTGGTTGACTATCGTAATCGCTCCTCTTTCACCCCAGCTGCCAAACTAACCCTGATTCAGATGACTATCCTACCCATGCTAGATTACATTCGGCCATCAGATTTGTCACCAATACTCCTTATAGGACACGTCACTGCACTCTACTCCTCTGTAAACTGGTCATCTCTGTATACCCGTCGCAAGACTGGTTGATGCTTATTTATAAAACCCTTGTCACGATCTCCTGAAGGGACAGACCAAGGCGCAGCGAGGTATCCAGTATACATTCTTTATTAATCAACGTAACTGGCAAAACAATAAACAAAACGAACGAAGATCGTAACGTTGAAACATAACTTAACGACAACAAAGCTATGCACAAACAATAACCCACAAACCCCTAGTGAAAACTACAAACATATATATGGTTCCCAATTAGAGGTAACGACACACAGCTGCCTCTAATTGGGAACCATTACCCCAACATAGAAATAGATAACCTAGAACAGAAAAAACCCTACACCAAAACAAAACACGCCAGCCTGTCTTCTCAGGCCTGGGCGTGACAGTACCCCTCTTCAAAGGCGCGGACTCCGACCGCGCCAACAGTCTTCGGTTGGGCCTCCTTGTCCCAGGTGGCGGCTCCGGTGCCGGCCGTGCTGGCTCGGGGTCCCACACTGGAGTCCCTGGGCTATTTGCCGGAACGGTTTGTTTTGGACTGGGGACCTTCTCTGGAGGTTCCGGACTGGGGACCTTCTCTGGAGGTTCCGGACTGGGGACCTTCTCTAGGGGTTCCGGACTGGAGACCTTCTCTGGAGGTTCCGGACTGGGGACCTTCTCTGGAGGTTCCGGACTGGGGACCTTCTCTGGAGGTTCCGGACTGGGAACCTTCTCTGGAGGTTCCGGACTGTCGACGCGAACTGGGACTCTGGTGCGGGGAGCAGGAACGGGCCGTACTGGACTCATGACGCGCACTGGGACTCTGGTGCGGGGAGCAGGAACGGGCCGTACTGGGCTCATGACGCGCACTGCGACTCTGGTGCGGGGAGCAGGAACGGGCCGTACTGGACTCATGACGCGCACTGGGACTCTGGTGCGGGAAGCAGGAACGGGCCTTACTGGGCTCATGACGCGCACTGGGACTCTGGTGCGGGGAGCAGGAACGGGCCGTACTGGGCTCATGACGCGCACTGGGACTCTGGTGCGGGGAGCAGGAACGGGCCGTACTGGGCTCATGACGCGCACTGGGACTCTGGTGCGGGGAGCAGGAACGGGCCTTGCTGGGTTCACGACGCGCACAGGAATCCTGGAGCGTGGAGCAGGGACAGGATGTGCTGGGTCCACGGCGCCCACAGGGATCCTGGAGCGTGGAACAGGGACAGGATGTGCTGAGTCCACGACGGGCACAGGGATCCTGGAGCGTGGAGCAGGGACAGGATGTGCTGGGTCCACGGCGCGCACAGGGATCCTGGAACGTGGAACAGGGACAGGACGTGCTGAGTCCACGACGGGCACAGGGATCCTGGTGCGTGGAGCCGGAACAGGACGTGCTGGACTCTAAGCGCACAGGGGGCCTGGTGCGCGGAGCCGGAACAGGACGTGCTGGACTCTCTAAGCGCACAGGGCCTGGTGCACGGAGCCGAACAGGACGTGCTGGACTCTCTGAGCGCACAGGGGGCCTGGTGCGTGGAGCCGGAACAGGACGTGCTGGACTCTCTAAGCGCACAGGGGACTTGGTGCGCGGAGCAGGGACTGGATGTACTGGGCTATCTAAGCATACAGGAGACCTGGTGCGTGGAGCCGGTACTTCTCTCCCCGGCTGTTCACTCACCCTTGCCTCACGGATGATGGGAGCTGGAATGTCACACACTGGGCTGTGGATGCGATCCAGAGACCCCACACGCAGAACCGGTGCAGGATATCTCGGTCCCAGAAGGTGTACTGGAGACCTAGCGCGCAGAGCCGGCACCACTTCTCCAGGCTGCACACTCACCCTCCCCTGACAGATGAGTGGAGCTGGAATCTCTCACACCGGGCTATGAATGCGCACTGGAGACACCATGCGCAAAACTGCATAGCACGGTGTCTTTCCAGTGCGATGCTCCCTCCAACGCTCCCTCCAAAGAGCACGAGGAGTTGGCTCAGGAGTCCATCCTGAACCGGTCAAACTCCCCGTGTGCCCCCCCCAATTTTTTTGGGGGGGCGCTGCCTCTCGGGTTTCCGCGCCAGGCGAGTCCTAACATATCTCTCCCTCTCCGGGTTCCACGCTCCATATAAATCCTCATAACTCCCTCGCTCAGTCTTCGCCGCTTCCATCTCCTTCTTGGGGTGACGATGCTCCGTCGTTTTCCTCCAAGGCCCCTTACCAGCCAATATCTCCTCCCATGTCCAGGACTCCTTTTGACTTTGCTGTTTGGTCCTTTTGTGGTGGGTTATTCTGTCACGATCTCCTGAAGGGACAGACCAAGGCGCAGCGAGGTATCCAGTACACATTCTTTATTAATCAACGTAACTGGCAAAACAATAAACAAAACAAACGAAGATCGTAACGTTGAAACATAACTTAACGACAACAAAGCTATGCACAAACAATAACCCACAAACCCCTAGTGAAAACTACAAACATATATATGGTTCCCAATTAGAGGTAACGACACACAGTTGCCTCTAATTGGGAACCATTACCCCAACATAGAAATAGATAACCTAGAACAGAAAAAACCCTACACCAAAACAAAACAAAACACTCAGGCCTTGGACGTGACAACCCTCTTAGGCCTCACTCCTCTCTATCTGAGATATCTACTGCATCCTCCACATTCAACACCTGTTCTGCCAGTCACATTCTGTTAAAGGTCCCAAAGCACACACGTCCCTGGGTCGCTCCTCTTTTCAGTTCGCTGCAGCTAACGACTGGAACGATCTGCAACAAACACTCAAACTGGACAGTTTTATCTCAATCTCTTTATTCAAAGCCCTAATCATGGACACTCTTACTGACAGTTGTGGCTGCTTTGCGTGATGTATTGTTGTCTCTACCTTCTTGCCCTTTGTGCTGTTGTCTGTGCCCAATAATGTTGGTACCATGCTTTGTGCTGCTACCATGTTGTCCTGCTGCCATGTTGTGTTACTACCATGTTGTTGTCATGTTGTGTTGCTACCATGCTGTGTTGTCATGCGTTGCTGTCTTGCTATGTTGTTGTCTTAGGTCTATCTTTTTGTAGTGTTGTGTTTAGAGATTTCAAGTTTTCATAACAATCGGTAATCAGCATTTTTAGGCGCCGATTATGGCCGATTACATTGCAATCCACGAGGAGACTGCGTGGCAGGCTGACCACCTGTTACGCGAGTGCAGCAAGGAGCCAAGGTAAGTTGCTAGCTAGCACTAAACTTATCTTATAAAAACAATCAATCTTAACATAATGACTAGTTAACTACACATGGTTGATGACATTACTAGTTTAACTAGCTTGTCCTGCTTTGCATATAATCAATGCGGTGCCTGTTAACTTGTCATCGAATCACAGCCTACTTTGCCAAACGGGTGATGATTTAACAAAAGCGCATTTGCGTTTCTTAAAATCAATACACAAGTGTATTTTTTAAAACCTGCATATTTAGATAAAAGAAATGCATGTTAGCAGGTAATATTAACTAGTGAAATTGTGTCACTTCTCTTGCATTCAGTGTAAGAAGAGTCAGGGTATATGCAGCAGTTTGGGCCGCCTGGCTCGTTGCGAACTGTGTAAAGACCATTTCTTCCTAACAAAGACCATAATTAATTTCCCAGAATTTTACAGAATTATGACATAACATTGAAGGTTGTGCAATGTAACAGCAATATTTAGACTTAGGGATGCCACCTGTTCGATAAAATACGGAACGGTTCCGTATTTCACTGAAAGAATAAACGTTTTGTTTTCTAAATGATAGTTTCCGGATTTTACCATATTAATGACCTAAGGCTCGTATTTCTGTGTGTTTATTATATTATAATTAAGTCTATGATTCGATATTTGATAGAGCAGTCTGACTGAGCGGTGGTAGGCAGCAGCAGGCTCGTAACCATTCATTCAAACAGCACTTTCCTGCGTTTGCCAGCAGCTCTTTGCAATGCTTGAAGCACAGCGGTGTTTTTGACTTCAAGCCTATCAACTCCTGAGATTAGGCTGGCAATACTAAAGTGCCTATACGACACATCACTGCACTCTATACTCCTCTGTAAACTGGTCATCCAATAGTCAAAGGTATATGAAATACAAACGGTATAGAGAGAAATAGTCCTATAATAACTACAACCTAAAACTTCTTAACTGGGAATATTGAAGACTCATGTTAAAAGGAACCACCAGCTTTCATATGTTCTCATGTTCTGAGCAAGGAATTTAAACGTTAGCTTTTTTACATGGCACATATTGCACTTTGACTTTCTTCTCCAACACTGTGTTTTTGCATTATTTAAACCAAATTGAACATGTTTCATTATTTATTTGAAACAAATAGATTTTATTTATGTATTATATTAAGTTAAAATAAAAGTGTTCATTCAGCATTGTTGTAATTGTCATTATTACAAATAATATATAAAAATTGTCCGGTTAATCGGTAGCGGCTTTTTTTTGATCCTCCAATAATCGTTATCGGTATCGGAGTTGAAAAATCATAATCGGTCGACCTATAGTTGTGTTGTCTCTCTTGTCATGATGTGTGTTTTGTCCTATGTTTTTATTAAATTTTTAATCCCAGCCCCCGTCCCGCAGGAGGCCTTTAGCTTTTGGTAGGCCGTCATTGTAAATAAGAATTTGTTCTTAACTGACTTGCCTAGTTAAATAAAGGTACAAATAAAATAAAATATTAATAAATAAAATCACTCTCTGTCCAGACATCTGTTTCATCTCCTGCTTCAGGCTGACTGTGGCTCCCGCTGACCTGGCCCGGTCAAGCAAAATTCTCTCATCACCAGGCCAGTTTCAGGTCAAAGCAGGTCAGAGGAAAGTGGAATAGAGGAGAGGAAGGGACAGGAAATGATATTGACAGGCATTGACTATCTAACTATAGGAAATCAATTATCAATAAAAAACAATGACACCTTTACTTCAGTTGGTTTGACCTTTTAGTTCCCCAGAGAGAGAGAGCGACAGAGGGAGATACAGAGAGAGAGCGGCAGAGGGAGATACAGAGAGAGAGCGACAGAGGGAGATACAGAGAGAGAGCGAGAGAGAGTGAGACAGACAGAGCGAGCCAAACCAAACGACTAACAACATTGGACACTTTATGGAACACAAAGCCTTCACTATCTAAATTTGAATTTGTCGATGAATAGAACGCATGTAGAGCAAGTGAAAAAAACTAAACTACTAGGCGTCATGTTGGACCAGCTTTATCATGGTCAGAACACATAGATAATATTGTTATTAAGATGAGTATGGGAATTGCTGTTACAAGAAAATGTTCATAGTATGTAACATCTAGCACACTGAATCAGGTGATTCAGTCCCTGGTCCTATCACACTTAGAGTACTGTCCGGTTACATGGTCATCTGCAGCAAAGAAAGAAGATCCAAATGGCTCAAAACAGGGCTGCCAGATTATCTCTTCATTGCTCTAACCGTATTATTAAAATGCATCAGAATCTCTCATGGCTTCACGTTAAAAACAAATTACTATCTAGTCTTCTAATTTTCTTTAGGAATGTTATATTTAAAAAAAGAAACACAGTATTTTTTGAGTCCAGTTAGTACATACTAGCAACACGCATAACCACCAAACCAGACAGGCAAATTCAGGGCAGCTAAAACAACCCAAGCCAAGGACAAATCGCCTTAAATCTACAGTTTTATATAGAGCCATAGCTAAATGGAACTCTTTACCAATCCATATTTCTCTGGCAAAAAGTAAATCCACCTAAAAGAATAAAAGAACATCTAATGCGATAGACCATGTGACTGGACAGCAAATAGAAAGCATCAACTGAATGATAAATGTGTTTCCTGTCAGGTATTTTAATTATCTGTATTGTCTACTTGTTGAATGTTTGTGAAGTCTTGATTGTGGTTGTTTGTAATGTCTTGTTAATTGGTGTTGGATCCCAGGAAGATTAGCTAGCATTACGGTGTTAGCTAATGGGGATCCTGAAAAGATTATTATAAAAAATATATAAAAAAATCTCATCCTGGAATATCCAAGGCCTGAGGTCATCTACCATTGGCCTAAAGAGCAGGAACCTGGACTTCAAATACAGACATTGCCATCCTACAAGAAACATGGTATAGAGGAGATGAACACACTGGTTGCCCTCTAGGTTACAGAGAGCTGGTAGTCCCATCCACCAAACTACCAGGTGTGAAACCGGGAAGGGACTCAGGGAGTATGCTAATTTGGTTTAGAGCAGACCTAACACACTCTATTAAATTAATCAAAACACAAACATTTTACATCTGTCTAGAAATTCAAAAGGAAATTATCTCAACAGAGAAAAATGTCCTCCTGTGTGCTACCTATATCCCCCCTCTAGAATCACCATACTTTAATAAAGACAGCTTCTCCATCCTGGAGGGGGAAATCAATAATTTCCAGGCCCAGGGACATGTACTAGTCTGTGGCGACCTAAATGCCAGAACGTGACAAGAACTTCACACCCTCAGCACACATGGAGACAAGCATCTACCTGGAGGTGACAGCATTCCCTCCCCCATATGCCCCCCTAGGCACAACTACGACAAAATAACCAACAAAAACGGGTCACAACTCTTGCATCTCTGTCGCATGCTAGTGTATGTACATAGTTAATGGTAGTCTTCGAGGGGACTCCTATGGTAGGTACACCTATAGCTCATCCCTTGGCAGTAGTAATGTAGGCTACTTTATCACTGACCTCAACCCAGAGTCGCTCAGAGCATTCACAGTCAGCGCACTGACACCCCTAACAGATCACAGCAAAATCTACTTGAAGAGAGCAATACTCAATCATGAGGCATCAAAGCCAAAGGAACTGAGTAATATTAAGAAATGCTGTAGATGGATGGAAGGAAAGCACTGTAGAAACCTACCGCAAAACAATTAGGCAACAAATTCAAACTCTTTTAGACAACTTCCTTGGATTTGACCTCTCAGCTTTCCTATAAAATCTAAAAATTTCCAACAGAAAACCAAAGAAAATTAACAACAATAACAAATGGTTTGATGAAGAAACATAGAGACCCAGAAAACTTGAGTCTTCAGTATTGTGAATCACTAAAACAATACAGAAATACACTATGGAAAAATAAGGAATAGCACATCAGAAATCAGCTCAATGTAATTGAGAATCCTTAGACTCTAACCACTTCTGGAAAACTTTGAAAACACTAAACAAACAATAAGAGTTATCTATCCAAAACGGAGATGTATGGGTAAACCCCTTCTCCAATATTTTTGGCCCAATAACAAAGGACAAACAGCAAAAACATTTAGATGATCAAAAACAAATCTTAGAATCAACTATTAAAGACTACCAGAACCCATTGGATTCTCAAATTACATTGAATGAATTACAAGACAAAATACAAACCCATCAACCCAAAAAGGCCTGTGGTGTTGATAGTATCCTCAATGAAAGGATCAAATATACAGACTATAAATTCCAATTGGCTATACTTAAACTCTTTAACATCATCCTTAGCTCTGGCATCTTCCCCAATATTTGGAACCAAGGACTGATCAACCCAATCCACAAAAGTGGAGATAAATTTGACCCCAATAACTACTGTGGGATATGCATCAACAGCAACCTTGGGAAAATCCTTTGCATTATCATTAACAGCAGACTCGTACATTTCCTCAGTGAAAACAATGTACTGAGCAAATGTCAAATTGGCTTTTTACCAAATTACCGTACGACAGACCACATATTCACCCTGCATACCCTGATTGACGAACAAACAAACAAAAACAAAGGCAAAGGCTTCTCATGCTTTGCTGATTTCAAAAAAGCGTTTGACTCAATTTGGCATGAGGGTCTGCTATTCAAATTGAAGTAAAGCTGTGTTGGGGAAAAACATACAACATTATAAAATCTATGTACACAAACAACAAGTGTGCGGTTTTTAATTGGCAAAAAACACACATTACTTTCCACAGGGCCATGGGGTGAGACAGGGGTGCAGCTTAAGCCCCACCCTCTTCAACATATATATCAACGAATTGGTGACTTAGAACAGTCTGCAGCACCCGGCCTTACACTACTAGAATCTGAAGTCAAATGTCAACTGTTTGCTGATGATCTGGTGCTTCTGTCCCCAACAGACAAACCATCAAACAGGCAAAGCGTCAATACAGGACTAAGATTGAATCGTACTACACCGGCTCTGGCGCTCGTCGAATGTGTCAGGGCTTGAAAACTATTACGTACAAAGGGAAAACCAGCCGTGAGCTGCCCAGTGACGTGAGCCTACCAGATGAACTCAATGCCTTTTATGCTGGCTTTGAGGCAAGCAACACTGAAGCATTCATGAGAGCACCAGCTGTTTTGGACGACTGTGTGATCACGCTCTCCGTAGCCGATGTGAGCAAGACCTTTAAACAGGTCAACATTCACAAAGCTGCAGGGCCAGACGAATTACCAGGATGTGTACTCAAAGGATGCGCGGACCAACTGGCAAGTGTCTTCACTGACAGTTTCAACCTCTCTCTGGCTGAGTCTATAATACCTAAATGTTTCAAACAGACCACCCTGTGCCCAAGAAAGCGAAAGTAACCTGCCTAAATGATTACCGCCCCATAGCACTCACATCGGTAGCCATGAAGTGCTTTGAAAGGCTGGTCATGGCTCACATCAACAGCATCATGCCAGAAACCCTAGACCCACTCTAATTCACATACCGCCCCAACAGATCCACAGATGACTCCTCCTGTACTCCCTGTTCACCCACGACTGCATGGCCAAGCATGACTCCAACACCATCATTAAGTTTGCTGACGACACAATAGTGGTAGGCCTGATCACCGAAAACGATTAGACAGACCATAGGGTGGAGGTCAGAGACCTAGCAGTGTGTTGCCAGGACAACAACCTCTCTCTCAATGTGAGCAAGACAAAGGAGCTGATCGTGGAATATAGGAAAAGAAGGGCCGAACAGGTCCCCATTAACATCGATGGGACTGAAGTGGAGCGGATCGAGAGTTTCAAGAGAGGGTAGCGCGTACGGCCCAGTACATCATTGGGGCCAAGCTTCCTGACATCCTGGACCTATATACTAGGCGGTGTCAGAGGAAGGCCCCAAAAAATGTCTAAGACAGTCACCCAAGTTATAGACTGTTCTCTCTGCTACAACAAGGCAAGCGATACCAGAGCGCCAAGTCTAGGACCAAAAGGCTCCTTAACAGCTTCCCCAAGCCATAAGACAAATCAAACGGCCACACAGACTATTTACATTGACACCCCTTTGTTTTTACACTGCTAATCACTTTACAAATTACCTCAACTAACCTGTACCCCAAGACATTGACCTGGTACCGGTACCCCTTGTATATAGCCTCGTTATTGTTATGTACATTTGTGTTACTTTTTGTTTGATTGATTAAATTATTATTTTTTTTTAATTACTTTAGTTTATTTTGTAAATATTTTATTAACTCTATTTATTGAACTGTATTGTTGTTTAAGGGCTTGTAAGAAAGCATTTCACTGTAATACAACACCTGTTGTATTCGAAGCATGTGACAAATACAATTTGATTTGATCCAATGGGGGCCAACAACAGCACCTAAATCTTCTACACAGATTCTGTCAGACCTGGGCCCTGACAGTAAATCTCAGTAAGACAAAAATAATGGTGTTCCAAAAAAGGACCACAAATACAAATTCCATCTAGACAACATTGCCCTAGAGCACACAAAAAACAATACATACCTCTGCCTAAACAGCGGCACAGTTAATTTCCACGAAGCTGTGAACGATCATCCATGTTTCTCAAACATCAAATTTCGAATTTGTTGCAAATATCAAATTTTGAGGTGTCTAAATTAAGTTTAGGCATTAACTCCAAATTTTTAAGGTTAGGTTTAAGTTTAGGTAGTAACACCGGAATCTTAAGGTTAGGCATTAGCTCTGAATGGTTAAGGTAACGGTTGTGGTTGGGGATAGGCTTGAAACAAACATCTCAAAAATAACTTTCCATCACTGGATTTGAACTTGCAACCTTAAGAATCAGAGGGATCCCCATCCACAACGCCCTACCAAAGCCAAAACCTACTTGAAGGTAACAGCGCCCACTGTTGCTCCTAGTGGCTGGTTTCCACGTCATCTACTGACATCCTCAGACATGGATGGACGTTGAATACTGACTTGTATCACGGGTGACCTGGCTGCTCATATCACCAGGCCTGTCAGTCTCTGTCTGTTTCAAAACAGTACAGTCTGTACAGTCTGTGTTATATCAGTGGGCCTCAGTCATGATCAGACCTCAACCGTGTTCTAAAGTACTGGACGCACAACAATTTCCCTGGTGTAGGGTTTGAAAAGAATAAAGCAAAGTCTGAATTGGAAACATAACTAGCTCAAACAGACTCCCTCAATGGCTGAATGAGAAGAATGTTACTTTCCTCCTCAACCTGAGCTTCAGCATTCAGCTTTTACTGAACAGGGATGTGGGTCCGCTTGTGATCTACTAATCAATCTCAGATCTGCTGACACACACACACACATGCACGCTCACACACACACACGCTCACACACACACACACACACACACGCACGCACGCACACATGCACGCTCACACACACACACGCTCACACACACACATGCACGCTCACACACACACACACATGCATGCTCACACACACACACACACACACACATGCCACACACACTCTCATTCCCACCCTGTGTAGTCTTGCTACGGTTTTCTTTAAACTGCTGTGAAAAGTGCTGATGTGACTCAGAATGCAGGGACTGGAATAGTACTGTGTGTGTGTTTGTGTGTGTGCACGGCTTCTTGTGTGTGTGTGTGCGTGTGTGCATGCATGAATGTGTGATTGTCGGATAGGAACCCTTGTTCCGATCACAGCAAACGTGAATAGAAGTGGGGCCACTATTCTTAGCCACATGCCAGTCACAGTTACATAATGAGGAGGAGTGTGTATGTGTTTTATGAGGTGAACGGAGGGGCGATCCCTCACATTGCACATCAGCAGGAAAGCAAATGTCCACCTCTGTTTCCTCACAAGCCAGAGAAAGACAGAGGGAAGGAAGAGAGACAGACAAAGAAAAAAATCTAATCAAGTCAAATTTTATTGGTCAAATACACATAATTAGCAGATGTTATTGCGGGTGTAGCAAAATGCTTGTGTTCCTTGCTCCGACAGTGCAGTAGTATCTAACAATTCACAACAATACACACAAATCTAAAAGTAAAATAATGGAATTAAGAAATATATAAATATTAGATTGAGCAATGTCAGAGTGGCATTGACTAAAATACAGTAGAATTGAATACAGTATATAATTATGAGATGAGTAAAGCAGTATGCAAACATTATTTAAACATTATTAAAGTGACTAGTGTTCATTATTAAAGTGGCCAGTGATTCCAAGTATATGTATACAGGGCAGCAGCCTCTAAGGTGCTGGCTATTTAACAGTCTGATGGCCTTGAGATAGAAGCTGTTTTTCAGTCTCTTGGTCCCAGCTTTGATGCACCTGTACTGACCTCGCCTTCGGGTGAACAAGCCGTGGCTCGGGTAGTTGACGTCCTTGATTATCTTTTTGGCCTTCCTGTGACATCGCGTGCTGTAGGTGTCCGGGAGGGCAAGTAGTTTTCCCCCGGTGATGCGTTGGGCAGACCGCACAACCCTCTGGAGAGCCCTGCGGTTGCGGGCGGTACAGTTGCCGTACCAGGCGGTGATGCAGCCCGACAGGACGTTCTCAATTGTGCAATTGTCTGCGGTCCCGTCGATGTGGGTAGGGGCGTGCTCCCTCTGAGAGAGAGTCTATATACAACACAGTATATAGACATAATATGACATTCTTTAGCAATTTTTTTGTGTGTAATGTTTACTGTTCATTTTTATTGTTTATTTCACTTTTGTTAATTATCTATTTCACTTGCTTTGGCAATGTAAACATATGTTTCCCATGCCAATAAAGCCCCTTAAATTTTAATTGAATTGAAAGATTGAGAGAGAGGAGACCGAGAGAGAGAGATGCAAGGAAGAGAGAGACCAAAATATGTGTTCGCTTGAATTAGTCGCAGTATCAGACCTGCAGAGATCTGTCAGTGTGTGTGTGTGTGTGTTTGTGTGTGTGTTCCCGCTGCCATCAGTGTTGTCTCCCAGCTCTGCTCTACTGGACGTATTAACTTCTATTAGAATCACCCTAACGGAACAGTGTGTATGTGTGTGTCTCACAGGACAGAGTGGTTCATTCCCCAATGAGCATCAGGATATTTTTAGACCCACGGTGCCCTCTGTTCTGTTGAAGTCATTGTTGTTTGTTGTTTTCTCTTAGTGAACTCTGGGATACGAAGTCAGTTTTGGGAATCCTGTTGTCCCCGTTGTTGAAATGTTGTAGGATCGTTGTGAGATGGAGGATTGTCGTGAGATGTTGTAGGATTATTTCTGAAATCCAGTTTTTCAATGAAACAAAGCAGATAATTTGTTTCTTCATAAAATGTATATCTACCCTCCCGAGTGGCGCAGCGGTCTAAGGCACTGCATTTCAGTTCTAGAGGCGTCATCACAGACCCAGGTTCGATCCCAGGCTGTGTTGCAGCCGGCCACGACATTGAGACCCATGAGGTGGTGCACAATTGGCCCAGCATTGTCCAGGTTAGGGGAGGGTTTGGCCGGCCGGCATGTCTTTGTCCCATCGCGCTCTAGCAACTCCTTGTGGCGGGCCGGGCGCATGCACGCTGACTTCGGTTGCCAATTGTAAGGTGTTTTCTCTGACACATTGGTGCAGCTAACTGCCGGGTTAAGTGAGCAGTGCGGCTTGGCAGGTTTGTGTTTTGTAGGACGCATGGCTCTCGACCTTCGCCTCTCCCGAGTCCGTATGGGAGTTGCAGCGATGGGACAAGGCTGTAACTACCAATTGGATATCACGAAGTTGTGGAGAAAAAGGGTTAAAAAAGTTGTATTATTTTTTTTACAATTTTAAAATATGTATGTCTATAGCTGCGAGACGTTGTGTCAGTCCCAGACTGCGTCCGTGTGAACACAACATCTGACTATCGTTCCTAGAGAGGTAAACTGACTTAGTTCTTCCCTAGCAACACCCTTGCAACACCCTAGAAACAGACAACACTCCCCTGAGCCATAACCTCTCCCTTTAGGAGAGCTGTTTCTGCCCTGTGGGCACACACCCAGATGAATGCACATACACAGACCCTTGCATACGCACATACACATGTACAGTGACTTGCAAAAGTATTCACCCCCCTTGGCATGTTTCCTATTTTGTTGCATTACAACCTGTAATTTAAAATGATATTTATTTGGATTTCATATAATGGACATACACAATATTTCCAAATTGGTGAAGTGAAATAAAAAAAATAACTTGTTTCAAAAAATTCTAAACAATTTCAAACGGAAAAGTGGTGCGTCCATATGTATTCACCCCCTTTACTATGAAGCCCCTAAATAAGATATGGTGCAACCAATTACCTTCAGAAGTCACATAATTAGTTAAATAAAGTCCACCTTTGTGCAATCTAAGTGTGACATGATCCGTCACATGATCTCAGTATATATACACCTGTTCCGAAAGGCCCCCGAGTCTGCAACACTACTAAGCAAGGGGCACCACCAAGCAAGCGGCACTAAGAAGACCAAGGAGCTCTCCAAACAGGTCAGGGACAAAGTTGTGGAGAAGTACAGATTAGGGTTGGGTTATAAAAAAATATCTGAAACTTTGAACATCCCACGGAGCACCATTAAATCCACAACAAACCTGCCAAGAGAGGGCCGCCCACCAAAACTCACGGACCAGGCAAAGAGGGCCTTAATCTGAGAGGCAACAAAGAGACCAAAGATAATGCCTGAAAGAGCTGCAAAGCTCCACAGCGGAGATTGGAGTATCTGTCCATAGGACCACTTTAAGCCGTACACTCCACAGAGCTGGGCTTTATGGAAGAGTGGCCAGATAAAATAAGCAAACATGTTTGGTGATCGCCGAAACGCATGTGGGAGACTCCCCAAACATTTGGAAGAAGGTACTCTGGTCAGATGAGACTAAAATTGAGCTTTTTGGCCATCAAGGAAAACACTATGTCTGGGGCAAACCCAACACATCTCATCACCCCAAGAACATCATCCCCACAGTGAAACATGGTGGTGGCAGCATCATGCTGTGGGAATGTTTTTCATCGGCAGGGACTGGGAAACTGGTCAGAATTGAAGGAATGATGGATGGAGCTAAATAGAGGGAAATTCTTGAGGGAAACCTGTTTCAGTCTTCCAGAGATTTGAGACTGGGACAGAGGTTCACCTTCCAGCAGGACAATGACCCAAAGCATACTGCTAAAGCAGCACTCGCGTGGTTTAAGGTGAAACATTTAAAAATCTTGGAATGGCCTAGTCAAAGCCCAGACCTCAATCCAATTGAGAATATGTGGTATGACTTAAAGATTGCTGTACACCAGTGGAACCCATCCAACTTGAAGGAGCTGGAGCAGTTTTGCCTTGAAGAATGGGCAAAAATCCCAGTGGCTAGATGTGCCAAGCTTATAGAGACATACCCCAGGAGACTTGCAGCTGTAATTGCTGCAAAAGGTGGCTCTACAAAGTATTGACTTTGGGGTGGGGGGGTGGGGGGGTGAATAGTTATCCATGCTCAAGTTTTTTTTGTATTATTTTTGCATCTTCATAGTGGTAGGCATGTTGTGTAAATCAAATGATACAAACCCCCCAAAAATCTATTTTAATTCCAGGTTGTAAAGCAACAAATTAGGAAAAATGCCAAAGGGGATGAATACTTTCGCAAGCCACAGTACACATACAAAACACAAACTTCCTATGGGTTTAAACCCTGAGCCTGTAGGCATTGGTTTCAGGAGCTAACACAACTCTCCAGATCTTAGGTAAGGCTATATATTTTTTGAGTTACAGAAAGGTAATTATGGATGATGATGGTAAAGATGATGATGATTACTTTGATGATGATTATAATTCATTTTTATGAATAACTCATATTTGAAATACATAAGCAAGCACCACAACACACAACACACACACACACACTGCCTGATTCCCTGTCCAATGGGACAGAAGCACATTGCTTGCTGAGGGACACAACAGCCTGCCGTCCCAGTGTGCATTGCAGCAGAGTGGAAGGCAGGTCATCTACCCAATGAGGTGAGAGGAGCATGTTACACACACCATTACTCTACACACACACACACACACACACACACACACACACACACACACACACACACACACACACACACACACACACACACACACACACACACACACACACACACACACACACACACACACACAGGCACACCCCTCTCTTTGTCCTGTGAGGGTTGCTGGAGTACAGGAGAGGAGTTGTATTTCACCTCACACTGATAACTTAGAGAAGAACTGAACCAGAAAGGAGAAACACAGAGAGTGCGGGAGGGGGTGAGAGAGAGAAAGAGTTAGAGGGAGAGGGGGAGTGGAGATGGAGAGGGAGAGGGGAGAAAGACTAAGGGTGGGATAAATAAAAGTAGATGGAGAGAGGAAGACGAGCAGAGGAAGAGAGAAAACTTAAGCCCCACCCTCTTGAACATATATAGCAACGAATTGGCGAGGGCACTATAACAGTTTGCAGCACCCAGCCTCACCCTACTAGAATCTCAAGATAGACTAGTCTACTGTTTGTTGATGATCTGATGTTTCTGTCCCATACCAAGGAGGGCCTACAGCAGCACCTAGATCTTCTGCACAGATTCTGTCAGACCTGGGCTCTGACAGTAAATCTCAGTAAGACAAAAATAATAATGTTCCAAAAAAGGTCAATTTGCCAGGACCACAAATACAAATTCCTTTCAGACACCGTTGCCCTAGAGCACACAAAAAACTATCCATACCTTGGCCTAAACATCAGCGCCAAAGGTAACTTCCACAAAGCTGTGAACGATCTGATAGACAAGGCAAGAAGGGCCTTCTAAGCCATATAAAGGAACATAAAATTCAACATACCAATTAGGATCTTCCTAAAAATACTTGAATCAGTTATATTCTGCTCACCAACCAAGAATTCACAAAATGGGACAAACACTAAATTGATACTCTGCAATGCTGAATTCTTCTGTGTACAACGTAAAACACCAAATAATGCATGCAGAACAGAATTAGGACAATTCCCGCTAATTATCAAAATCCAGAAAAGAGCTGTTAAATTCTACAACCACCTAAAAGAAAGTGATTCCCAAACCGTCCATAGCAAAGCCATCACCTACAGAGAAATGAACCTGGAGAAGAGCTCCCTAAGCAAGCTGGTCCTGGGGCTCTGTTCATAAGCACAAACAGACCCCACAGAGAACCAGGAAAGTAACACAATTAGACCCAACCATGAAAAAACTAAACGATAATTACTTGACACATTGGAAAGAATTTACAACAAAAAAACTGAGCAAACTAGAATGCTATTTGGCCCTAAACAGAGAGTACATTGTGGCAGAAAACTTGACCACTGTGACTGACCCAAAATTAAGGAAATATTTGACTATGTACAGACTCAGTGAGCATAGCCTTGCTTTTGAGAAAGGCCACCGTAGGCAGACCTGGCTCTCAAGAGAGGACAGGCAATGTGCACACTGCCCACAAAATTAGGTGGCAACTGAGCAGCACTTCCTAACCTCATGCCAAATGTATGACCATATTAGAGACACATATTTCCCTTATATTACAGAGACCCACAAAGAATTCGAAAACAAATCCAATTTTGATAAACTTACATATCTATTGGGTGTGCCATCACAGCAGCAATATTTGTGACCTGTTACCACAAGAAAAGGGCAACCAGTGAAGAACAAACACATTGTAAATACAACCTATATTTATATTTATGTTTATTAATTTTCCCTTTTGTATTTTAACTATTTGCACATCATTACAACACTGTATATATACATAATATGACATTTGAAATGTCTTTATTCTTTTGGAACTTTTGTGTAATGTTTACTGTTCATTTTTTATTGTTTATTTCACTTTTGTTTATTATCTATTTCAATTGCTTTGGCAATGTAAACATGTGTTTCCCATGCCAATAAAGCCCCTTAAATTGAATCTGAATTTAATTGAGAAAGAGGGAGAGAGAGAAATAGGGAGGGAGAGAACGAGAGAGAGAGAGAGAGAGAGAGAGAGAGAGAGAGAGAGAGAGAGAGAGAGAGAGAGAGAGAGAGAGAGAGAGAGAGAGAGAGAGAAAGAGGGAGAGAGAGAAAGGGAGGGAGAGAGAGATTGATGAGGTCTTACAATGTGAACTGTAAGAGAGACAACTAGTTCTAAAATCAATCCCCTCTGCGATACCCAGCATTCTCCCTGTCAGCGCTGACAGGTAACTACAGGAAGTGGCAATAGAGGTCAGAACTATCTGTTGAACATTCTAACCATCCTAATCAGGGTCAATTGACCTCCAATTTTGTGAGTGTGTGTAAGTCTGTGTGTCTAAGTGCGTGTCTGTGTGCGTGTCTGTGTGCGTGTAACTGCGTGTCTGTGTGTGTCAATGCGTGGCTGTGTGTGTCAGTGTGTGTCTGTGTGTGTCAGTGCATGTTGGTGTGCGTGTCTGTGTGCGTGCATGTGACAGTCTGTCAGTCCAATGAGACTGTGATCTGACATGATCTTGTGACTTGTCAACAGAGGGTGGTGATGTAACGTGATTTGACACACACAGACACACACACACACTTGATGGACGGAAGAGCTGAGCCCTTCACTCTCCCTCGCTGACACACACACACACAGTAACCTTGTCACCGGAGACCTGACAGGCTCTGTCCCTCTTTGATCCTGGGACAGGATGGCGCTGCAGGTTTCTGACACACACAGACAATGTCGGTCCCAAACACCGCTCTTAGTTAAAGGACATTCCCCGCCACTCTGGCACAGCCGTAGCTTCCCTCTCTCTCTCTCTTTCCCTCTATCTCTCTTCTTTCTCTATTTAAGTCCCACTAAGAGTAAATGTGTCTTCACACTGCATGCTCCACATTCCAGAGACTGGCAGACTCAGCCGGACAGCCTGTGTTCCAGGCTGAAATCACATTGATCACAATATTGGTTAGTTCTCTAATTATCTGTGTTTTTATTGATTCTTTCAAAATAATATCTTCAGCACTTGGAGAAGCTCACCTAGGGGACTAGCTTACAAGGTACAGACCAACAGGTACTTAGTCAACTGCTTGCTTGTTTGTGTGTGCGGAAGTATGCAGGCACACACACACACCACTATAGCAGCAGATAAAACACTCATACACAAAAGCCATTAAAGAAAGACTGAAACTGTTTTCATGTTCATATGTTTAGCCCCTAGATGCTTATGAAACAGTTGTGTTGTGCTTAACACCTGCTATAGTGTGTGTGTTTATATAAAACCCTCTAGGAGCTGTGTTGAATATACAGTATCAGCCAGGAGTTCTGATGGCTGTCAGGTTGTGTATTTCTAAATGTGTTTGGAATGGCTGTTAATGTCTTTAGTTTTTCTAACCTACCAACTAGAGGGAGAAACATTCACCTGATCTTTTCATATTTTATTATATTTTCTTCCACTCTTTCTCTCTCTTTTGTTCTTTCCTTTTCACTCTTTCCTGTTTTCTCTTTTACCTTTCATCTTTCCGACTGGGTCTGAGCCAGAACCTTGCTGAGTTAGAGTCTTGGCCAAATGTAGAACCTGATCAAGAATTTGACGCAGTGCAGTCGACAGCTGCAGAATTCCAATCTTGTTTTGTCCCATTATTTCAAAATGTTACAGCTACTCTAAATAGCTACTCAACTAAATGTTACAGCTACTCTAAATAGCTACTCTACTAAATGTTACAGCTACTCTCTATAGCTACTCTACTAAATGTTACAGCTACTCTAAATAGCTACTCTACTAAATGTTACAGCTACTCTAAATAGCTACTCTACTAAATGTTACAGCTACTCTCTATAGCTACTCTACTAAATGTTACAGCTACTCTAAATAGCTACTCTACTAAATGTTACAGCTACTCTAAATAGCTACTCTACTAAATGTTACAGCTACTCTCTATAGCTACTCTACTAAATGTTACAGCTACTCTAAATAGCTACTCTACTAAATGTTACAGCTACTCTAAATAGCTACTCTACTAAATGTTACAGCTACTCTAAATAGCTACTCTACTAAATGTTACAGCTACTCTCTATAGCTACTCTACTAAATGTTACAGCTACTCTAAATAGCTACTCTACTAAATGTTACAGCTACTCTAAATAGCTACTCTACTAAATGTTACAGCTACTCTCTATAGCTACTCTACTAAATGTTACAGCTACTCTAAATAGCTACTCTACTAAATGGTACAGCTACTCTAAATAGCTACTCTACTAAATGTTACAGCTACTCTAAATATCTACTCTACTAAATGTTACAGCTACTCTAAATAGTTACTCTACTAAATGTTACAGCTACTCTAAATAGCTACTCTACTAAATTTTACAGCTACTCTACTAAATGTTACAGCTACTCTAAATAGCTACTCTACTAAATGTTACAGCTACTCTAAATAGCTACTCTACTAAATGTTACAGCTACTCTAAATAGCTACTCTACTAAATGTTACAGCTACTCTAAATAGCTACTCTAATAAATGTTACAGCTACTCTAAATAGCTACTCTACTAAATGTTACAGCTACTCTAAATAGTTACTCTACTAAATGTTACAGCTACTCTAAATAGCTACTCTACTAAATGTTACAGCTATTCTAAATAGCTACTCTACTAAATGTTACAGCTACTTTAAATAGCTACTCTACTAAATGTTACAGCTACTCTAAATAGCTACTCTACTAAATGTTACAGCTACTCTAAATAGCTACTCTTCTAAATGTTACAGCTACTCTAAATAGCTACTCTACTAAATGTTACAGCTACTCTAAATAGCTACTCTACTAAATGTTACAGCTATTCTAAATAGCTACTCTACTAAATGTTACAGCTACTCTAAATAGCTACTCTACTAAATGTTACAGCTACTCTAAATAGCTACTCTACTAAATGTTACAGCTACTCTAAATAGCTACTCTTCTAAATGTTACAGCTACTCTAAATAGCTACTCTACTAAATGTTACAGCTACTCTAAATAGCTACTCTACTAAATTTTACAGCTACTCTAAATAGCTACTCTACTAAATGTTACAGCTACTCTAAATAGCTACTCTACTAAATGTTACAGCTACTCTAAATAGCTACTCTACTAAATGTTACAGCTACTCTAAATAGCTACTCTACTAAATGTTACTGTGTTTGTGTGTGTGTGTGGGCGTGTGCCAGAGCAGATCAGAATGCATATTGTTAGTGAGAAGCTGCTCATTGATTAACATAAACAGCTTCAGTCCTCAGAGAGAATACATTTTTAACAGGAAATGTAAAACTTGAGTGTATTTGAGGTTTAAAAAGGCTTCTGAAGTTTGTAATTTCCATTTACGAAAAATGTGTCAACCCCTACAAAAATGTCCATTAATTATAATCCACATAATAATTCACATTTCCTGTTGCTGCAGGATTATTTTCCAGCTGTAGCAAACTGTCTCAAATGAAGATCCTACATTTGTAGTGCACTACATTTGACCATTGTAACATCAGAGGGTAGCAATAACCTCTGATCTAGTCTACTGACTTTTAAATGTCACAGTCTGACACTAATGCAGTGGATGACAGCCTGCTGAATCAACTCTGTTCTAACGAACACAGTCACACTATATCTCCGTAGCATTAGCCATATTGATATGGTGGTGCGTGTGTCTATTGCGGAAAGTTGACACACACAGACACACAAGCACACACACAGTGTTAGGGTTAAGGTCTGGCATTAAAGTTAATTTGTTGCTAAAGTTAATTTATTTTCTTGTTTCCTCACACCCACGCCAAAAGTACACACACACACACCCTTTCCCCTAATCTGCTCTCTCTGCATGTTAATGTCTAGTGTGTGTAACAGTAGTAGTGGATTTAAACTGCTTACCTCGTTCCCCTGGGTCACAAAAGGCATTGGGTCACATACTGAGTGTTTGTGTGTGTGTGTGTGTGTGTGTGTGTGTGAGGAGAGACACATGGAACGAGGGGTTAATACGGTAATGTGGGGGAAGCTGTAACCTGTAACAAACCTTGTTCAGTCTCCTCAGGACTTTGAATGGCCCCAACAACCGCAGACCCAGCTTCCGGCAGGGCAGGCAGAGGGGCAGGTTTCGGGTCGGTGCCACCAGGCAAGAGGCCGTGAGTATGCGAGTGGGATCCATGGACCGCTCCTCTGTGTCATACATCCGGGACAGTGCGTCTGCCTTCGTATTCTGGGAACCTGGTCTGTTGGACAGGGTGAAAACAAAACGGGTAAAGAACATGGCCCACCTTGCCTGGCGAGGGTTCAGTCTCCTCGCCGTCCGGATGTACTCCAGATTGCGGTGGTCAGTCCAGATGAGAAAAGGGTGTTTAGCACCCTCAAGCCAATGGTCCAATGGTCCAATGACTATTTCGTGAATGTGTCAAGAGATACAGGATAAAAGTGTCTCCATTGATCCTAGGTCCTGGAAGTTCTGTGCAGACTCAGGAAAACTGAGGTTTGGAGA
Organism: Brachymystax lenok tsinlingensis; assembly: GCA_030435695.1. Taxonomy (NCBI): domain Eukaryota; kingdom Metazoa; phylum Chordata; class Actinopteri; order Salmoniformes; family Salmonidae; genus Brachymystax; species Brachymystax lenok. The sequence continues at coordinate 22,658,520 of CM059806.1, forward strand.
AATACGCTGATTTAAAGAGGAGTTCCTCTCTACCAGTTCCTCTTTACCAGTTAGGGAAAGTGATGGTTCTGTTTATTGTTCCCTGACTTTCCATTACTTTAATAATTAACCAAACACTCAAACATTAACCATGAAAGCACTCACTCACTCACTCACTCACACACACACACACACACACACACACACACACACACACACACACACACACACACACACACACACACACACACACACACACACACACACACACACACACACACACACACACACACACACACACACATCTCTGCTGTCCTGCGCCTGACTTTTCCACCAACTACACCACGCATTCTGACAGAATAATGAGTCAGCAGGAGCAGACACCCCAGTGTTAGCGGTCGAGGAGCGCGTCCACCATTCAGCAGTGTGGTAATGGGAGCCGCTACCTGACCAAAGCCCCGGTAAACCTCCGGTAATAGTTGGCAAACCCTAGAAACCGCTGCACTTCCTTCACCTTGGTGGGAGTCGGCCAATTACGCATGGCTGAAATGCGGTCACTCTCCATCTCCACCCCTGAAGTGGAAATGCGGTACCCTAGGAAGGAGACGGACTGTTGAAAGAACAGACATTTCTCAGCCTTGATGTACAGGTCATGCTCCAACAGTCGACCAAGCACCCTGCGCACCAGAAACACATGCTCGGCGCGTGTAGTGGAGTATATCAGAATGTCATCAATTTATATACAAAAACATGTGTGCAACAGAGGGCTCTGGGTGAGCCTGGGGTCGACTCATCTGGGGTGACACGAGAGTGCCCTGCATGCTGCCTCGACTCCCAGAGGGACCTCCCCAGCACCGACCGGCAGTGTGCCGTCTGCGGCCACAGATGGTGCATGGACCGGTCCCTCCTCCGGTCGCCCTAAGTGCAGCACCTCCCAGCTCCATGGGCGTCGGAGCGGTGGTGCTGTGGGATGGAACTGACAGGCCCCGATCTGGACGTCCGCGGGTAGCCAGCAGGTTATCCAGCCGGATGGACAGGTCCACCAGCTGGTCCAAGGTGAGGGTGGTGTCCCTGCAGGCCAACTCCCGACGAACGTCCTCTCGCAAACTACACCGGTAGTGATCAATCAGGGCCCTGTCGTTCCATCCCGCGCCGGCGGCCAGGGTCCGGAAGTCTAAGGCGAACTCCTGTGCGCTCCTCGTCCCCTGCCTCAGGTGAAGCAGACGTTCACCTGCCGCTCTACCCGCAGGTGGGTGGTTGAAAACTGCCCAAAAGCGGCGGGTGAAATCCTCGTAGTGGTCCAACACCGCTTCTCCTTCCCCCAATACGGCGTTGGCCCACTCCAGGGCTTTCCCTGAGAGGCAGGAGACGAGGGCGGACATGTTCTCACAACCCGAAGGAGCCGGGTGGACGGTCGCCAGGTAGAGCTCCAGCTGGAGTAGGAACCCCTGACATCCGGCAGCCGTCCCATCATACTTCCTCGGGAGCACGAGCCGAATCCCCCTGAGACCAAGTGAAGGAGGTTTGAACAGTGGTGCCTGTGGTGGTGCTGGTAGAGGCGCTGGAGGAACTCCTCTCTCCCAACGGTCCATCGTTTGCAGGACGCGATCCATGGCGGTGCCGAGACGTTGCAACATAGTCGCATGCTGCTGGACGCGCTCCTCGACCGCTAACACTGGGGTGTCTGCTCCTGCTGACTCATTATTCTGTCAGAATGCGTGGTGTAGTTGGTGGAAAAGTCAGGCGCAGGACAGCAGAGATGTGTGTGTGTGTGTGTGTGTGTGTGTGTGTGTGTGTGTGTGTGAGTGAGTGAGTGCTTTCATGGTTAATGTTTGAGTGTTTGGTTAATTATTAAAGTAATGGAAAGTCAGGGAACAATAAACAGAACCATCACTTTCCCTAACTGGTAAAGAGGAACTGGTAGAGAGGAACTCCTCTTTAAATCAGCGTATTTCTCCAAACCTCAGTTTTCCTGAGTCTGCACAGAACTTCCAGGACCTAGGATCAATGGAGACACTTTTATCCTGTATCTCTTGACACATTCACGAAATAGTCATTGCCGCTAAACCTTCAAGCTGCATACTGGACCCTATTCCAACTAAACTATTGAAAGAGCTACTTCCTGTGCTTAGTCCTCCCATGTTGAACATAATAAACGGCTCCCTATCCCCCGGATGTGTACCAAACTCACTAAAAGTGGCAGTAATAAAGCCTCTCCTGAAAAAGCCAAACCTTGACCCGGAAAATGTAAAAAACGATCTGCCTATATCAAATCTCCTATTCCTCTCAAACAAATGTGAAAAAGATGTTGCGCAGCAACTCACTGCCTTCCTGGAAACAATTAATGTATACAAAATACTTTAGTCTGGTTTTAGACCCCATCATAGTACTGAGACTGCACACGTGAGGGTGGTAAATAACCTTTGAATGACGTCAACCCAAGGCTCTGCATCTGTCCTCGTGCTCCTAGACCTCAGTGCTGCTTTTGACACCATTGATCACCACATTCTTGTGGAGAGACTGGAAACCCTAATTGGTCTACATGGACAAGTTCTGGCCTGGTTTAGATCTTATCTGTCAGAAAAATATCAGTTCATCTCGGTGGATGGTTTGTCCTCTGACAAATCAATTGTACGTTTCGGTGTTCTTCAAAGTTACATTTTAGGACCACTCTTGTTTTCATTATATACTCTACGTCTTGGTGATGTCATTTGGAAAAAACACAATGCCAACTTTCACTGCCATGTGGACGACACACAGCTATATATTTCGATGAAACATGGTAAAGCCCCAAAATTGCCTACCCTGGAAGCCTGTGTTTCAGAAATAAGGAAGTGGATGGTGGCAAATGTTTTACTTTTAAACTCGGACAAAACAGAGATGGTAGAGATCTGCTGTTGGATCTGACAATTCATCTTGATGATTGTACAGTTGTCTCAAATAAAACTGTGAAGGACCTCAGCGTTACTCTGGACCCTGATCTCTCTTTTGACGAAGTTTACATACACTCAATTAGTATTTGGTAGCATTGCCTTTAAATTGTTTAACTTGGGTCAAACATTCCGGGTTGCCTTCCAAGCTTCCCACAATAAATTGGGTGAATTTTGGCCCATTCCTCCTGACAGAGCTGGTGCAACTGAGTCAGGTTTGTAGGCCTCCTTGCTCGCACATGCTTTTTCAGTTCAGCCCACACATTTTATAGGATTGAGGACAGGGCTTTGTGATGGCCACTCCAATACCTTGACTTTGTTGTCCTTAAGCCATTTTGCCACAACTTTGGAAGTATGCTTGGGGTCATTGTCCATTTGGAAGACCCATTTGCGACCAAGCTTTAACTTCCTGACTGATGTCTTGAGATGTTGCTTCAGTATATCCACATAATTTTCCTACCTCATGAGGCCATCTATTTTGTGAAGTACACCAGTCCCTCCTGCAGCAAAGCACCCCCACAACATGATGCTGCCACCCATATGCTTCACGGTTGGGATGGTGTTCTTTGGCTTGCAATCCTCCCCCTTTTTCCTCCAAACATAACGATGGGCATTATGGCCAAACAGTTCTATTTTTGTTTCATCAGACCAGAGGACATTTTTCCAAAAAGTACGATCTTTGTCCCCATATGCAGTTGCAAACCATAGTCTGGCTTTTGTTATGGCGGTTTTGGAGCAGTGGCTTCTTCCTTGCTGAGCGGCCTTTCAAGTTATGTTGATATAGGACTCGTTTTACTGTGGATATAGATACTTTTGTACACGTTTCCTCCAGCATCTTCACATGGTCCTTTGCTGTTGTTCTGGGATTGATTTGCACTTTTCACACCAAAGTACGTTCATCTTTAGGAGACAAAACACATCTCCTTCCTGAGCGGTATGACGGCTGCGTGGTCCCATGGTGTTTATACTTGCGTACTGTTGTTTGTACAGATGAACGTGGTACCTTCAGGCGTTTGGAAATTGCTCCCAAGGATGAATTTCTTTAGATTTTCCCATGATGTCAAGCAAAGAGGCACTGTGTTTGAAGGTAGGCCTTGAAATACCTCCACAGGTACACCTCCAATTGACTCAAATGGTGTCAATTAGCATATCAGAAGCTTCTAAAGCCATGACATCATTTTCTGGAATTTTCCAAGCTGTTTAAAGGCTCAGTCAACTTAGTGTATGTAAACTTCTGACCCACTGGAATTGTGATACGGTGAATAATAAGTGAAATAATCTGTCTGTAAACAATTGCTGGAAAAATGACTTGTGCCATGCACAAAGTAGATGTCCTAACCGTCTTGCCAAAACTATAGTTTGTTAACAAGAAATATGTGGAGTGGTTGAAAACGAGTTTTAATGACTCCAACCTAAGTGCATGTAAACTTCCAACTTCAACTGTAAGTATTCAGACCCTTAACTCAGTACTTTGTTGAAGCACCTTAGGCAGCGATTTCAGCATTGAGTCTTCTTGGGTATGACGCTACAAGCTTGGCACACACTGTATATAGATTTTTTTTATTGTGTTATTGACTGTACTTTTGTTTATTCCATGTGTAACTCTGAGTTGTTGTTTGTGTCGCACTGCTGTGCTTTATCTTGGCCAGGTCATAGTTGTAAATGAGAACTTGTTCTCAACTGGCCTGCCTGTTTAAATAAAGGTGAAATAAAAAAATACAAAAATAAAAACACCTACCAGGTACAACCCTAAATCTGTAACCATGGGGCACCCTCTTAGATATCATCCTGACCAACTTGCCCTCTAAATACACCTCTGCTGTCTTCAACTAGGATCTCAGCGATCACTGCCTCATTGCCTGCGTGTGAAATGGGTCCGCGGTCAAACGACCACCCCTCATCACTGTCAAACGCTCCCTAAAACACTTCAGCGAGCAGGCCTTTCTAATTGACCTGGCCCGGGTATCCTGGAAGGATATTGACCTCATCCCGTCAGTAGAGGATGCCTGGTTGCTCTTCAGAAGTGCTTTCCTCTCCATCCTAAATAAGCATGCCCCATTCAATTATTTTTAAACTAAGAACAGATATAGCCCTTGGTTCACCCCAGACTTGACTGCCCTTGACCAGCTCAAAAACATCCTGTGGCGTTATGCATTAGCATCGAATAGCCCCTGCGATATGCAACTTTTCAGGGAAGTCAGGAACCAATATACTCAGTCAGTTAGGAAAGCTAAGGCTAGCTTTTTCAAACATAAATTTGCTTCCTGTAGCACTAATTCTAAAACGTTTTGGGACACTGTAAAGTCCATGGAGAATAAGAGCACATCCTCCCAGCTGCCCACTGCACTGAGGATAGGAAACACAGTCACCACCGATGTATCTACGATAATTGATAATTTCAATAAGCATTTTTCTACGGCTGGCCATGCTTTCCACCTGGCTACCCCTACCCGGCCAACATCTCAGCACCCTGCAGCAACTTGCACCCCCTCCCCATTTCTCCACCAAAATCCAGACAGCTGGTGTTCTGAAAGAGCTGCAAAATCTGGATCCCTACAAATCAGCTGGGTTAGACAATCGGGACCCTCTCTTTATAAAATTGCTGCAACCCCTATTACTAGCCTATTCAACCTCTCTTTCATATCGTCTGAGATCCCCAAAGATTGGAAAGCTACCTCGGTCATCCCCCTCTTCAAAGGGGGAGACACTCTAGACCAAAACTGTTATAGACCTATATCCATCCTGCCCTGCCTTTCTAAAATCTTCGAAAGCCAAGTTAACAAACAGATCACCGACCATTTAGAATCCCACCGTACCTTCTCCACTATGCAATCTGGTTTCCGAGCTGGTCATGGGTGCACCTCAGCCACGCTCAAGGTCCTATCATAACCGCCATCGATATAAGATAGTACTGTGCAGCCGTATTCATCAACCTGGTCAAGGCTTTCGACTCTGTCGATCACTCTGTCGATCACCGCATTCTTATCAGCAGACTCAGATTTTAGGCTGGGTTCTGTATAGCACTTTGTGACATCTGCTGGTGTAAAAAAGGCTTTATAAATACATTTGATTTGAAATGACTTAGAGAAACTGGTAGAGGAACTGGTAAAGAGGAACTGGTGGAGGAACTGGTAGAGGAACTGGTAGAGGAACTGGTGGAGGAAATGGTAAAGAGGTACTGGGAGAGGAACTGGTAAAGAAGAACTGGTAAAGAGGAACTGGGAGAGGAACTGGTAAAGAGGAACTGGTAAAGAGGAACTGGTGAGTAAGGAAAACAACACAGTTGGTCACTAGAATGTGTGTGTCTGAGTGTGTGTGTGAACAAGATTCAAACCAGGGTCTTCTGTGTGCCACTTTACCGTGTTAGCCTAGTAAACTGAAGCCTAGGCCTTACCTTAGGCTAGGACACAAGTCTTCATGTGTAAGATTATGTTAATCCTCTGAGACCAGCTTGGTTGTCACAAGACTCTGTTAATCCTCTGAGACCAGCTTGGTTGTCACAAGACTCTATTAATCCTCTGAGACCAGCTTGGTTGTCACAAGACTCTGTTAATCCTCTGAGACCAGCTTGGTTGTCACAAGACTCTATTAATCCTCTGAGACCAGCTTGGTTGTCACAAGACTCTGTTAATCCTCTGAGACTGGCTGAGTCGTTACAAGACTGAGTGACATCTGCTGTGTCAGGCACTATCCTCGCCAAGTATAGAACTGCCTTATTAACTATTTATCACAGACACCACACACACACTTACACTTACACTTACACACACACTTACACACTTACACACACACACACACACACACACACACACACACACACACACACACACACACACACACACACACACACACACACACACACACACACACACACACACACACACACACACACACACACACACACACACACACACACACACACACACACTTCTCTCCTTAGACCTGGGAAAAGACCCACTGAAGAGGTTTGAGGTACAGGAGGGAAAAGAGAGAATCTCTCTCCTCATTCTCCACAACTCAGTGAAATAAGATCTGTCTGTACTCCACCTTACACAGAACTGCCCACTTAACATATGTGGAATATATGACATAGATAGTACATATTCTGCAAAACCTCAAACCCTGTGAGTTGTCTCCCTCATACCTCTCCATTGCTCTAATCATATCCAGTAACTACAGCTGGTCTGCTACACTAGCTCTGACCACAAGAGGGTGCTGCTGTCTCATACTCTGCAGATTATGCTGGGTATACAGTATAATGGTGTATGAGACATGAGCTGTATTTATTCAATGTGTGGCCAAAACGTCTGTTCTATAATGTTATACTGTTTTTCTATCTGAATCATGATGAATTCCTTTTACTAACAATATATAAAGGTAACTCTTTTTGTTTTATATATAGGTTATATAGTTATATAGTCTTCAGTCTTCTATTAAAAGGTAACTTATTAACCCAATTCATTGTATAAACGTTTATAATTTATCATCCTTGTCTAGAGTTTAGCCCAGACAGAGCTGAAAACAATTTAGAACTGATAACTGTTCATGTTTGTTTCAAGGTTTCCCAGTATCAGTCTGGATTCTCTACGGAAAGGAAAGTGGAAAGGATAAGTCCTTGGGCTTTGTGTGCGTGCGTGCGTGTGTGTGTGTGTTGTTTCTGTGTTTTTATACAGTAGCAGTGTCATCCTCGAAGGAAAATCCCCGATATTCCAGCAGGACGTCTGACACACATACACACAGTATTGTATAACTAACAATTCAGTCCCATTCAAAATCCTATTTTCCCTAACCCCTAACCATAAACCTAACCCTTACCCTAACCTTAACCATAACCCTAACTTTTTTACCCTCAGCACTTTATTTTCTTCCTCCTGTTGTTGAACTGTTGTGTGTGACCCCTCTGAGCTCTCGGCCTTTCATGTTCTCAGACCCTCTTCAGACCGGTGGGATGTACAATATAGAAACAGGGCAGAAAGTTACAATAGGCCCGTGCAACCCAGGGTTTGATAACAACATAAACAGAAACCCTCTTAAACCTAACCCTAACCCTAATTTTAGTCCTAACTGCTAAAACAGACAAGGTCATGCCAAATAATTATCCCCACATATCGTTCAGCCTATCAATGGCCTTGTTTGCCAGCATGCTGTGTGGTCAGAAACATGCTTCCCCATCTTGATGAGCACTTCCACTTCCTGACAACTCCTGTCGCCATCTGCAGTCCGGAGACCCTCATCGAGCTCTGCTGCTGCGGCCAGACCTCCAGATCCGGGGCCCTCACCTGGTCCCTCTGCCTGGCTCCAGTAGCCTAAGTATCAAGTTCCAGGGTCCTAATCAAGCTCTGCTGCTGCAGCCCTACGGTCTTCAGTCCTGAGACACTCGTCGAGCTCTGCCGCTGTGGCCCTGCTGGCTCCAGTCCTGGTGTCCTCAGCTGACACAGTGCCAAATCAAATCAAACTTTGTCACATGCGCTGAATACAACAAGTGTAGACCTTACCGTGAAATGCTTACTTACAAGCCCTTAACCAACAGTGCAGTTCAAGAAAGAGTTAAGAAAATATTTACCAAATAAACTAAAGTAAAAAATAATAAAAAGTAACACAATAAAATAACAATAAGGAAGCTATATACAGGGGGTACCTGTACCAAGTCAATGTGCGGGGGTACAGGTTAGTCGAGGTAATTTGTACATGTAGGTAGGGGTAAAGTGACTATGCATAGATAATAAACAGCGAGTAGCAGCAGTGTAAAAACAAATGGGGGTCAATGTAATAGTACGGTGGCCATTTGATAAATTGTTCAGCAGTCATATGGCTTGGGGGTAGAAGCTGTTAAGGAGCCTTTTGGTCCTAGACTTGGCACTCCGGTACCGCTTGCTGTGCGGTAGCAGAAAAAACAGTCTATAACTTGGGTAACTGGAGTCTCTGACAATTTTATGGGCTTTTCTCTGACACCGCCTCGTATATAGGTCCTGGATGGCAGGAAGCGGTGATGCAACCAGTCAGGATGCTCTCGATGGTGCAGCTGTAGAACTTTTTGAGGATCTGGGGACCAATGCCAAATCTTTTCAGTCTCCTGAGGGGGGGAAAGGTGTTGTCGTGCCCTCTTCACAACTGTCTTGATGTGTTTGGACCATGATAGTTCGTTGGTGATGTGGACACCAAGGAACTTGAAACTCTTGACTCACTCCACTACAGCCCTGTCGATGTTAATGGGGGTCTGTTCTGCCCGCCTTTTCCTATAGTCCACGATCAGCTCCTTTGTCTTGCTCACATTGAGGGAGAGGTTGTTGTCCTCCCTGACCTCCCTAGGGGGTCTCATCATTGTCGGTGATCAGGCCTACCACTGTTGTGTCGTAAGCAAACTTAAAGATGGTGTTGGAAATGTGTTTGGCCACGCAGTCGTGGGTGAACCGGGAGTACAGGAGGGGACTAAGTACATACTCCTGAGGGGCCCCAGTGTTGAAGATCAGCGTGGCAGATGTGTTATTACCTACCCTTACTATCTGGGAACGGCAGGTCAGGAAGTCCAGGATCCAGTTGCAGAGTGAGGGGTTTAGTCCCAGGGTCCTTAGATTAGTGATGAGCTTCGTGGGCACTATGGTGTTGAACGCTGAGCCGTAGTCAATGAACAGCATTCTCACATAGGTGCTCCTTTTGTCCAGGTGGGAAAGGCCAGCGTGGAGTGAGATTGAGATTGCGTCATCTGTGTATCTGTTGGGGCGGTATGTGAATTGGAGTGGGTCTAGGGCAGTGGTTCCCAAACTTTTCATAGTCCCGTACCCCTTCAAACATTCAACCTCCAGCTGTGTACCCCCTCTAGCACCAGGGTCAGTGCACTATAAAATGTTTTTTGCCATCATTGTAAGCCTGCCACACACACTATACGATACATTTATTAAACATAAGAATGAGTGTGAGTTTTTGTCACAACCCGGCTAGTGGGAAGTGACAAAGAGCACTTATAGGACCAAGGCAAAAATAATAATAGAATAATAATCAATAATTTTGCTCTTTCTTTGGCCATCTAACATATAAAACCTTATTTGTTCCTCAAAATTGTGAATAACTCACCACAGATTAATGAGAAGAGTGTGTTTGAAAGGATGCACATAACTCTACAATGTTGGGTTGTATTGGAGAGAGTCTCAGTCTTAATTCCTTTTCCACACACAGTCTGTGCCTGTTTTTAGCTTTCATGCTAGTGAGGGCCGAGAATCCACTCTCACATAGGTACGTGGTTGCAAAGGGCATCCGTGTCTTAACAGAGTGATTTGCCAAGGCAGGATACTCTGAGCGCAGCCCAATCCAGAAATCTGGCAGTGGCATCTGATTAAATTACATTTTCACAGAACCGCTTGTTGCAATTTCAATGAGGCTCTCTTGTTCAGATATCGGTAAGTGGACTGGAGGCAGGGCATGAAAGGGATAACAAATCTAGTTGTTTGTGTCGTCCATTTCGGGAAAGTACATGCGTAATTGTGCACCCAGCTCACTCAGGTGCTTCGCTATATCACATTTGACATTGTCCCTAAGCTTGAGTTCATTTGCACACAAAAAAATCATACAATGATAGAAAGACTGGTGTGTTGTCCTTGTTAATGCAGACAGAGAAGAGCTCCAACTTCTTAATCATAGACTCAAATTTGTCCGCACATTGAATATAGTTGCGGAGAGTCCATGTAATCCTAGATTCAGATCATTCAGGTGAGAAAAAACATCACCCAGATAGGCCAGTCATGTGAGAAACTCGTCATCATGCAAGAGGTCAGATAAGTGAACATTATAAGCTCTCAATTAAAAAGAACGTGTCAAAACTTTGCCCCTTGATAAGCAGCGCACTTCTGTATGTTGTAAAAGCGTTACATGGTCGCCGCCCATATCATTGCATATTGCAGAAAATACACAAGAGTTCAGGGGCCTTGCTTTAACAAAGTTAACCATTTTTACTGTCGTGTCCAAAACGTCTTTCAAGCTGTCAGGCATTCCCGTGGCAACAAGAGCCTCTCGGTGGATGCTGCAGTGTACCCAAGTGGCGTCGGGAGCAACTGCTTGCACGCGCGTTACCACTCCACTATGTTTCCCTGATATAGCTTTTGTACCACCAGTACAGATACCAACACAAGTTGACCACCAAAGTCCATTTGATGTCACAAAGCTGTCCAGTACTTTAAAAATAATTTGATTATTTAATCAAATTATTTGACTAGGTTACCTGTATTTGACATTGTGTTGTTATTTCGCTGAACACTAGATCGTTACATTTTTATTTTGGCAGTGAAACGAGGCTACTCAGGCGAGAAAAAAAGCATCACCCAAATGTATAGCCCTGTTGGAAAATCTAAATGGACTGTTTGATATAGTGAATCACATTTTTATTTGGCGTACCCCCCTGACGGCATTGCGCTTACCCCAGTTTGGGAATAGCCGGTCTAGGGTATCCGGGAGGATGCTGTTGATGTGAGCCATGACCAGCCTTTCAAAGCACTTCATGCCACCCGACGTTAGTGCTACAGGGCAGTAATCATTTAGGCAGGTTACAGGGACTTCTCACAGGGACTATGGTGTTCTGCTTGAAACATGTAGGTATTACAGACTTGGTCAGGGAGAGGTTGAAAATGTCAGTGAAGACACTTGCCAGTTGGTCCACGCATGCTCGCAGTACACGTCCTGGTAATCCATCTGGCCCCACGACTTTGTGAATGTTGACCTGTTTAAAAGGTCTTGCTCATGTCGGCTACCGAGAGCGTTATCACACAGTCATCCAGAACAGCTGGTGCTCTAGTGCATGCTTCAGTGTTGATTGCCTCGAAGCGAGCATAAAAGGCATTTTGCTCGTCTTGTAGGCTCGTGTCACCGTGCTTCTACACCGTGCTTCTACACCTGCATTGCTTGCTGTTTGGGGTTTTAGGCTGGGTTTCTGTACAGCCCTTTTGTGAAATCAGCTGATGTAAGAAGGGCTTTATAAAGACATTTGATTGTTTATTCATCATTTTGAACTTTATTTAAAAAGTTTGTGTTCAAATTAGATTAGCATTGAAGTATTTAATTCATAAATGATTCACTCCTTTTCTTTCTTATCTTTATGCATCAAGAAAGAAAAGACAATAGGGGTGAAACAATCACTGAACTGCAGAATGGCAACTGTTGTTGTGTGAGTAACATTATCTAGAAGACAGGGGGAGTCACACACACCCAGTGTTAGGCCTAGTGACATAATCACTTCCAGGAGCAGTGAGGAGGTCAAGTTACGGCCACATCTGCATGTGTGTGTGTGTGTGTGTGTGTGTGTGTGTGTGTGTGTGTGTGTGTGTGTGTGTGTGTGTGTGTGTGTGTGTGTGTGTGTGTGTGTGTGTGTGTGTGTGTGTGTGTGTGTGTGTGTGTGTGTGTGTGTGTGGTGAGCTGATCACCAATTTAATCTGAGCTAATCCGTTAAATAGCTAGCCAATCAAACGGCTACCCGGACTACTTGCATTGACCCTTTTTTGCACCAACTCGCTCTTACACTGACTCTAAGCACACACACTGGCATCTAGCCACACATACTTACATTGACACCCCAACACACACATAACATGTGCACACCTGCATACTGATGGCACAAACACTTTCACACTCACCACATACGCTGCTGCTACTTTTATCTATGCTGTTGCCTAGTCACTTTACCCTTCCTATATGTACATAGCTACCTCAATTACCTTGGACCCCTGCACATCGACTCGGTACTGCTACTCCCTGTATGTAGACATGTTATTTTTACCCGTTATTGTTATTCACTATGTATTTATCCCTCGTGTCACTATTTCTATATAGTAAATGTATATACATCTTTAACTCTGCATTATTGGAAAAGGACCCATATGTAAGCAATTCACTGTTAGTCTACACCTGTTGTTTACAAAGAATGTGACAAATACCATTTGATAGCAACAGAATAATGATATATATTATGTGATTTGCTGCTGCTGTTGAATACCTGAGGATGGATGTGGCCCACTGAGGTAAGACGGAGTAAAAAAAGTGGGATGGTCCACACTCAAAAAGATGTTGCATAAAGCTTACTTCATTTCTTTCATTATTTTAACTGCATCAGGGATTTCTCACACACACACACACACACACACACACTTTTTGGCTTCTTCAGTGTGTAGGTACATATATAGGGATTTATAGGGAACACAGGTGAGCAACTGGTGAGCAGCAGGTGCTTCTAACCAGGGTTGCCACTCATCTGCCAATTAGGGATGTGACTTCTCCAATGATAGAGGCCTTTAGTGGCCAAAAGGATCTACTAGCATAGGCAGCGCCATTGAGGGCTTCCACCATTTTAATGTAGTCAACTGGGTGGGACTTCCAACTTCATTGGCTGATCCCTCCTGGTGACCCTGTTGGAGTCATGTCCAACCGGGTCATTTAGGAGGGATCAGCCAATAGTGAAGAAGAAAATGTACTACTTTAAAATGGAGATAGCCTCAACGGCGCTGCCCATGCTGTCCCAGACGCTATAATGACACAGATACAAAGATGAGTCCTCTATCTATCTCTATAGGCTTATCTAGTCTACCTGTATAAATGTTACAATCATTATGGCTGCACTTAGACAAGCAGCCCAATTCAGATTTTTTTTTTCACTAATTGGTCTTTTGACCAATCAGATCAGCTCTGAAAACATTGTATGTGAAAAGATCTGATGTGGTTAGTCAAAAGACAAATATTGGGCTGCCTGTTTAAGCACAGCCAAAGAAATACAGAATTATAGGGTATGGGAGCGGGCACCTACTGTAGACCAGTAGGGGTATCAGGTGTGAACAATTCATGAATCAACTGCCTTCGGTGTCCACTCACTTGGATAAATTACATACATAAATTACATTTATGAGATAGCTTACTACAAAGGCAATTCATCAATATGTGGGGATAACTCATAAATTATGAAAAATATGATGTTTACAGTGTTCTTGTATAAGAGTCTAAATGTGGGCTATAGGAAGGAGGTCAAATCTAGTTCATCCCTTAAACCTTGTGGTGATACAGATTTTAATTATAGATGCAAATGGCTTCCCTTTGGAGACATTTGTGGTCGTGATCACCTCTGGTGGATAAACGTTTTCGATCCTGACACAACGCAATTCATTAATAGATTGGTTTTGTTCTATAAAGTGTCTCTCAACTGGCAAGGTGATATCTTGATGTCTGATAGTGGATTTACATTCTCCAAGTCCTACTTTCAAGGCCCGGGATGATTTTTTTCCCCAGTATAAAGCTTATTACAAGAACACTGTAACATATAAATAAGTATTTTGGTAGTGAATGTTATACATTACTTTATCTCATAGGTCCTAGAAGTCTAAGGGCATACAAAGCTAGTACATCAGCCAGGTCGCTCAAGATCCACTAAGCCGGCCACCAGGGGCAACGGGCACTATTACCATAAAGTAGGCTTGGATTTCGCTAGGGCGCTTTGGACAGGGGCTGCAAATGGGCGTAAGCCGCAAGCTCTGGTTCCGAGGGTCGCTGGAGCAACTTCTACATTTTATGTTTGGAGAAACGTGAACAAACGTCAGAATCTGAAGTCAAATTGGTCAAACCGTGAGATCTTGTTGCAGCACATTTCGTTATGGTGCTACATGATCTACAGGGGAAACATCCTTTTATGAATTCCTATTTTCTCTCTCTGGCTACATCTGATGTGACCAACATGTTTGTTAGATTTCTTGATAATTTTATAGGTAAATAAAGGTGGATTCTGAAAGGCAGGATTTAAAGAGGTGTCTGATGATTATATATATTTTTTTTTGTTAACTAGGCAAGTCAGTTATTAAGAACAAATTCTTATTTACAATGACAGCCTAGGAACAGTGGGTTAACTGCCTTGTTCAGGGGCAGAACAACAGATTTTCACCTTGTCAGCTCGGGAATTCAATCTAGCAACCTTTCGGTATCTGGCCCAACGCTCTAACCACTAGGCTACCTGCCGCCCCACATATACCGAATGAATGAATTAATTAATTACTATTGCTTATTTACAACAGACAATGCCATTACAGCTGTTATTGAAAGTAAGTATATAGTTTACAGAAAACTGTTCCTTCTGTTTGTGTTAGGATATATTAAGTGACTGGCTTCTGTTCAAGCTTTTAACTTGACTGAGCTAGTGAACACACAGGAGTATTTCCAAATATACATTGTTTTTTAATTGGAATGTGCATAGCCTGAGTGTAGTCTGTGTTCGTAACTCACCACATTTAACACACACATTTGTGTGTGTGTGTGTGTGTGTGTGTGACCATAAGATGGCGTACCAGTGCTTTGATGCCGTTATTCCCCTTGGACAATCAGAGCCTCTGTTGCAAACACACACACACAAAACTAGAGTTTCAATTGGACAAATTCAGGTAGGTCCTTCCCTGTTTTGTTCCGTTTGCTTCCTTTTGGTTAAACTGTTTCTGTTGCCAGACGTAATGAATACACCCCTGGAATAGTCATAATGCAGTGACAACTGTGACATCATCTTTCCAGAAAGAGAGAGTTGTTGTGGTTAACTCCTTAAATGCTGATGGTGTGTTTGCGACCACCAGACCACTAATCACCCCTTTGGGATGACAGGAATGATGCAGCAGTATGTGTGTGTGAATGCGTAGGGTGTGTGTAACCCTAACAGGACAACAGGCCTCACTGGTCAGAGCCTAGAGGACCGCGGGGTTTCCCTGGTTTGCATGACAGGAAGTGACTGTTCACTGGCACCTGGTAGGCTACCTGTCCACTAGCATCAACTCAGTTCTGGGAAATGACCTTTTGGAAACAGACTCGTCTGCCTGGTGACCTTTGAGAATCATGGTTAAAGTGTCAAATAGTGTCGCACACGGCATCTCACTACTGCTGAAAACCACCTTTTTGTTTTTAGTTTCCACTAGAAATCTTGAATGTCATTTATTAAACACATGATGACTGACAGTGGAGACTGATATGTGACACATTGACACCCACACAAGGCAGGTTTAATATTTAGACAGAAAAGAGGAAGATGACTAGAACAGAGGAGGAAACGTCTCAATTCTACTTTTAGAAACTCCAAATAGTCTGTCATATATCTGCCCTATATAAAAAATAAAACAATGTTTTACCTTTATTTAACTAGGCACGTCAGTTAAGAACAACTTCTTATTTACAATGATGGTCTACCGGGGAACAGTGGGTTAACTTCCTTGTTCAGGGGCAGAATGACAGATTTTTACCTTGTCAGCTCGGGATTTGATCCAGCAACATTTTTGGTTGCTGGCCTAACACTCTAACCACCACTAGGCTACCTGCTGCCCCAGAGTGAGGTAAGAGTGAGGTATTACGGTAGTAGGGATACCTTGCTCTAGTTGGACCTGGTTGCAGTTTTCACCATAACTGCCAGGGGTCAATTTGTATTGAGTGTATCTCTCTCTCACTCTCTCTCTTGCCCTGCCCCCAAATTCTCTCCAAGCCTCTCCACCATCCCCCTCTCCCCCATCCCAGAGTTCCCTTAAATGGCTGACAGGGGGATAAGAACACCCATTGTCTTCCAAGTTCTCAATGTCCCCAGCCCTAGCCCCATCCACTACACACACACACTGGTATGATGTGTGTAACGCCTCATTACCATTATTGAGAGAGTGTTATAGGGTGAGGGAAAGTTGGCACACCATAAGAGCTTCATTGAAGTGTGTTGTGTGTGTATGTATGTGAGCGTGTGTGCAGGTGTGTGTGTGCGTGCCTGCGTATGTGTGTGGTGTGTGTGAAAAGCAAAATATATATTGTAGTTGAATGGATAGAAGAATGATTGCAGGCACCCCCATCTATAGCTTTCTATCTATCTCTCTCCCCCTCTATCTCCCTTTCTTTCTCTGTCTCGATTTATCTCGCTCTCCCTCTCTCTCTGTTTAGGTACTGGCTGTTCTACTGTGTCTCGGATTTTGTCCCCTCTCTAAAAGAAACATTGGAGACGTTATCCTCTCTTGTCTTTTGGAAAACCCATTTGTTAACTACAACCCTCTCTCTCCGCCCTCCCTCTCTACCCCCCCTCCATCTGGCTCCTGTTCAGAAGTCCAGCTGGCTAGTGGAGGTTACTCCATGTCGCAGGAATCTTTCTTTATAATAGACTAGCCCCCTTAACACGGGACTGTGAACTACACTCTGTTTATATTACCCTGACTGTCTCTCTCTCAGACACGCATGCACACACACTACTCCCCACACACACACTACTCCCCACACACACACTACTCCCTACACACACACTACTCCCTACACACACACTACTCCCTACACACACACTACTCCCCCACACAACAACAACATTAGACTAACACTAGTGAGACACTTCATAATAACACAATGGGTCTGAAGAACTTAGTCAAACAGTAGTGTCAAAGCCTCCCACCCACTCTCTCTCTCTAACACACACACACACACACACACACACACAGTATTTTACCATAGAATATTTCTCTCTCACATGTGTGGGAAGCATCGTTGCCATGACGGTGCCTGAGTCAGTGCACAGCATAAAACCAAGAGAGATTTTTCAGGCTGGGCTTTACAATCAGCATATGGTCGTGAGACGCTCAACGCTGAAACATTGCAAAGAAGAAAACGATAGAAACAAAGGAGAGGAACGAGAGCGCGCTGGTAGATACTGGTGTTGTTTGAATGAGCTCAGCGAAGTCTCTCCCGGGACACAGTATGTGACCGGGGGCGCACAAAAGGCCACTACACTTGCTGCTGGCTGGAATAGATGCACGAGAGAGAGAGAGATGTCTCGTTTTCACTTTCTCATTCGAGCTTTAAAGAGCTTGCCAAGTGAATTCCACGCGAATCAGATTTCTGGGAATAATCGGCTGTTTGGATAAGAAGGTTATTGGGCGGAAAGACAACAAACAACAATGCCCCAACGACGCAGCTTTCATTCATGGCGCTGCCTCTTGTTTACGCGGTCGTGCGGTATTTCCCGGTTGATTCCCATTATTAGAGAGTGTCAGTAGTAGGCGGTGACCGGAGCTGCATGCCTGCTGCCGGTGTCTCGAGCTGATCCGCTTCCTACAGCCTGCCCCCGGCGTAGAAATGACTTCCTGGCTACATAGATACGGTTACCCGACTCTGCATCGCGTGCTGCTCTGCGTCGTATTGGCCGCTAACATCATCGGCGGGAGCTCTCATTCCGGTGAGTGACAGAATATACCTGGATAGGTAGGTTAGGCTACTGTGGAATGAATGCACTCATCATTAATAGATGGAAACATCATCATTGTG
The DNA here is from genome assembly GCA_030435695.1 of Brachymystax lenok tsinlingensis. Classification (NCBI taxonomy): domain Eukaryota; kingdom Metazoa; phylum Chordata; class Actinopteri; order Salmoniformes; family Salmonidae; genus Brachymystax; species Brachymystax lenok. The sequence continues at coordinate 22,676,705 of CM059806.1, forward strand.
TGAATGGGTGTGACAGATGAATTAGTGAAAGAACTGTCAGATAATGATGAAAGCTCTAAATGTCGCGCCAGTAGTCCTGCACGTCAATGTCTCGGCTGGTCCTCTGTCACCGTCCACAACGGAACTTCACACACGATTCAGTCAATAACAATGACAATCACATAGGCTTATCAACGCACTGCATCTATCAAATACATCTATCATACTGTTATATGCCCAGCTTTATATTATACATCTCTTCAGGAATTAGTCATGTTTATTATGGTATTTTTATTGATCTATCAGTGATCAGCTTCGACTGATCAGGTACTGCTGTAGTCTATAGTGTTGTGTAATCTAGCTGTAACTGGTACAGTAATTAGGTTAGAGCTGCTTGTTAATTCACTAATTCATCATTAATTATTTCACAAATTAGTAAACTGAGGTCTGCAGCATTCCTCTCATGGCCTACATTACTGTACAATACCAGTCTCACAAGGAATACATGGGATCTGAGCCATAGATTGGCTTAGTAGTAGAGTTAGGTCCATAGTTCTTATGGATGTGGGACTTTGTTTAGAAACACAGTATACTCTACTGTCTGTAGAATAATTAGTCTGTAGAAGAACTAGTCAGATTATTGTGTTTGACTGCAATGTGATTACTGAGCTTGTGAATAAATGTGTGCATGAACTACACTGAAGCACACGCACGCACACACACACACACAGTCAGTCTTTCATGTGTTAATTCTCTCTCCTTTCCTCTCCTCTATCCTTCTCCACAGGTGAAAGTGTATGTTCGTCTCCTCCTGTCTCGTCGTGTTCAGAGTGCCTCCGACGCGGACCACAGTGTGCCTGGTGCTTTGAGGAGGTAAGAGAGAGCGAGATGGATAGAGAGAGAGTGAGAGACAGAGAGAAGGGGGACAGAGAGAGAGAGGGAGAGAGAGAGAGAGAGAGAGAGAGAGAGAGAGAGTGAGTAGGGGGACACACACACACAGAGAGAGAGAGAGAGAGAGAAGGGGACAGAGAGAGAGAGAGAGAGAGAGAGAGAGAGAGAGAGAGAGAGAGAGAGAGAGAGAGAAGGGGACACACAGAGAGAGAGAGAGAAGGGGGACACACAGAGAGAGATAGAGAGAGGGGGGTGGCACACAGAGAGATAGAGGGGAGAGACAGAGACAAGGGGGACAGAGAGAGAGAGAGAGAGAGAGAGAGAGAGAGAGAGAGAGAGAAAAAGGGAGAGAGAGAGAGAGAAGGGGGACACAGAGAGAGAGAGAGAGGGACACACACAGAGAGATAGAGAGAGGGGAGACACACAGAGAGAGACAAGGGGGACACAGAGAGAGAGAGGGGGGGACATAGAAAGATAGAGAGAGGAGAGAGAGAGAGAGAGAGAGAGAGAGAGAGCGAGAAAGGGAGAGAGAGAGAGAGAGAAGGGGACACACAGAGAGAGAGAGAGGGGACACACACAGAGAGATAGAGAGAGGGGAGACACAGAGAGAGAGGCAAGGGGGACACAGAGAGAGAGAGGGGGGACATAGAAAGATAGAGAGAGAGAGAGAGAGAGAGAGAGAGAGAGAGAGAGAGAGAGAGAGAGAGAGAGAGAGAGAGAAATAACATTTGAAAAATAACATTTGATTTGATTTGATTTGATTTAGGGAGGTGTATAATGTGTGTGTTCTACAGCACGCCAGTGTCTGTGGGTTGTGGGGTTGTGTGCTTGTGTAGGTGCTCTCTCTGACATGTCACCATGTAGATTAGTGACAGGGACAGTTGTGATTGGTAATTTAAACACTTCTACAGGCTCTGGCTCTATCTATGTGTTTAGTCTGTCATAGAAAACGCACGTACACACCCTGTTGATAACCCTTTCCTGGTGTGTGTGTGTGTGTGTGTTTGTCTGGGTTCCATGAGAACCTGTAAACTAGGACATCACGACCTCCTGAAGACAACACACACACACACACACACACACACACACACACACACACACACACACACACACACACACACACACACACACACACACACACATACATACATGCACACATACATACACACATACACACATACACACACACACACACACACACACACACACACACACACACACACACACACACACACACACACACACACACACACACACACACACACACACCTTATCATTACCTGGGACACTAGTGGGTTTGCTCACTGGTGTGTGAATTGGAAAGCACCCCCTTCCCCCCAAACACACACACACCACACACCACACATACATACATACATACATACATACATACATACACACACACACACCTTATCATTACCTGGGACACTAGTGGGTTTGCTCACTGGTGTGTGAATTGGAAAGCACCCCCTTCCCCCAAACACACACACACCACACACACACACACATACACACATACACACACACACACACACACATACACCCTGTCTCGGAGTGGGGTAACTCATTCTGAAAACTCCTCCAACATACACTGTCAGTTTCCGTTAGTACCAGTCTATTGGGTCTGTTGTTAGGAAAGTCCCTGTATGACTGTGGTTTAGAGGGACTTAACAGAACCAAAGGTTGAAGTGGGCCAGAGCCGACCATTACGGAGAACTCTAGGGCGGGTTTCCCAGACACAGATTAAAAAACCATACTCAATTTAACATGCCTCTTAGTTCAGACTGCCTCTTAGACTATATTGTACTGCTTGGTTCCAGACACCTCTTTAGAATAGTTTTAATGAATATTGGCTCTGGTGTATATTCAGGCCTAAGTCTTTATAGCAGTATTTACTGTTGTTTTGTTTTGTGTCAGTAGTACCAGGGTATCAGAAGGCTGTTGTTTTGTGTCAGTAGTACCAGGGTATCAGAGGGCTGTTGTTTTGTGTCAGTAGTACCAGGGTATCAGAGGGCTGTTGTTTTGTGTCAGTAGTACCAGGGTATCAGAAGGCTGTTGTTTTGTGTCAGTAGTACCAGGGTATCAGAGGGCTGTTGTTTTGTGTCAGTAGTACCAGGGTATCAGAGGGCTGTTGTTTTGTGTCAGTAGTACCAGGGTATCAGAAGGCTGTTGTTTTGTGTCAGTAGTACCAGGGTATCAGAAGGCTGTTGTTTTGTGTCAGTAGTACCAGGGTATCAGAAGGCTGTAATCCTCTTTGACCAGCCACTCTAAAGCCCTAAGCCATGACACAGTTGACACAGTCCAACTCATAGAAGTGTGTTTCTATTCTGGGATTATTGTCTGTGTTGTGTAATGTCACTGCAAGGCACTGCCTAGCTTCTAAACAATAATTACAACTCACACACACACAGTCCTATGTCCTCAGTCCTCACTTCTATTTCCAGTTATACAACTAAACATCAGAGTCAACTGACTCTATTTCTATTCAGGCAATTCAGGAGATTAAAATCTCAGTTCAAGAAAATCGAAAATGAATGGCAATAATGGTAATAACTTAGCTATTTATCCCTACATCACTTACATAGTTAGTTACAGTGTAATTGCCCTTGCTAAATAGTACACCTCTCCTGACTGGAGTGATTTGAAATTGGAATTGACCCCTGATATAACGTGCAGAGAGAAAGGTATGGGCCCTGACCTCTAACCCCTGACCTCTGACCCCTAACAGGGTTTCCTGGATGGAGCAGAGGTGGGAGAGCGCTGCAACCTGGTTGGGAACCTGGCAAGGAGGGGGTGTGGCCTAGAGTTCATAGAGCATCCAGAGGTCATGGTGGAGGTCAATGCTACGACCAGCAGCACTCAGGTGTCACCGGGAGAGATCACCCTCACACTCAGACCAGGTGAGGGGCAGAGTATAGCTGCCACTGAATAACTCACTGAATGGCTGACTGCACATTCTGTTTTACTGTATGTCTTGATGTATGTCCGCTTTACAAGTTATTTGCTACATGTTGTACATACACTGAACAAAAATATAAATGCAACAAGTGTTGGTCCCATGTTTCATGAGCTGAAATGAAAGATCCCAGAAATGTTCCATACACACAAAAAGCTTATTTCTCTTAAATTTGGTACACAAATTTGTTTACATCCTTGTTTGTGAGCATTTCTCATTTGCCAAGATAATCCATCCACCTGACAAGTGTGGCATATCAAGAAGCTGATTAAACAGCAAGATCATTACACAGGTGCACCTTATGCTAGAAAAAAAAAAAGGCCACACAACACACAACTGCAGGAATGTCCACCAGAGCTGTTGCCAGAGAATTTAATGTTCATCTCAATCATAAACTGCCTCCAACGTTGTTTTAAATAATTTGGCAGTACGTCCAACCGGCCTCACATCCGCAGACCACGTGTATAGCGTTGTGTGTGCGAGCGGTTTGCTGATGTCAATGTTGTGAACAGAGTGCCCCATGGTGGCGGTGGGGTTATTGTATGGGCAGGCATAAGCAATGGACAACGAACATAATTGCATTTTTTTCCGATGGCAATTTGAATGCACAGAGATACCATGCCTGAGGCCCATTGTCGTGCCATTCATCCGCTGCCATCACCTCATCTTTCAGCATGATAATGCACTGCCCCATGTTGCAAGGATCCGCAAACAATTCCTGGAAGCTGAAAATGTCCCAGTTCCTCCATGGCCTGCATACTCACCAGACATGTCACCCATTGAGCATGTTTGGGATGCTCTGGATCGATGTGTACAACAGTGTGTTCCAGTTCCCGCCAATATCCAGCAATTTCGCACATCCATTTTTTTGTAAGGTATCTGTGACCAACAGATGCATATCTGGATTCGCAGTCTGTGAAATCCATAGATTAGGGCCTAATGAATTTTATTTCAATTTCCACACATTCAAGCTGCAAACAAGCCACTGATGCATGCCTTTGGAACATCTACATTTTAAAAAGTCAAGAAATCTATTTAATATACACCATCACAATTAATCTAATATGTATTTTAGTCAGGTCTAAAGAAACATTATGCTATGAAGAAAATGTATTTCAGAAGAACAGAATATGAGTTGGCCTACTGTATGTTATCTGGCTATGCGCCATCCCATGCTGTAAGCTTGTTCATTTAGCTGATAAGATATGCTTATAAGTCCTGTGCCATTATTTTATATTATATGATTTTATAGTAAGAAGAATATAATTTAACTGAATGAAATAGAAAGGATATTTTTCCCATTCCAGAGCCAATGTGCATACGAAGTGGCTATGTTAAGTGTAAAAGTGATCATTTGAAACAGGTCCTAAATGCTAGATTGAGAGTTATTTGGCAACTTTAGTTGTGAATGATACAAACCTTAGAATGTCTTAGAAATCAAAACATATATAGGCTGAATGACGCGACTACAGGCTATTAATGATTTGAGAAAGTAGCAAAAAAAAACTTGCGCTCTGTTCCTTGTCTCAGGCTGCACAGCTGTTCTGATGGAGGGACAATAGAGTCCTGAATACCAGGCCATTAGGAACTGATGGAGGGACAATAGAGTCCTGAATACCAGGCCATTAGTGACCTGATGGAGGGACAATAGAGCCCTGAGTACCAGGCCATTAGGACCTGACGGAGGGACAATAGAGTCCTGAATACCAGGCCATTAGTGAGTGACCTGATGGAGGGACAATAGAGCCCTGAGTACCAGGCCATTAGGACCTGACGGAGGGACAATAGAGTCCTGAATACCAGGCCATTAGTGAGTGACCTGATGGAGGGACAATAGAGTCCTGAGTACCAGGCCATGAGTGACCTGATGGAGGGACAATAGAGTCCTGAGTACCAGGCCATTAGGAACTGATGGAGGGACAATAGAGTCCTGAGTATCAGGCCATTAGAACCTGATGGAGGGACAATAGAGCCCTGAGTACCAGGCCATTAGGATCTGATGGAGGGACAATAGAGTCCTAAGTACCAGGCCATTAGGACCTGATGGTTGTTAGTGATTTGGGTACTACCAAAGCATGTCCAGAGTGCATAAGAGGAGATTACCATGACTAAACGGTCACGTGGAATTTTACTGCGGTCATGACTCATGACTGCCGGTGTGGCAGTAATACGGTCACCGCAACAGCCCTATCCTGAGCTTTATTTCCCAGTTTTACTGCTGCTTTCAGTGCAAGAACTCTGGTGAGTGATATTTCCAATGGTTGTTTTATTCCAAATAAACATGACACTGTGTGTAGGTGCTGAGGCCAGTGTGATAGTAGCAGTACAACAGTTAGAGAAGTATCCCGTTGATCTGTACTACCTGGTGGACGTATCAGCATCCATGCAGGAAAACCTGGACCAGGTGGGTGACTGGTTACCTATCTACATCATCATAACCTAAAGTATAATGTTTTTACAGTACAACTCTTAGCACTTTTAATTATCGAAATAAACTTTGATACGATTTCAGCTGAAATAGATTGATTTATGAAGACATTTGTTTTATTACCTGGGCTAGGTAAGTGTTTACTCTTTACCGTGATTGGTTGGGTGTACAGTATGTAAATCTCCCTGATGTTTCCCTATTGGTGCAGCTGAAGACGGTGGGCGTGGCTTTGTCCCACCGTATGAGAGAACATTCCAGTGATCTGCGTCTGGGGTTCGGCTCCTTCGTTGACAAACCTGTCTCCCCCTACATCAATGTACACCCCTCTAAGATAAATAACCCCTGCAGGTAGGGTGGGGCACACACACAGACACACCAACTCACTGACACACCAACTCACTGACTCACCAACTCACTGACACACCAACTCACTGACTCACCAACTCACTGACACACCAACTCACTGACACACCAACTCACTGACACACCAACTCACTGACACACCAACTCACTGACAGAACCCTTTCAAGTTACTGGACTACAGGTATCTTCGTTCTTTCAATGATGAGTGACCCCCCATCTCCCTCAGTGACTATGAGGTGAAGTGTCGCCCAGCCCATGGCTTCCACCATGTTCTTAGTATGACGGCAAACATGTCCGAGTTTACACGCATCATCAAGAGACAGAGGATATCAGGAAACATGGACACACCAGAGGGAGGGTTAGACGCTATGCTCCAAGCTACTGTATGCCAGGTAGGTATTGCATGTGTGTGTGTCTGTCTGTGTGTGTATGTGTCTGTGTCAATGTCTGTGTTGGTGTGTGTGTTGGTGTCTGTATTGGTGTGGGTGTGGGTGTTTGTGTGTTTGGTTGCTCCTGCATGCTTTGACTCAGACCCCCTTTCGAGAAGGCATCCCATACCTTCGCGATGATGTCACTCACTGAAGAGGGGTGTGTGTGAGTGTGTGCGTGTGTGTGCATGTCCGTGCAGGTGTGCATGTGTGGGCAATTGTTTTTGTGTGTGTGTGTGTGAGTTAGTGTGTATGTGTCAGGGAGAATGGTGGCATGCTGGGTCAGCAATGAGTAGTGCTGCTGGCATCTACTGGCCCCATCACTGGGGTATGACACACACACACACACAGTGGATGAAACCATAGATGTTGAATAGGACCCTTCAGGGGACCTGAGTCAGAGCTTGCAGGGGGTACACACACTCACTATGTCCTCTCCTCACTTTCTTTCCCAGTAGCTCATACAGTGGGTGACACCATCAGTGAGGAATGGCAGGCTACACGTTTTAATTAGCCTTTCTTTCCAGTAGCTTAGAATGAATTGACTTATCCTGACTGATCAGGAAATGAGTGAATAGACAATGAGATGAAAATACAGTATGGATGAATCTCCCCTATACCCTCTCTTTCTCTCTCCCCCCTCCTCTCTTTCTCTCTCCCCCCTCCTCTCTTTCTCTCTCCCCCCTCCTCTCTTTCTCTCGTCCCCCTCCTCTCTTTCTCTCTCCCCCTCCTCTCTTTCTCTCTCCCCCCTCCTCTCTTTCTCTCTCCCCCCTCCTCTCTTTCTCTCGTCCCCCTCCTCTTTTTCTCTCCGTCAGGGGGAGGTAGGTTGGCGTGGGGAGGCCAAGCGTCTGTTGTTGTTGATGACAGACCAGCCTTCTCACCTGGCGTTAGACAGCAGACTGGCTGGTATAGTCACACCCCACGATGGCCTCTGCCATCTGGAGAACAACATCTATATGGAGAGCACTACCATGGTGAGACACACACACACAAACAGGAGAACATGCACATCAATATACACTTATACACACCTATATATACACACATACTCACACTACCATGGTGAGACACACACACAAACAGGAGAACACGCACATCAATATACACTTATACACACCTACAGTGGGGCAAAAAAGTATTTAGTCAGCCACCAATTGTGCAAGTTCTCCAACTTAAAAAGATGAGAGAGGCCTGTAATTTTCATCATAGGTACACTTCAACTATGACAGACGAAATGAGAAAAAGAAATCCAGAAAATCACATTGTAGGATTTTTAATTTATTTATTTGCAAATTATGGTGGAAAATAAGTATTTGGTCAATAACAAAAGTTTATCTCAATACTTTGTTATATACCCTTTGTTGGCAATGACAGAGGTCAAACGTTTTCTGTAAGTCTTCACAAGGTTTTCACACACTGTTGCTGGTATTTTGGCCCATTCCTCCATGCAGATCTCCTCTAGAGCAGTGATGTTTTGGGGCTGTCGCTGGGCAACACGGACTTTCAACTCCCTCCAAAGATTTTCTATGGGGTTGAGATCTGGAGACTGGCTAGGCCACTCCAGGACCTTGAAATGCTTCGTTGATCATTGTCATGCTGAAAGACCCAGCCACGTTTCATCTTCAATGCCCTTGCTGATGGAAGGAGGTTTTCACTCAAAATCTCACGATACATGGCCCCATTCATTCTTTCCTTTACACGGATCAGTCGTCCTGGTCCCTTTGCAGAAAAACAGCCCCAAAGCATGATGTTTCCACCCCCATGCTTCACAGTAGGTATGGTGTTCTTTGGATGCAACTCAGCATTCTTTGTCCTCCAAACACGACGAGTTGAGTTTTTACCAAAACGTTCTATTTTGGTTTCATCTGACCATATGACATTCTCCCAATCCTCATCTGGATCATCCAAATGCTCTCTAGCAAACTTCAGACGGGCCTGAACATGTACTGGCTTAAGCAGGGGGACACGTCTGGCACTGCAGGATTTGAGTCCCTGGCGGCGTAGTGTGTTACTGATGGTAGGCTTTGTTACTTTGGTCCCAGCTCTCTGCAGGTCATTCACTAGGTCCCCGTGTGGTTCTGGGATTTTTGCTCACCGTTCTTGTGATCATTTTGACCCCACGGGTGAGATCTTGCGTGGAGCCCCAGATCGAGGAAGATTATCAGTGGTCTTGTATGTCTTCCATTTCCTAATAATTGCTCCCACAGTTGATTTCTTCAAACCAAGCTGCTTACCTATTGCAGATTCAGTCTTCCCAACCTGGTGCAGGTCTACAATTTTGTTTCTGGTGTCCTTTGACAGCTCTTTGGTCTTGGCCATAGTGGAGTTTGGAGTGTGACTGTTTGAGGTTGTGGACCGGTGTCTTTTATACTGATAACAAGTTCAAACAGGTGCCATTAATACAGGTAACGAGTGGAGGACAGAGGAGCCTCTTAAAGAAGAAGTTACAGGTCTGTGAGAGCCAGAAATCTTGCTTGTTTGTATGTGACCAAATACTTATTTTCCAGCATAATTTGCAAATAAATTCATTAAAAATCCTACAATGTGATTTTCTGGATTTTTTTTCCTCATTTTGTCTGTCATAGTTGAAGTGTACCTATGGCCTCTCTCATCTTTTTAAGTGAGAGAACTTGCACAATTGGTGACTGACTAAATACTTTTTTGCCCCACTGTATATATACACACACACATACATACTCACACTACCATGGTGAGACACACACACAAACAGGAGAACACGCACATCAATATACACTTATACACACCTATATATACACACACATACATACTCACACTACCATGGTGAGACACACACACACAAACAGGAGAACACGCACATCAATATACACTTATACACACCTATATATACACACACATACATACTCACACTACCATGGTGAGACACTCGCACAGGCAGGTGCACAAACACCTATATGAACATGGAGAACACACTCGTGCACGCAAACCCACAAACACACATACTTATATACACCTATGAAAACATGGTGAACACACACATACACACGGAGAACACCAACATGGCTTGTCTATCTGTCTCTGTTAGGACCATCCCAGTTTAGGCCTGCTAGCCGAGAAGCTTCTGGAGAACCACGTCTACTCTCTCTTTGCTGTGGAACAACTACAATATCAGTGGTATGAGGTAATCTCTCTACACACACGACTCTCTCTTTGCTGATCTCTAACACACACAAAACCATCGCACGCCCATTAATTAACATTAACAAACTGAGTTCCCCAGACTCTGTGTCCATTTCTCTCTAGCCCTGGAATGAACATATCTGTCTCTCTGTCTCTGTCTCTCTCTCTTTCTCTCTTTCTAGGAGTTGGTCAGGTTGCTACCAGGCTCCAATCTTCTGTTCCAGGCTCCCAAACTTATAGACGTGGTGGTGGACGCGTACAAGGTAACACACACAGAAACGAAAAAACCCTGGTGGGAGCGGGACGTTGTTAGGTGGGTGGAGGAGTAAGGGGAGGGTGAAGGTTTGGCATTGCCCAATATAATCTATCTCACCCCGGGGAACAGAACAAACCATTGTTCTGTGCAGGAATCTGCCAACTCCACAGATCTGCACAATCTGTCTCCACACACACACACACACACACACACACACACACACACACACACACACACACACACACACACACACACACACACACACACACACACACACACACACACACACACACACACACACACACACACACACACACACACACACACACAGTAAATCCGCAGAACAGAGCCTGGCATTATTAAGGCTATCCCTTCTCCACTGTATATTTGGACCCTCCTTTTTTCCCATCAGCCTCTCTATTGATCAGAGGAGCGGAGAACAACGGAGGCTTTCTGAGGACGTGACAACCTGTTCTCTCTGTCTCCCTCACTCTCTCCATATACCTCACCCCCTCCATCACCCCTCCCCCTCAACCCCACCCCTCCCCTCAACCCCACCCCTCCCCTCTCCATAACCCTTACCTTCATCCTCGCCCTCTCCCTCACCCTCTGTCCTTCCTCTTTCTGCTGCTCTCCTCCTCTTCTTGCCTCATTGCCCACCTCACTCTCTCTCTCCCTCTCTCTCTCTCCCTCTCTCTCTCTCCCTCTCTCTCTCTCCATCTCTGTCTCCTCTAGAGGTTGTTGTCAGTTGTCCAGGTGTCTGTGTCAGTGGAGGACAGAGCATTCAGCCGTTTCCTGGTCAGCGTCTCTCCTCTCTGTCCGGAAGGCTCTGTATCCCACGACAACCGCAGCTGCTCCAACGTCCAGCCCAACCAGACGGTACACACACACACACACATAAACACACACACACATAAACACACACACAATCACACACGCATGCACGCACGCACTTGTCAAGTGGCGGGTGGGTCTGAGTGTGTACACATGCGAGCGTATGTGTGCCTGTGCGTGTGCATGTGTGTGTTTCTTACAGAGGTAGGCATATTAGTGAATAATCTGAGTAGATTATGACTCAACACATTAACTTGTAATTTGATTATCAGCTGACCTGCTGTTATTGTTTATGAAAAGCTCCTTTATCAGATATGTTATTTCAGAGTATATAATCTAAGGAGCAAAGTCTACATTTTCTCATAGTCTCTCATTGAAGTAAGTTAGGATTCACCCCTGACTCATGAAAGAGTGTTTAGGCACATCATGCTGGTGTGTATGATGATGCCATATTGTTGTGTCTACCTTTAAATGTATGAATAGGGCCAATGTCTTGAGGTTGAATGTCAGCTCTGCTCACTATAACTCTAACTCTAGTCTACTCTCTAATCATTTTATTTCTATGCAGGTCTACTTCAACATCACCATCGGCCTGCACTCCTGTCCTGACGATGATGAAGATGACGTGGTCCAGGTCTTCGTCAGGCCCGTGGGTTACAATGAGTCATCCATCATCAAGGTTCACTCACGATGTCGCTGTCACTGTGGACCGGACTGGCGTTGCCACGACGATACCACACATCAGTCAACGTGTGGAGAGGTCACCCCAGATACAGACCGTAATAATCAAGACTTGAACAATCAGGACATGCACACACAAACACCGGACCTAGACCCAGAGCACACACCCACACACCCTCACACACACGGACCGGAGTGGTCACGGCAGTGTCGTGCGGAGGGATCGGGGGTGGACTGTAACGGTCGGGGAGTGTGTGTGTGTGGGAAGTGTGTGTGTGAAAGGAACAGTCTGGGAACAGTGTATGGAGAGTACTGTCAGATGGACGACTACTCCTGCCCCTACCAACACGGACTACTGTGTGGAGGTAACACACACACACGTTGTGCATACACAGACACACACACACAATCCAAGACTGTACATTTCACATCTTACGAGCTATATCTTATTCACTTACTCACACTGCGTAACAGGTGGTAGAGACTACAATCTCTCTCTCTCCCTCTCTCCTTCAGGGCGAGGTATGTGTGTGTCTGGTGATTGTGTGTGTGAGGAGGGCTGGACAGGAGAGAGCTGCAGGTGCCCAGTCTCTACGGCAACCTGCCTGTCCGACAATGGGTTGCTATGCAGCGGGCGTGGCAGGTGTGTGTGTGGCAGATGTGTGTGTGACAACCATCAATATTCCGGAGCATTTTGTGAGAGATGTCCCACCTGCCACAGCTCCTGTCAGTCACACTGGTAAGGCTTCAGCTCAGCGGGCTAACACAGTCTGGTGCCGTGCATTCTGATGACCTGGGTTCATACGCGGTCGGTCACGTCACGTCAACCACCCTGGTAATAACTCTCTCTCCCTCTCTCTCGCTCTATCAGGAGGTGTATAGACTGTCACTTGTCTCACGGTCTGTCTCAGAGAGAGGCGGGGGAGTGCAACCATACCTGCGTCCCATTAGTGGGTTACGTCAATGATGTCACAGGTAGAATGGGGTCAGGGGTTATACCAGACAGAAGCACATACTCACACACACAAACATGTCATTATGGTCTGCAAAAAAAAAAAAATGTCCATGACATTCATTCAGTTCATTCTCTCTCTCTTTCTCTTGATCAAAGTTGATGGGATAAACATGAATATACAGTGGGGCAAAAAAGTATTTAGTCAGCCACCAATTGTGCAAGTTCTCTCACTTAAAAAGATGAGAGAGGCCTGTAATTTTCATCATACGTACACTTCAACTATGACAGACAAAATGAGGAAAGAAATCCAGAAAATCACATTGTAGGATTTTTAATGAATTTATTTGCAAATTATGGTGGAAAATAAGTCTTTGGTCACATACAAACAAGCAAGATTTCTGGCTCTCACAGACCTGTAACTTCTTCTTTAAGAGGCTCTTCTGTCCTCCACTCGTTACCTGTATTAATGGCACCTGTTTGAACTTGTTATCAGTATAAAAGACACCTGTCCACAACCTCAAACAGTCACACTCCAAACTCCACTATGGCCAAGACCAAAGAGCTGGACAAGGACCAAGGACACCAGAAACAAAATTGTAGACCTGCACCAGGTTGGGAAGACTGAATCTGCAATAGGTAAGCAGCTTGGTTTGAAGAAATCAACTGTGGGAGCAATTATTAGGAAATGGAAGACATACAAGACCACTGATAATCTTCCTCGATCTGGGGCTCCACGCAAGATCTCACCCCGTGGGGTCAAAATGATCACAAGAACGGTGAGCAAAAATCCCAGAACCACACGGGGGGACCTAGTGAATGACCTGCAGAGAGCTGGGACCAAAGTAACAAAGCCTACCATCAGTAACACACTACGCCGCCAGGGACTCAAATCCTGCAGTGCCAGACGTGTCCCCTGCTTAAGCCAGTACATGTTCAGGCCCGTCTGAAGTTTGCTAGAGAGCATTTGGATGATCCAGATGAGGATTGGGAGAATGTCATATGGTCAGATGAAACCAAAATAGAACGTTTTGGTAAAAACTCAACTCGTCGTGTTTGGAGGACAAAGAATGCTGAGTTGCATCCAAAGAACACCATACCTACTGTGAAGCATGGGGGTGGAAACATCATGCTTTGGGGCTGTTTTTCTGCAAAGGGACCAGGACGACTGATCCGTGTAAAGGAAAGAATGAATGGGGCCATGTATCGTGAGATTTTGAGTGAAAACCTCCTTCCATCAGCAAGGGCATTGAAGATGAAACGTGGCTGGGTCTTTCAGCATGACAATGATCAACGAAGCATTTCAAGGTCCTGGAGTGGCCTAGCCAGTCTCCAGATCTCAACCCCAAAGAAAATCTTTGGAGGGAGTTGAAAGTCCGTGTTGCCCAGCGACAGCCCCAAAACATCACTGCTCTAGAGGAGATCTGCATGGAGGAATGGGCCAAAATACCAGCAACAGTGTGTGAAAACCTTGTGAAGACTTACAGAAAACCAAATACTTATTTTCCACCATAATTTGCAAATAAATAAATAAAAAATCCTGTGATTTTCTGGATTTCTTTTTCTCATTTCGTCTGTCATAGTTGAAGTGTACCTATGATGAAAATTACAGGCCTCTCTCATCTTTTTAAGTTGGAGAACTTGCACAATTGGTGGCTGACTAAATACTTTTTTGCCCCACTGTATTCTCTCTCTTTCTCTGTCTCTTTGTCTCTCTCTCTCTTTATCTCACTCTCTCTGTGTGTCTGTCTCTCTCTTTCTCTCACTCTCTCTCTGTGTCGATCTCTCTCTCTCTGTGTCTCTCTCTCCAGTCCTACTAGGTCAGGTATGGAGACAGTGTGTGTATAAGAAAGACAACTGTTACTATCGCTTCCACACTGCACTTGTCTCAGGAAATACTCTTCTACATTTCAACACACAACCTGGTGAGACACACGCACGCACAAACACACAAATGCTCGCGCACACACATACACACACACACACTGTGTAAGTGCAAGTTGCAACAATTGCAGCACTATTCATTGTGTGTGTCCCACTCTCCCCTCTGTCTCTCTACCCAATCTTCCACCGTCTCTCCCTGTCCCCCACCCTCCTCCCCCATGCCTCCTCCACTCTCTCTCTCTCTTTCTTCTCCCGCCTCTCCCCCCTGTATTCCCGAACACTCCCACTCCCTGTTGCGGAAGCCAAGTTTCCATGGCAACAGTTATAAATGTCAGAGTAGAACTTTAGTCTCTTTGTCTGAGGATGAGCCCGATCTCTCTTTGTGTGTGTGTGTGTGTGTGTGTGTGTGTGTGTGTGTGTGTGTGTGTGTGTGTGTGTGTGTGTGTGTGTGTGTGTGTGTGCGCCCATGCATGTGTGTGTTTGAGGACAGTGGTACTTTGTAACTATTTCAGGGTCAAATTTTGGTGTGTTGGGTCTGTGTGTCCCTATATACTACAATGGATAGAGATAAAGTACTCACAACTCTGTGTGTGTGTGTGTGTGTGTGTGTGTGTGTGTGTGTGTGTGTGTGTGTGTCTCCCCAGAGTGTGTATCCAGTAGGCGGTATGTGGGGACCTTCCTCAGTGTGTGTGTGTTGACGTTCCTCCCTGGCTTGGTGATGCTGGCTGTGCTGGTGCTGCTGCTGCACAGACGATCTTTGCCACAGGGTGGCGTCACTGACCAACCTTACAACCCCACTGGCAAGGTGAGATTCTCCAGTAGTTCATCCACACACAGAAACACACTTGTGTGCGTGTTTCTAACTGCCTGTGCATGTTGTATCATTAGGATCTGTCACACATCCCAAAGACCAATGAGAAGACGGTATCCTACCGGAGGGACTGCCCCCCGGGCCCTGACCGACCAATGGAGATGCATATCACCGTTCCCAAGATGCCCCTGGGCGAACCCTGGCAGTAAGGGGTCAGGGGTTAGAGGTCAAAGGTTGAAGTGGGCTGATGCTGACCAGTACAAAAAAGCAGCACCTCTAATGTTATACTGCTTGAGAACCGGCAACTACAGGTATGGTAAAATGACAGTGAGCAGGCCTACAGGAATCTGTTCTCAGTACACTTGTGTGGTTACAAGTTAGGGGAAGGATAGTAAATCATGAAAAACCGGACAGGGTAACACTCCAAACAAGAATCTTGTTACTGATACTGTAATATTATGTGGCTTTATGGACTGGCAGCCATTGAAAGGTACTGAACATTGATCATTGATCGATTTATCAATGCTAAATATGTATGCTTTTATTACAGAGAACACTACAAGTTTATTAATTTACTTGATCTCTCTCTCTCCTCAACCTGTGTGTCCTGTGTTAGCTTGCCACCTAGTGGTCAGTGGTGAAACGACATAACAGAATGGGATGAATGAATAATTGAATGAATGAATGAATGAATGAATGGTGACCTTGCACGAGCAGTAGCGTGTGAATATGTGACACTCCACAATCATTACCTTTTTTTTACCTGCCACCAAATCTACTTGATTTCTTTATTTTATGTGCCTGGCATAACTGGAGTTTTGAGAGGACAGGTAGCCTACAAGGGTTGTTAATGTAGTTTAAATATTTGAAACAAGCATTAATTTTAAATTAGCATACTTGTGGAGAGACAGTAGAGATTTGCACTAGCATTGTTACGTGGCATGATAGGTCGTAGTGTTGTCAGACTACTGAGCGCTGATTGGCTCCTGAACTACTGGGAAGGCTCCTGATTGGATCCTGAACTTTCCATATTACACTTCTATCTACAAGAATTCCAGTAAACAAAACTATGAATAATATTTAATAATACATTTGTTACATGTTCAGTTTTTTCTTTACATCTGATGTCTGATGTTTACAGCATTCATTAGCTGCTAATTTATTTAGTCCTTAACACTAATATTATAATTTATTGTGATTTATTTCAAAAATAATCTTTATTGTAATTTTTGTATTATATTTTTAATTAAAGTTACTGACTGGCTACAGGGCTGTAATATTACAGAAATTATAAAAATCATCTCTCTAACTGGCAGACTTGGGTCAAATACTTTCAAAGACTGGTATCACATTATTAGAACGGTACCCATTGTCTCACGCCAGAAAGCTTGACAACCCTGTCTGCAGTGCATAGTTCATGGCCAGTCCGAAGACAATGAAGGGTATCTACATTGCATTCGGAAAGTATTCGGACCCCTTGACTTTTTCCACATTTTGTTACGTTACAGCCTTATTCTAAAATGATTAAATTATTAAATTTTCTCATCAGTCTACACACAATACCCCATAATGACTTTGCTCCGTTCTTCTTTCCCTCGATCCTGACTAGTCTCGCAGTCCCTGCCGCTGAAAAACATCCCCTCAGCATGATGCTGCCACCACCATGCTTCACTGTGGGGATGGTGCCAGGTTTACTCCAGAGGTGACGCTTGGCATTCAGGCCAAAGAGTTCAATCTTGATCTATCAGATCAAAGAATCTTGTTTCTCATGGTCTGAGAGTCCTTTAGGTGCCTTTTGGCAAACTCCAAGTGGGCTGTCATGTGCCTTTTACTGAGGAGTGGCTTCCGTCTGGCCTCTCTACCATAAAGGCCTGATTGGTGGAGTGCTGCAGAGATGGTTGTCTTTCTGGAAGGTTCTTCCATCCCCACAGAGGAACTCTGGAGCTCTGTCAGAGTGACCATCGGGTTCTTGATCACCTCCCTGATCAAGGCCCTTCTACCCCCGATTGCTCAGTTTGGCCGTGTGGCCAGCTCTAGGAAGAGTCTTGGTGGTTCCAAACTTCTTCCATTTAAGAATGGAGGCCATGTTCTTGGGGACCTTCAATGCTGCAGAAATGTTTTGGTACCCTTCCCCAGATTTGTGCCTCGACACTATTCTGTCTCGGAGCTCTACGGACAATACCTTCAACCTCATGGCTTGGTTTTTTGCTCTGACATGCACTGTCAACTGTGGGACCTTATATAGACAGGTGTGTGCCTTTCCAAATCATGACCAATCAATTGAATTTACCATAATCCATTTTGGAATAAGGCTGTAATGTAACAAATTGTGGAAAAAGGAAAGAGGTCTGAATGCTTTCCGAATGCACTGTACATAAGAATTTCGTTACACGTGCATAACCCACAAATAAGTCATTCATAAGCAGTACTTAAGAATTTTGTAAACACAACTTATGTCAAGTTGATAATTTCAGCACGTCACTGAGTTTGTGCGGTACAATGAAGCTAATGCAATAGTCCCAAAAGTTCAAACTCAAAGCTAAATTAAAGCTCAGCTATTTGACATGTATTTGACCTCAGACTGCTAACTGGGCATTGTGTTTAAATAATAAAAGCCTGTTTGTGTATATTTTCTGTAAATGCATGTGATTAAGGGTTCCTGTAGCATGAATGTTTTAATGAAATTATTAAGTGTTAGATTTCAACTGATGTGTAACTCGTTCTGACTCTTTATAACCTCACATGTGTTTACTCACTAGTAAATCCATCATAGGCTGAAGTGACTGACTATCCATTCGTTGAGTTTATTAGACCGTGCAATACACATACAGCCACACCACACACCAATGTAATTGAAGACATGTGACCTAGTCATATTTTACACGATAGAGTTGATGCACACAAATAAAGCAGGAAAGTGTGTGGCTTTTTCTATTCCTTCATGGTTTGTGTGGTTTCTCCTTCCCCTCCAATCAAAACACACACACAGACACACACACAGAGCTACGCTTGATCACAGAGACAAACACACAACCAGCCATGCCTCTGACCTGCAAACTGCTTTCGTTGCCTAGCAACCCCCTGAGAAGGGCAGGACGGAGGAGGTTTGGCTTCCGAGGTAATTACAGAGTGCACACCAGTAGACATGTTTCTATGGCACCGCAGGTGTGTGTGTGAAGAGAGATGGCAAAATTGTGAATTTTAAATAATCTCAGTGACCACCATCACAGGACCAGACTACTGTCACACTCACAACACAGCTGAGAGAAAGAGAGGGAAGAGAGATTGCCAAAGTTATCAGAGCAACTACATAGCAAGAAGTCAGTGTTTACACTTTAGAACATGACCCAACAGAACACACACGGTTGGGAGCAGTGATAGAGATTTCACTGATTTCATCACTTTATTTAAAGTGTTATGCAGGCAAAGTCTTTTTTCTCTTTTCACTTCTTTAACCCCAGTCACACAACACATTTGTACAAAGTTGATTTAAAAATATCAATAAAATATCAATAATCAAGAACCTGCAGCCTTGGAGGCCAGCTTTATCAATCATCATGGAGATCCACAAACTGCTTAGAAAAACATTTTACAAATGAGATGTCACTAGAAAATCTGAAAGAAAACTGGTTGTCACACAAAATATTACCAAAAACATCCACATCTGGTTGGTATATAAACCATTTAATTTTCAAATATTAATTTGTATTAATTTTTTGCTTTCATTAATTTTTTTTTAAACATATTATGGCGCGTTAAGAGTAGTAGAAATGACGGGCCGCAGTCATGACAACGACAGACGTAGCAAAATAAGTTTACGATGAACTAAAAAGAGAAAACGGCACTAAAAGGCAACATGCTGTACACACACACCTCTGATCAACGCGTACGATACACTCCAGCAAAAGGCAGATATTAAAATAGAACAGATAATAAATTAGCTTTACACAGTAATCATCTGTGTGAAAATGTACTGGGGGGCTTTAAGAGAACGAAGAGCTAAAAACACAATTCAAAACATATGCACTGACACTAACATAGAGCAACATCACCAGAAACTTAACAACCACATAGTAATAACATCCACCCTGCCACAACCCCTTTTCTCTCCCATTCTCTTCATGCCTCACCCTCCCCCCACTACATGTGTGATGTGTGTGTGTGTGTGCGTGTGTAATACTGCTTGTTTTAAGGCGTTGTAGTACCAGGACTCACACACAGGGGGCTCTACCTTCACAATGCAGAGAAAACAGCACCAACGTCAAATCACACAGGAACTCTATTACTGTTAATGAAGTATCTCTGATCACTTGAAATATCGTGAATATATATTATTTGAAATATGTCTAATTACTGAAATGTATATTGTTTATCTCAGACGTTGATACTCTATACAAGTTTAGGGTTCAGATACGATGATCGAGTCCCATTACTGCTGTATTCTAAACTGGTTCTGGTAGAGAATAGCTGCTGCTCTGAGTATCAGTGGGAGCACCGTGTGTTTTGACATTAGTACTGCTTATTGACACTGTCTTACCCACCCACCAACCCCAGGAGAGCTACTTCTTAAAGGTGCACTCAGCAATATGGCATCATCAAGCAGGAAATCACCCCGCTGTGTATGATGATGTCATATTGCTGAGTGCACCTCTAACGCTGTGAGCTGACTTGGCTGTTTCATACCAGGGAAACCTTTTCCTCTACTGTCATTAATGTAAACATGGTTTCACTAGGATTGTCTTATAGTATTGCTTTCACTAAACAGCCTGTTGCAGAAAGCTAGATTGTTTGTTTTAAAGAAACGATTAATATTTCAAATGCAGAGCGTTTCTATAGGAATGCATCATTTATACATATTTTCTATGTGCTTTTTTCTACCCTTTAGAGGTCTATTCCTCTTTTTCTTGTCATTCTTCAGTAAGAGTTTATAAGACTGGTCTTTACCTGAACTATAGTCCTGTTGAACTGGGATACATTGACACACACTCTCAAACACACACGCGCACACACACACACACACACACACACACGTACGCACATACACACACCTGTCCCTGCTCCTCTCACCTGGCTGTCCTACAGTCTGGACCATGCCACATATCATGTTTCTTCATCATAATTACAGTATTAGCAGAGGAACATCTTTGTGCATAGAGATACAATTGCTGTGTTTCAAATGGCACTCTAGCTATTTGGGACACATCCAATGTCTCTTCTTGATGTTTTACAACTCTAGGGTTCTGTCTTGTGCTAGTTTAATTAGCCTATCCAATATGGCGTTCTCTTCCCTACATAACAAACTACTCAGAAGGCTCTGGCCAAAAGTAGTGCACTATATAAGGGATAGGGTGCGAGTTTAGATTCGCTCTAAATCTATATTATACCTTTTCCCCTGACCTCTGTTCTGTTATAAACACCATTCTACTAATGCATACCTTTAGTCTGTCGTTAGATTAATTCATTAGTTTAGATTCAGATTCCTTCCTCTGTTTATGTAATATTCAGTTCATCATATTTCTCTTTTTGAAAACAACATTTAAAAAAAAATTGACCACCTGACCTCCACAGCCACAGCATAACCATGGATACCAACCAGGAAGTTAGCTCTTTCTGCTTTATCCCTAAACAGGAAGTGGTCACTGGTCACTACTCAAACTCCTCCTCTTCCTCCTCCTCCTCTTCTCCCTCCATTTGATTGGGCGAGGAGGCTGTTGGAGTGGCGGGGGCGGAGTCCTGGGAGAGTGTCTCCACAGTCACGATGCGAGGGGAGGAGCCTAAACCCTGGTTGGAATCTTCCATGTCTTCAGTGGTGATGATGGCGAGAGAAGCCCCTCCCTTCTTGTTCTGGTGAGTTTTGATGTGTTTGGAGAGATGGTCGCTACGCATGAAACGCTTGCTGCACTCTGGACACTCAAACCTCTTCTCACCTGGAGGATGGGGACATCTGAATAAGAACAACATAGACACAGGACATATGTGTGTGTGTGTATATGTGTGTGTGTGTGTGTGTGAGAGAGAGTGTGAGTGTACCTGTGTGTGTCCGTCTGTGTCTCTGCAGTTCGTCCGAGCGTGTGAACCTCTTGCCACAGAAGATCCAGTTACAGACGAAGGGTCGTTCTCCTGTGTGCCAGCGGAGGTGGGCTCTCAGGTGACTGGTCTTACCTGGTAGATAGAATATTATTACAGATTGTTAATAGCAAATTCATATTCTAGATTTTATTGGTTTCATAGACTGGTACATCTCTATTTTATACAGTATTGACTGGTACATCTCTATTTTATACAGTATTGACTGTTACATCTCTATTTTATACAGTATTGACTGGTACATCTCTATTTTATACAGTATTGACTGGTACATCTCTACTTTATACAGTATTGACTGGTACATCTCTACTTTATACAGTGCTGACTGGTACATCTCTATTTTATACAGTATTGACTGTTACATCTCTACTTTATACAGTACTGACTGTTACATCTCGATTTTATACAGTATTGACTGGTACATCTCTATTTTATACAGTATTGACTGTTACATCTCTATTTTATACAGTATTGACTGTTACATCTCTATTTTATACAGTATTGACTGGTACATCTCTACTTTATACAGTACTGACTGTTACATCTCTATTTTATACAGTATTGACTGGTACATCTCTACTTTATACAGTACTGACTGTTACATCTCTATTTTATACAGTATTGACTGGTACATCTCTATTTTATACAGTATTGACTGGTACATCTCTATTTTATACAGTACTGACTGGTACATCTCTATTTTATACAGTATTGACTGGTACATCTCTATTTTATACAGTACTGACTGGTACATCTCTACTTTATACAGTACTGACTGTTACATCTCTACTTTATACAGTATTGACTGGTACATCTCTATTTTATACAGTATTGACGGGTCTTGCCGTAGACCTTTCCACAGTATAGACTGGTCTTACCGTAGACCTTTCCACAGTATAGACTGGTCTTACCGTAGACCTTTCCACAGTATAGACTGGTCTTATCATAGACCTTTCCACAGTATAGACTGGTCCTACCGTAGACCTTTCCACAGTATAGACTGGTCCAACCGTAGACCTTTCCACAGTATAGACTGGTCTTACCGTAGACCTTTCCACAGTATAGACTGGTCCAACCGTAGACCTTTCCACAGTATAGACTGGTCCTACCGTAGACCTTTCCACAGTATAGACTGGTCTTATCATAGACCTTTCCACAGTATAGACTGGTCTTATCATAGACCTTTCCACAGTATAGACTGGTCTTACCGTAGACCTTTCCACAGCCCTCCATGTGACACACATGCTGCTTCTTCTTAGATGGGTCTCCACTGGTCCTGCAACACACACACAGTCAGAGAGAGACAGTGAGATTGTGTGTGTGTGTGTGTGTGGATGCACGCTTGCGTCCATGTGTGTGTTTGTACGTACCTCCCTTCTCCGTCCCTACAGTTAGGACAGGAGCATGCCACCCTGCGAAGCCTCTTGCTGGGCGGTCCTTCCTGGTCTGACGAACTCTGGACAGAACCCATCTGGTCTGGGCTTAGCGACGACCCCGCCACGTTACCCATGGTTACCTTTACTGGGGACGACTGGACCTTAACCCCGCCCTCCTGACCCTGTGGCTGACCTGGTGGTAGAATAGAATAAAGTATTTTTATTTATTGGATAATTAAAGTAGTAGGCTGCTCATTACAACAACATTACATTCATAAAAAATTATTTAGGATAAAAACAAAAGGCCAGAGGCGTATTTCAATTATGGTACAGTAGAGTAGAATATCATTATAGTACAGTAGAATATCATTACGGTACAGTAGAATATCATTATGGTACAGTAGAGTAGAATATCATTATAGTACAGTAGAATATCATTATGGTACAGTAGAGTATAATATCATTATGGTACAGTAGAATATCATTATGGTACAGTAGAGTATAATATCATTATGGTACAGTAGAATAGAATATCATTATAGTAGAGTAGAATATCATTATGGTACAGTAGAGTATAATATCATTATGGTACAGTAGAGTAGAATATCATGGTACAGTAGAGTAGAATATCATTACGGTACAGTAGAGTAGAATATCATTATAGTACAGTAGAATATCATTATGGTACAGTAGAATATCATTATAGTACAGTAGAATATCATTATGGTACAGTAGAGTATAATATCATCATGGTACAGTAGAGTAGAATATCATTACGGTACAGTAGAATATCATCATGGTACAGTAGAGTAGAATATCATTATGGTACAGTAGAGTAGAATATCATTACGGTACAGTAGAATATCATTACGGTACAGTAGAATATCATTATGGTACAGTAGAATATCATTATGGTACTGAAGAATATCATTATGGTACAGTAGAATATCATTACGGTACAGTAGAGTAGAATATCATTATGGTACAGTAGAATAACATTACGATACAGTAGAATATCATTATGGTACAGTAGAGTAGACTATTACGGTACAGTAGAATATCATTATGGTACAGTAGAATATCATCATGGTACAGTAGAATATCATTATGGTACAGTAGAATATCATTATGGTACAGTAGAGTAGAATATCATTACGGTACAGTAGAATATCATTACGGTACAGTATAATATCATTATGGTACAGTAGAGTATAATATCATTATGGTACAGTAGAGTATAATATCATTATGGTACAGTAGAGTATAATATCATTACGGTACAGTAGAATATAATTACGGTACAGTAGAGTAGAATATCATTATGGTACAGTAGAATATCATTACGGTACAGTAGAGTAGAATATCATTATGGTACAGTAGAATATCATTACTATACAGTAGAATATCATTAAGGTACAGTGGAATATCATTATGGTACAGAAGAATATCATTATGGTACAGTAGAGTAGAATATCATTACGGTACAGTAGAATATCATTATGGTACAGTAGAATATCATTATGGTACAGTAGAATATCATGGTACAGTAGAGTAGAATATCATTATGGTACAGTAGAATATCATTACGATACAGTAGAATATCATTATGGTACAGTAGAATATCATTATGGTACAGTAGAATATCATGGTACAGTAGAGTAGAATATCATTATGGTACAGTAGAATATCATTACGGTACAGTGGAATATCATTACGATACAGTAGAATATCATTATGGTACAGTAGAATAGAATATCACTATGGTACAGTAGAATATCATTATGGTACAGTAGAATATCATTATGGTACAGTAGAGTAGAAAATCATTATGGTACAGTAGAATATCATTACGGTACAGTAGAGTAGAATATCATTACGGTACAGTAGAGTAGAATATCATTATAGTACAGTAGAATATCATTATGGTACAGTAGAGTAGAATATCATTACGGTACAGTAGAATATCATTATAGTACAGTAGAATATCATTATGGTACAGTAGAGTATAATATCATCATGGTACAGTAGAGTAGAATATCATTACGGTACAGTAGAATATCATCATGGTACAGTAGAGTAGAATATCATTATGGTACAGTAGAGTAGAATATCATTACGGTACAGTAGAATATCATTACGGTACAGTAGAATATCATTACGGTACAGTAGAGTAGAATATCATGGTACAGTAGAGTAGAATATCATTACGGTACAGTAGAGTAGAATATCATTATAGTACAGTAGAATATCATTATGGTACAGTAGAGTAGAATATCATTACGGTACAGTAGAATATCATTATAGTACAGTAGAATATCATTATGGTACAGTAGAGTATAATATCATCATGGTACAGTAGAGTAGAATATCATTACGGTACAGTAGAATATCATCATGGTACAGTAGAGTAGAATATCATTATGGTACAGTAGAGTAGAATATCATTACGGTACAGTAGAATATCATTACGGTACAGTAGAATATCATTACGGTACAGTAGAGTAGAATATCATTATGGTACAGTAGAATAACATTACGATACAGTAGAATATCATTATGGTACTGAAGAATATCATTATGGTACAGTAGAATATCATTATGGTACAGTAGAATATCATTACGGTACAGTAGAGTAGAATATCATTATGGTACAGTAGAATATCATTATGGTACAGTAGAGTAGACTATTACGGTACAGTAGAATATCATTATGGTACAGTAGAATATCATCATGGTACAGTAGAATATCATTATGGTACAGTAGAATATCATTACGGTACAGTAGAGTAGAATATCATTACGGTACAGTAGAATATCATTACGGTACAGTATAATATCATTATGGTACAGTAGAGTATAATATCATTATGGTACAGTAGAGTATAATATCATCATGGTACAGTAGAGTAGAATATCATCATGGTACAGTAGAGTAGAATATCATTACGGTACAGTAGAATATAATTACGGTACAGTAGAGTAGAATATCATTATGGTACAGTAGAATATCATTACGGTACAGTAGAGTAGAATATCATTATGGTACAGTAGAATATCATTACTATACAGTAGAATATCATTAAGGTACAGTGGAATATCATTATGGTACAGAAGAATATCATTACGGTACAGTAGAATATCATTATGGTACAGTAGAATATCATTATGGTACAGTAGAATATCATGGTACAGTAGAGTAGAATATCATTATGGTACAGTAGAATATCATTACGATACAGTAGAATATCATTATGGTACAGTAGAATATCATTATGGTACAGTAGAATATCATGGTACAGTAGAGTAGAATATCATTATGGTACAGTAGAATATCATTACGGTACAGTGGAATATCATTACGATACAGTAGAATATCATTATGGTACAGTAGAATAGAATATCACTATGGTACAGTAGAATATCATTATGGTACAGTAGAATATCATTATGGTACAGTAGAGTAGAAAATCATTATGGTACAGTAGAATATCATTACGGTACAGTAGAATATCATTACGGTACAGTAGAATATCATTATGGTACAGTAGAGTAGAAGATCATTATGGTACAGTAGAGTAGAATATCATTATGGTACAGTAGAGTAGAATATCATTACGGTACAGTAGAGTAGAATATCATTACGGTACAGTAGAGTAGAAGATCATTATGGTACAGTAGAGTAGAATATAATTACGGTACAGTAGAGTAGAATATCATTACGGTACAGTAGAGTAGAATATCATTACGGTACAGTAGAATATCATTATGGTACAGTAGAATATCATTATGGTACAGTAGAGTAGAATATCATTACGGTACAGTAGAATATCATTATGGTACAGTAGAGTAGAAGATCATTATGGTACAGTAGAGTAGAATATAATTACGGTACAGTAGAATATCATTATGGTACAGTAGAGTAGAAGATCATTATGGTACAGTAGAGTAGAATATCATTACGGTACAGTAGAATATCATTATGGTACAGTAGAGTAGAAGATCATTATGGTACAGTAGAGTAGAATATAATTACGGTACAGTAGAGTAGAATATCATTACGGTACAGTAGAGTAGAATATCATTACGGTACAGTAGAATATCATTATGGTACAGTAGAATATCATTATGGTACAGTAGAGTAGAATATCATTACGGTACAGTAGAATATCATTATGGTACAGTAGAGTAGAAGATCATTATGGTACAGTAGAGTAGAATATAATTACGGTACAGTAGAGTAGAATATCATTACGGTACAGTAGAGTAGAATATCATTCACGGTACAGTAGAATATCATTATGGTACAGTAGAATATCATTATGGTACAGTAGAGTAGAATATCATTACGGTACAGTAGAATATCATTATGGTACAGTAGAGTAGAAGATCATTATGGTACAGTAGAGTAGAATATAATTACGGTACAGTAGAATATCATTATGGTACAGTAGAGTAGAATATCATTACGGTACAGTAGAGTAGAATATCATTACGGTACAGTAGAATATCATTATGGTACAGTAGAATATCATTACTATACAGTAGAATATCATTAAGGTACAGTAGAGTAGAAGATCATTATGGTACAGATGGGTAGAATATCATTACGGTACAGTAGAATATCATTATGGTACAGTAGAGTAGAAGATCATTATGGTACAGTAGAATATCATTACGGTACAGTAGAGTAGAATATCATTACAGTAGAGTAGAATATCATTATGGTACAGTAGAGTAGAAGATCATTATGGTAGAGTAGAATATCATTACGGTACAGTAGAGTAGAATATCATTACGGTACAGTAGAATATCATTATGGTACAGTAGAGTAGAAGATCATTATGGTACAGTAGAGTAGAATATAATTTGTAGCACTGCTCCCAACCCCCAGAAAATAAACAAATATACATTTGAGAACAACACTCAACACACACGCACACACTGTCCCTCTCCCTCTCTGTTCTCACCCTGTAGTCCAGTGATGGTGAGGGGTACCCCCTGCATCTGTACCCCAGCGGTGCCCAGTCCAGCGATGTTGACCGTCTGCACCCCTGACCCAGGGTTGATCTGGGCCGCACTCAGCGTCAGGGGAGCCCCCCCCAGCTGCACGAAGCCCCCTCCTCCCACAGCCCCTCCTCCCACAGGGGCCAGGGTCAGCTGCTGGGGCACAGACATCCCCCCAGGGAGCTGCAGGGTCTGCCATGTGATCTGGCCCGACGAGGAGAGGGTTGGGGTCCGGATCAGAACCTGGAGTGATCAATTAATAAAAAACATCTATGAATCATTCAGACATTCAATTGAAACCAATACAACATCATAGAGGTTGGAAGAAATGTACACTATATATACAAAAGTATGTGGACACCCCTTTAAATTAGCAGATTTGGCTATTTCAGCCACGCCCGTTGCTGAAATATGTATAAAATCAAGCACACGGCCATGCAATCTCCATAGACAAACATTGGCAGTAGAATGGCCTTACTCGGTGACTTTCAATGTGGCACCGTCAGGATGCCACCTTTCCAACAAGTCAGTTCATCAAATTTCTGCCCTGCTAGAGCTGCCCTGGTTAACTGTAAGTGCTGTTATTGTGAAGTGGAAACGTCTAGGAGCAACAACGGCTCAGCCGCGAAGTGGTAGGCCACACAAGCTCACAGAACGGGACCACCAAGTGCTGAAGCGCGTAGCACGTAAAAATCGTCTGTCCTCGGTTGCAACACTCACTACCGAGTTCCAAACTGCCTCTGGAAGCAACATCAGCACAATAACTGTTTGTTAGGAGCTTCATGAAATGGGTTTCCATGGCTGAGCAGCCGCACACAAGCCTAAGATCACCATGTGCAATGCCAAGCGTCGGCTGGAGTGGTGTAAAGCTCGCCGACATTGGACTCTGGAGCAGTGGAAACGCGTTCTCTGGAGTGATGAATCATGCTTCACCATCTGGCAGTCCGACAGACGAATCTGGGTTTGGCGGATGCCTACAGAACGCTACCTGCCTGAATGCATAGTGCCAACTGTAAAGTTTGGTGGAGGAATAATGGTCTGGAGGTTTTTCATGGTTCGGGTTAGGCCCCTTATTTTCAGTGAAGGGAAATCTTAACGCTATAGCATACATTCTATATGATTCTGTGCTTCCAACTTTGTGGCAACAGTTTGGGGAAAGCAGCAGAGAGCAGCTAGCTACCTGTTGGTTCTGGAAGGCTTGTATGGGCTGTAGGGTCCCGCCTGGTCCTAACTGAAAGGTTTGGATCTGATGTGGCTGGCCTTGGATCTGGTGGAAACAAACACAGGGCTCACAAACTTTCTGCGGATGTACTGTGTGTGTGTGTGTGTGTGTGTGTGTGTGTGTGTGTTACCTGGTTCTGTGGCTGGATCTGGATCTGCTGCAACACCTGGTTGCCCATCTGGACAATGATGATAATAACAACTTATATCATTTATTACAGTATAATACCATATATCATTCCATAATAGAATAGAATGGAAGGTCAAAAGGTAAAAGCAGCCAAGTAGAACCCACCTGTCCCACGATGACCTGCTGGATGGTCCCTGGAGGATCTGATTGGCCCTGCAGTCCGTTGGCCTGGCTCTGGACATGTCAATCAACCAACCAATTAATTAATCAACAATCAATCAATACATCCTTTTACTTCATGGATGTTAAGTCACAAAAACACGCAAACACGTACCATCTGTGAGTCCTGCTCGCTGGGTTGGTTCTGTGAGTCTCTCTCCGCCCCTCCGTCCGACCCGGCAACAGAACTCAGCTGTGTTCCGTCCGACAATGCTCCATCGCACCCGGCAACAGTTGTTATGGTACCGCCAGATGAACCGGTAGCTGCCCCGGATACCGCCGCCGCCGTTGTTGTCACCAGCTGATTGCTGTTAGCTACGGTAAAGCTGCCGTCGGCTGCTTGGATAAGCTGCACGGCTCCGCCCCCCGCTAAGTTATTCATGACCGGCAGGGCGAGGGTCATACCGCCGATGTTTATGGGTACTGTAGTCATTACCTGGGTCTGGGAGCCCTGTAAGGTCTGCATCTGTAGCGGGAAGGACTGGGCTGGACGAAGCTGCAACGTCTGATTGGCTGAGCCAGTGAGGATGGCCTGCTGGTTGGCCTGTTGTAGGATGGCCTGGGTCTGGGATTGGTTCTGGGTCTGGATCAGCTGGACCTGCTCTGGTAGACTGCTCTGGGCCGGACTGAATAGAATAGAAACACTTTATCTATTTTCATCTGTAAAAAGTAAATTGTACCACTTTTTAATCTCCCAAACCACCTGTCTAACCTCTAACATGCAGACTACCGGTCTGACCTTTAAAACAGCTGCCACCTACCTGATCTGGATGTGCTGCCCCCCCAGGGATGCGGTCTGGGGGCTGATGTGGATCTGTTGGCCATCTGCCGTCTGCAGGTGGGGGATCACCTGGTATTGGACCCCACCCCCCGATGAAGGCATATTTTGCACCTGGAGAGACAAACAATAACATTACTTAAAAATATAGTGACATTAGGTGGGCATGTTCTGAACCTGGACACAGAAACAGAAATAGTATACTATACAGTACTCCACTCTCCATGTCTAAGAAAAAGACAGTTATAGGTTATAGGACCAGAATTTCCACATGACTGCATCCCTCCAGTCAACTTTCCATTCTATACACACACACACACACACACACACACACACACACACACACACACACACACACACACACACACACCTGGATGATCTGGAACTGCTGCTGCTGAGGCTGCTGATTGGCTGCTATGGTTTTAGTCCCACCCACTGCCTTCACCTTACGGCCTGCCAGAGCACTGTCATTGGCTGAAGTGGTGGCCAGCGTTACGGCGACAGGTTGATTGGCAGTGTCATTGGCCATTTGGGGAGCGGTAGTGATGATCTGCCAGCCATTACCAGTGAACTGGGCAGGAACCAGTTCTAACTGCTGCTGAACCAGAGTCTGATTACCTGCTGCGTCTACAACTATATGACCCTGGATCTGCCCACCCTGCAACTGCAAATAAATATACATAAACAATAAATAAACATAATTGAATAAACATAGGAACCAGAGTCTGGTTCCTGGCTGAATCTATGTGTTTCTGGATCTGGAAGTACAATCAACACACAGTACACTGAAAGTCTGCAGATATATACTGTGTTATAAGCATGTATGAGTCTTTATAATGTCTTATTGTTTCAGAACTTACATTACCAACATTGTAACAACTATAACAGTAACAAGAACATTAATACAAGGAATAACAAAACTTCTAGCGATGTAATTAGTTTTGATTGCTACCTGTATTTGACCAGCTTGCAACTGGACCTGTCCTTCCACTCCTCCCTGACCTCCTATCTTACTGCAGGTCGCAGCCAGTAGGGCTAGGGGAGACGGCTGGGAGTCCTAGAGAGAGAGAGAATACACACACAGGCAAATAGGGGGAATTCAAACATAGAACACACACACACACACATACAGACACCACGCATATAGACAGAGAGAGAGAGAGAGATACAGAGAGAGAGAAACAGAGAGAGAGAGACAGACACACACAGAGACAACATACATATAGACAGAGAGAGAGATATACAGAGAGAGAGAAACAGAGAGAGAGAGAGAGAGAGAGAGACACACACACACAGATAGAGACAACATGCTTATAGACAGAGAGAGATACAGAAAGAGAGAGACAGAGAGACACACACACAGATAGAGAGAGAGACAGAGAAACACACACATATTGACAACATACAGAGTGACACAGAGAGACAGAGAGATACATATAGAGAGAAACAGAGAGAGAGAGACAGACAAAAAGAGAAAGAGACACACAGAGACAACATACATATAGACAGAGAGAGATAGAGAGAGACAGACAGAGAAACACACACACAGAGAGAGAGAGAGAGAGAGAGAGAGAGAGAGAGAGGGGTAGTCACGAAGGAACTACACTCTTAGAAAATAGCGTTCCAAACAGGTTCTTCGGCTGTCCCTATTGGAGAACCCTTTTTGGTTACAGGTAGAACCCTTTGTGGAAAGGGTTCTACATGGAACCAAAAAAATGTTATTCAAGGGTTCTCCTATGGGGACAGCTAAAGAACCATTCTAGGTTCTAGATAGCACCTTTTGTTCTAGGAGTGTAGGTCGCAGGCAAATATTTAATATGCCTGTATAGACAGCTAGTGGTTTTTTTACACAGACGCTACATGACAGTCTATATCAACACTAGAATCAAACATGCCTTTGAAAACCCTGTCAGAACACATGCTATGGAAATGCTATGAAAATATTAAATAAATATGTTTTATTATACTGTAAAAACCTCATTTGATAGACATGGAGCCACAGACACAAGTCCATTATTGGTGTTGAAAGACATCCTCTGAACATGGTCTCTAGACAGAACCAGGAAGTGGTGTGTGTGTGTGTGTACCAGTCTACCTGTGATCCTGAACGTTTGCCTTTCTTGCCTGGTTTCCCTCCTTCTGATCCCGACACTTCCTTCTTCTGATCTGAGGACCATCGATCAAACAATACTTAATCAATAATCAATAGACTAACACTGGAGGACTGAATGATTAGTGATCACATTTATCAATAACACTGTGAGTAAACGGAGACTACCTGATAAAAATAGGCTATAAACATGTCAATATTTCCCTGCACATGGTTTTATAGCAGTGTAGTGACACCATATGGTTCAACTACTGGCGAAAAGGCATATACAGTGATCGGAACCCGATTAGAGACTAATACAACTAAACAGATCAGTTATGGAAACGTGTTGCCTCTTTTTTAGGAATACGCTATTCTTAATCATTAAACGGTGTCTGCATATCTGTCAGGCTGTATGCAAAGAAAGCGAGGGAGAAAGAAAAGAGGGATAGAGGGGTGGAGACGGAGATGAGAGGGGAGTGTACCTACCACTCATAACGCATTCATAAACCAGAGAGGAGAGGCTAGGGGAGAAAGGCCGGGTAAAGCACCGGGTAAGGACGGCCTTTTTTCTCCGCGAATAGCTCGAGCTGGGCTGTGTCGTCGCTCCGGTTAGCACCTAAACCACCCACTCGGCAGGAAGGGCGGTACAAAACTCGAGCAACAATCAAACCTCCCGTGATAACGGGAAACGGTCCGGTTTCCGCGCCCGACGCCTCTCAAAACCAACCGAAAACACCCTTTAACGACCGACGCGCGTTTATTCCATTAACGGAAAAATCGACTGAAAAAATGTATTCTAATTCAAGTTAGTAATGTGTCCGCGGTAGGCCCACCCACTTCCATTTACCCATCAGACCAACACCCCTCGCCCTCTCTCCTCTCTTTCTGCCGCTGCTGTTTCTGCCGCTAGGTACAACAAGCCTTTCCCACGATCTTCATGCAAAAACACCCCTCATCAATACCACTATTTTATGGCTATTTTTTATAGTTTAATTTTAGAATTGCAGCTGGAGACAGATAGCTGTGGCTTTTTGTGGGCGGTGCGCTCCTCCCACATATTCAGGACTCGGTCTGCGAGGGTTGAGATGGGAGTTGTATTTAGCGAAGCCTCGCCTTCGAAATGTGTTGTGGCGACGGGGACTTCATCTCCCAGCCTGCCTTGCGGTCAGCTGTACGGCTGGTGCGGCGTACAGTCAAGGTAGGGTGAGAAGCAGAGAGAAGGGCGGTGACTGTGTGATGTGGGGGTTGGGCAAGAGGAGAGGTGTGAACGTTCTGTTCTCTTTTTAATCATGAGGGCCAGTCTCTCCTTCCCCCCCACTTTTTTTGATAAAGGTCGGCCCCTCGCTGCCTTCAGCTTTCTCTCCCCTCTATCACAGGGGTGAGTCTGTCTCGCTCCCTCTATTATATGATCAGTCCCGTTCTCACCGTCGAATAAAGGACACTCGCTATCTGTATATTATAAGGGATACTCTCTCGCTGTCTCTTTCCCTCCGTCTGTATATTATAAGGGCCAGAGACTAGCCGTTATACTATACAGCAGGTCTGTCCAACCCTGTTCCTGGAGATCTACTGTCCTTTAGGTTTTCAATCCAACCCTAATTTAACATATCTGATTCAGCTAGTTAATAGGGCTTGTTGAGCAACTAATTAGTAGAATCAGGTGTTAAATGAGGGTGGGACTGAAAACCCACAGAACTGTAGCTCTCCAGGAAGAGGGTTGGACAGCCCTGCTATAGAGACCAGCCCTTATAATATAGAGACTATCCCTTATAATACATAGTCTCTCTGTCTACTGTATATTATACTGAACAAAAATATTAACGTGACATGTAAAGTGTTGGTCCTATGTTTCATGAGCTTAAAAGATCCCCAAAATGTTCCATACACACAAAAAGCTTATTTCTCTCATTTGTATACATCCCTGTTAGTGAGCATTTCTCATTTGCCAAGATAATTCATCCACTTGACACACGTGGCATATCAAGAAGCTGATTAAACAGCATGATCATTACACAGGTGCACCTTGTGCTTGGGACAATTAAAAGGCCACTAAAATGTGCAGTTGTCACACACAACACAATGACACAGAAGTCTCAAGTTTAGGGAGAGTGCAATTGGCATCCTGACTGCAGGAATATCCACCAGATCTGTTGCCAGAGAATTTAATGTTAATTTCTCCACCATAACCTGCCTCCAATGTTGTTTTAGAGGATTTGGCAGTAGGTCCAACCGGCCTCACAACTGCAGACCATGTGTAACCACGCCAGCCCAGGACCTCCACATCCAGCTTCTTCACCTGCATGATCTCTCTTGAGACCAGCCACCCGGACACCTGATGAAACTGAGGATTATTTGGGTCTGTAATAAAGCCCTTCTGTAGGGAAAAACTAATTCTGATTGGCTGGGCCTGGCTCCCCAGTCAGTGAGCCTATGGCCTCCCAAGCCCACCCATGTGACATCCGTTAGATTAGGGCCTAATGAATGTATTTAAATTGATTGATTCCCTTATATGAACAGTAACTCAGTAAAACCATTGAAATGAAGATGAATGCTCTGAATAAGAACGTCTGCTAAATGACTAAAATGTAAAATGGTGTCCACTGATCTACAAAAAGTTACACTCACCTAAGTTTGAACCCGACAAGACAGGGAAGGCACCTGGTCGTTCGCCTGGTCACGACTATCTCAGGACCAAACAATTGACCCTCCTTTGACCTCAAGCCCAATTTAGATTATTCCCCTTCTCCTGAAATGTGTTCTCCTTCACTAACCCTAGCAGACTAAATCTACACACATTCCAAACTGCTACTACAGCCATTGTGATATAGACACCAACTAGTAAACAGTATAACTTCCGTTCTTTATTTCAGATTCAACTAACGTACAGTGTCCACTTCGAAGCAGTCTTAAAACTTTAACTCAATAAAGAAAAAAAACAACATTAAAACAGTGTAATAAACAGTACACCATACATCCCATAGGTCCAATTGTATTGGCTATGGTCTATAATCAAGGGAGTATGTTCTGTTCCTTTCAGTAAAAGGTAGACCATGTCTTACTACTAGGGATGCAGTGGTAAAACAGGTGTAAACTCTCAAGTAATGTAAACTCAAACTATGCTAATTTAGCACAATAATAGGTGCGTAAACATTATTCCCCAAATTAAAAGGCATTAAATTTAACAGCGGTTGTCTTACCATCCACCTCATCCAAGGTCTAATAAAAAGTTTAACTCCACTGCCTGACTGCTGTTGCATAAAAATATGATTTCAGAATTGGGCTGCCTGTGTAAACACAGCCTCGGAACCACAGATCTCCATCTAGAGCTATGTTGCTCAATCTTCTAGTTGCAGGGATCCACAAGTAATGGTTTTCCTGGGTCATATTCAGTGGTGTACACCGTAGCAAAACATTTTGCAACAATAAATGGTAATTACATGTTCTTACTGGAAAATGTCAAGTACTACCTCCTGTTTCAAAACGTTGTCTCCCTACTGAACATGACTGTGATTAAATAGGGTGTTAGAGGGAAGTGGCAGTCATTGAGGAACACTGTTCTAGACCATCTAGGAGATCCAAAACCCTGGACTCAAGTCTGAACCGTAGCAGTACTAAAGCAGGACAATTCTGTGTGTCAGTATGACTACATCCTAATTATCTCTCCTTCTGCCCAAAGTGTGCACTTGTTCACTTCCATCCATTGATTTGTAGGGAAATGACTGGTATAAGAAATATGGTGGAAACTCCCTTTAGCCCATGCCTCTGCAAATCCAATGCTTTCAGAGTTGTGGGAAGTAGTGAAGGGTGTACACTTCAGGAGAAAGGAGAGATTATTGAGACACACCCTCTGTCTGCTGGGTCTCTCCCTCTGGGCCTCCAGGGTGTAATTGTCTGTCCTGACCAACGGGGAAGCTGTCTGCTTGTCTGATCTTGTCTCTAGGCTCGAAGATCTTTTTGGATGCTGTGGAGAGAAAAGTAGAGACATTTTCTATTTAAAACAACCTTTATTGGCTCAAACACACAGCCAAATTAAACACACACTACCTACCCAGTGGTAAAGTACTTAAGTAGTACCTTTAACTCCATTACATTCCTAAAAAAAATAATGTACTTTTTATTTTTTACTACATACATTTTCATTGACACCCACAGTGGTGGAAAAAGTATCCAATTGTCATACTTGAGTAAAAAGTAAAGATACCTTAATAGAAAATTACTCAAGTAAAAGTGAGTCACCCAGTAAAATACTACTTGAGTAAAAGTATTCTGTTAAATATAAATCTTAAATTCCTAATATTAAGCAAACCAGACAGCACCATTTTATTTACAGATAGCCAGATGGACACTCCAACACTCAGACATAATTTACAAACAAAGCATGTGTGTTTAGCAAGTCCGCCAGATCAGAGGCAGTAGGGAGGACCAGGGATGTTCTCTTGATATAGTAAGTGCGTGAATTGGACAATTTTCCTGTCCTGCTAAGCATTCACAATGTA
The DNA here is from genome assembly GCA_030435695.1 of Brachymystax lenok tsinlingensis. Lineage (NCBI taxonomy): Eukaryota > Metazoa > Chordata > Actinopteri > Salmoniformes > Salmonidae > Brachymystax > Brachymystax lenok. The sequence goes on from CM059806.1 coordinate 22,713,730, forward strand.
ATGGGTAGCCTTCTGTCAGGAAAAATGTATGGAGTAAAAATTATATTATTTTCTTCAGGAATGTAGTGAAGTAAAAGTTGTCAAAAATATAAATAGCAAAGTAAAGATACCATAAAGTAGTACTTGCAAGTATTTTTACACCACTGGACACCCAAAAGTACTCGTTGCATTTTGAATGCTTAGCAAGACAGGAAAATGGTCCAATTAACGCATTTATCAAGAGAACATCCCTGGTCCTCCCTACTGCCTCTGACATGGAGGACTCAAACACAAATGCTTTGTTTGTACATGATGTCCGAGTTTTGGAGGGCTATTCCAAAATATAAAAACACCAAAATCGTACCATCTGGTTTGCTTAATAAGGAATTTGAAACGATTTATACTCTTACTTTTGATACTTAAGTACATTAAAAACCAAATACTTTGACTCAAGTAGTATTTTACTGGGTGACTTTCACTTGAGTCATTTTCTATTAAGGCATCTTGACTTTTCCACAAGTATGAGAACTGGGTACTTTTTCCAACACTGCACCTACCTCTCCAGGTAATCTTGGACGTTGCTGTGGCCCTTGTGTTGAGCCAAATGGACGAGTTGTCCTGTTGCACAACGTCCTTCTCTCCGTCGACACAGACTGCAGTTACAGATACCTCTACACAGAGGACACTCCCAGTCCTAGAGAGACAGCGCGGGATACAGAGACACAGAAGAATACATGGATTTAGTAACAAAACAATATATTTGGTGTACTGATGGGGTCGAGGTCAAGGGCTGTGTGTGTATACTAACTGGATCCAGCAGGGCAGAGCGTACGTCCTCTCCGTAGCGGTTCCTCAGACAGGGCCCACAAAACTGACCTTTGCCCCCTGAACATACTCCACTACGACACACTGTCTTGGTGTCCAGAGTCTTCTGTCTACACTGATGACAAGTGCTGCCCTGGAACACACACACACCAGTTCCATCTCTATCACAAGACAGATGGATAGACAGTAGAACTGAGAAGCTGATGAAGTGACAATTATAAAAGCCTTGCTGTGTGTCTTACGTGGTCCTTGTCCAGTATCTTGTCTTTGGCACCTTCCGCCACGTTGTCCAGCTCTTCCTCTGTGATCTCATCGACTGATCTCACATGTGTAATCTTCCTCCTCTTCCCGCTGCTCGCCCTCCTCTTCTTCCCACTTCTACTCAGCTCATCATCCACCTGGCCACACACAAACACACACCATCATCTACCTGTTCAATCACAATGATCAAGAGTTACCTGCGCAAAGAGTGTATGTGTGCATAATGGGTTTGTGTGTGTGAACATGCGTATGTAAGTCATGTGTGTCCTTGTGTACCTCCAGTAGTTTCCTGACACAGATAGTCCTCACAGATCTGTCGTGTCGTGAGGGGGATGTACTCCGCTCCTCCACCCCAAACTTCTCTGGCGGTCTGGCCGCACGCGATGGGTTCCTCCTCTCACCCCCCTCATACACACCTCGTCTACGAGGGGTCGGCTTCTCACGCACACGCCTCTTCTGCTGGAACACAACACACACAATGCACCAGTCAGAACTACAACACCCAGAAGTCACGAGTCACCTGAGGAAGTCTGCGTGTTTCAGGGGATCAGTTTGAACAGGTGATTTACAGATTCCGCCAGTCCAACTGTGGTAAATTAATCTGAAACATGCACAATATGAACCAATTCCATTAGCCCAGTCAAGTGTGTAGTGTACTAACTCACCATGGTAGAGGGGGGGAGTTCAGACATGTTGGTCAGGTCAGCAAACAGCTTGGCCAACTGAACAACAACAACACAGAATGAGAAAACCCTTCTAATATACACAATAATAACAAGAGAGAAAGTAGATAGCAGGGTTGTATTCAGTAGTGTTACCGCCTACGGAACGCGACCCTGGTCAGTGGTTATGTACCATGGCCTTGTTCTCCTGGATGTTCTTGGCTCGTTTATTTAGAACTGGAGACTCAACTTCCTCCTCCTCCTCTTTTCTTAGAGGCTGTTTCTGACCACGTGTCACCATCCCATGGGACACCTGAGACACACCCCTTTTCAGATGCTCCTTTTCAGTGGTTTTCCTCTTCAGAGGGGCGGTAGTGATTGGCTGGGGTTTCTTTGGTGCCTCCCCTTTCTTGGCAGAGAGTCTTTTGGTGGGAAACCTGAAGCAGAGTATTCAACTGTATTCAAAAAGCAGTGGATCATAGTGAATAGGGTGCCATTTGAGACACACACACATACACAGGTGAACACTTGTACACTCACCTAAAGGCAACACAGAGACTCCTCCTTGTGTGTGTGTCTGGCTCCTCCCCCTCAGAGTAGAAACCTGTGTCTTCATCACTCTCCTCCGCTACGCACTGGAACGACCGAAAACAGGAGAGAAGAGTCATGGTACAACCAAGCATCCCCATACACACATACCACTGGAGAGAACAGTAGAAAAGAGAAAACATGTTAGGTCTCAATACCATAGCCTTCATCCTGCTTCTGAACCCTCTTCTCTTCCTCACCAAAGCCCTCAAAACCCTCCCCCTCACTGTCTGAACAGACTTACCAACTCGCCGGTCACAAACTTTGACCTGAAACGCACATCCTGAAGAGAGAGAGAAAGAGATGGATGAATTATTTCAAATCGCTAACTGTAGCAGAATTAAGTAAACCAGGATTGTAGTGGGTGTGTGGTAAAGATTGGCAGCTACTCACCGGCTTCCCAGAGTCCTCAGAGGCAAGGCTGTCCTTACCGTCGTCTGATTCGCTGTCACTGGGCACTGACATGGCAAAACCCAGGAAGTCCTCGTTGTCACTGGGACTCTCAAAGATGGCCGCCAGAGCCCTGGGGGTCTGAAGGACGACAACAGATTAAAACCAAAGATACTTGTATAACTAACTCTGCTATTTTCCCTATTCATCCGTGTTAAAGCTACACTAATATATAATACCCTTTTCACACTGTCCTTTCCAGAAAGTAGTCTATGGTGGAGGTGTAACCAGTACAGAACAGCTAGGGTTCAGTAATGAGTCAAAGAGTTGGCCACTAACAAAAATGTAAACAGACCAAATGCATTCCTATTACATTTCTCCTATTCAAATACTGTAACACTGATTTCTGTGATAGGCTGTCGATATAGATTACATTTAATTTATAAAATAAGGAATTGGACATTATGACTTAGCTAGCCTTTTCCTTTAGATGAGTAAAGCCAAAGGGCCTTACAGGACCCCGGACTAGGGTGGGTATCATTTGTGGAACGTTTCAACTGGAATCTGTTGCAAAAACGTCGTAAATAATAAGGCTGCCAACAAACAACGCAAACAGAGTTGTATAGCGGCAGAATAAGATACTGGGTAGGGCGTGGGCTATTTCATTATGTTTTTCACTCCCAACGTTTATTCCGAAAAATGTCTGGTAGCCTATGGACAAACATTAAGAATAAGCTACGTGGTGGGTTGATGCCTATTCGGCAGCTAGTTAACGTTAGCTAGGCGAATTGATGCTACTTTGTATGCAACCCTGTACTTTACGAAGTTTTTGGAACAGATTCCTGTTGGAACGTTCCACAAATTCTACCCACCCCCTGGACTGTACTGTAGGCTAAAACAGTACCGCGTAAAACTCCAAACCAGCAAGCAATGCAGATGCACAGTGGCTAGGAAAAACTCATTTGAAACCTAGAGGAACCAGGCTCTAAGGGGTGGCCAGTCCTCTTCTGGCTGTACCGTGTGGAGATATAAAAGCTGCAACTGTTAAACCTCACTTACCTTTGATGATAAGGGCATTTTAACTCGTTTGAAGACGAATTTTCCTTTTTTCAGAAGTTCACTCAAAGAATGAATGGTAAAAAAGAAACGAGTTCATGTACTTGTCTCAAAGGGCAGGTGTGCAGTCCAGTTTTGAATTTCGTTTAAATATGTTTTCAGGCTTGATGTCTTGCTTTTGTGAGCCCAGAATACTTTTCTTGTATGTAGAAGTCGTTATACGACGGCCGGTAGAGTGAATTGATTTCTAATATCATTACAATGAGTTAGCGCTCAGAGTCTCTCTCCTTCTCCCCTGGATACATAATGGTACAGCCCGAGTCCCGCCCTCTCCCCAGTTTCGCGGCAAAAATACAATGTAGGTGTGGCAGAATCTCACTGTCCCAAGAAATGGGCTTTTCAAGGTTCTGTGCTTTAAACTACTGTACTACAGTGTCTGCAACAAAGAAGTAATAGCAAAATTGCATCTGGAAACATTTGGCGCCTACATGTTTAGGATTGTCCTACAATAAGACTAAATTGAACAAATCAATGTTATATCATACAGTGCATTCGGAAAGTATTCAGACCCCTTTACTTTTCTCACAATTTGCCTTGTTCTAAATTGATAAACAAAAACATTCAGCAATCTACACACAATAACCCACAATGACTAAGTGAAAACAGGTTTTAAGAAATGTTTGCATATTTATAAAAAAAATATATAAATCAGAAATACCTTATTTACATAACTATTCAGACCCTTTGCTATGAGACTTGAAATTTAGCTCATGTGCATCAACAACTTGATTGGAGTCCACCTGTGGTAAATTCCATTGATTGGACATGATTTGGAAAGGCACACCTGTCTATATAAGGTCTCACAGTTCACAGTGCATGTCAGAGCAAAAACCAAGCCATGAGGTCGTAGGAATTGTCCGTAGAGCTCTGAGACAGAATTGTGTTGAGGCACAGATCTGGGGAAGGGTACCAAAAAATGTCTGCAGCATTGTAGGTCCCCAAGAACGCAGTGGCCTCCATCATTCTTAAATGGAAGTTTGTAACCACCAAGACTCTTCCTAGAGCTGGCCACACGGCCAAACTGAGCAATCGGGGTAGAAGGGCCTTGGTCAGGGAGGTGACCAAGAACCCGATGGTCACTCTGACAGAGCTCCAGAGTTCCTCTGTGGAGATGGGAGAACCTTCCAGAAGGACCATCTCTGCAGCACTCCACCAATCAGGCCTTTATGGTAAAGTGACCAGATGGAAGCACACAACAACCCGCTTGGAGTTTGCTAAAAGGCATCCAAAGGACTCTCAGACCATGAGAAACAAGATTCTCTGGTCTGATGAAACCAAGATTGGCCTGAATGCCAAGCGTCATGTCTGGAGGAAACCTGGCACCATGCCTACAGTGAAGCATAGTGGTGGCAGCATCATGCTGTGGGGATGTTTTTCAGTAGCAGGGACTGAGAGACTAGTCAGGATCGAGGAAAAGATGAACAGAGCAAAGTACAAAGAGATCCTTAAAGAAAAGCAGCTCCACAGTGCTCAGGACCTGACTGGGGCGAAGGTTTACCTTCCAACAGGACAACGACCCTAAGCACACAGATAAGTCAACGCAGGAGTGGCTTCGGGACAAGTATCTGAATGTCCTTGAGTGGCCCAGCCAGAGCCTGGACTTAAACCCGATCAAGCATCTCTGAAGAGCCCTGAAAATAGTGACGCACCCCATCATCCATCCTGACAGAGCTTGAGAGGATCTGCAGAGAAGAATGGGAGACACTCCCCAAATACAGGTGTGCCAAGCTTGTAGTGTCATACCCAAGAAGACTAAAGGCTGTAATCACTGCCAAAGGTGCTTCAACAAAGTACTGAGTAAAGGGTCTGAATACTTATGTAAATTTGCTATATATATTTTTAATACATTAGCAAAAGTTTCTAAAAACCTGTTTGTGCTTTGTCATTATGTGTAGATTGAGGAAGGGGAAAAAAACAATTTAATCAATTTTAGAACAAGGGGTCTGAATTATTTCCAAATGCACTGTACATGCTACAACAAACATGTATAATCTCATGATGATGGTATTATTGTCTTTATTATTTTTTAATTCCATAGCCTATTACACATTCTGAATGGCCCCTGCAGAAGCTGTACTTTCCCTCTCCTGTCACTCCCCCCTTCTCCACGCCCACCACCACCAATTAGCCCGCTGAGCTAAAGACTTGTCTTCCACTGACATGAATTACAGGGTTTGTAATGTATGCACAGGAAAGCGGTGGCGATGTCACCTCATGCTTAATGAGAAGTGAAAATGAGAAACAGCTGTTTTCTTTCCTCTATCATTTCTCTCTTACTCCTCCATCCTCCTCTCTTCCTCTCTTCCTCTCTGAGACAGTGACCATCGACACAATGTTTAATATGACATAAAAGCTATAATTTATTCATAATCTCCAGTAAAACTTTGACGTAGTAAACCGCTGTTCAGAAAAGACGTGTGGCTTCAGCAGTTAGGGAGCGGGAACATACTGCTCTGCTCTTTTCTTTCGCTTGCTGTGTATGATGACATCATATTGTGGAATGTAGGCCTACCTTTAAAACAGATAAATAATAACATCTCAAACACCATAATAACATTATGCATATTTACAAATCAACAATATTAGTGGTATAAAGCCTTAGAGCAAATCTGAAATGGCACACTATTCCCTGGCTTATATAGTGCACTACTTTTAACCAGAGCTCCCTATTCCCTATATAGCGCACTACGTTCGACCAGGGCCACATGGGCTCTGGTCAAAAGTAATGCACTATATAGGAAATAGGTTGCAATTTGGGACACACTCTTAGTGTCATCTTGCATTGTGATCTGGTGGGGTTGTCACGTCATGCACACACATTCTTTAAAACAGAACTTTACATCATCATGGCAAGAAAACAACAAAACCCCTCCGTCTCTTCTTCATTTGTCTTTTTTCTCTTTTCCCCCCATTTTGAAATCACATAGGACAGTAACAATCATTGGACCAACTCCACTCCCTAGTCTCCTGTTTTAAACATTCCAGCATTTCAGCTCAAACAGCAAACCTTTTTGGACACAGTTCAATGTATTTACACATATGTCCTGCAAATCTTTACAGAGTTCTGTCTTTATACAGCTCCAGTGTGATATGGCACACAGGACTGACACATTCTGTAGAGAAGCATAAATAAACTAAATATTACAATAAATAGTTATATAGCACTACTGCCCTGCTTCTACACACCTGAACACTGTACCGTAGCTACATGTGATGTACTTGATCAGTCAGTGTTAATACACCGAGCATTAACAGTGATGTACTTGATCAGTCAGTGTTAATACACCGGGCATTAACAGTGATGTACTTGATCAGTCAGTGTTAATACACCGGGCATTAACAGTGATGTACTTGATCAGTCAGTGTTAATACACCGGGCATTAACAGTGATGTACTTGATCAGTCAGTGTTAATACACCGGGCATTAACAGTGATGTACTTGATCAGTCAGTGTTAATACACCGGGCATTAACAGTGATGTACTTGATCAGTCAGTGTTAATACACCGGGCATTAACAGTGATGTACTTGATCAGTCAGTGTTAATACACCGGGCATTAACAGTGATGTACTTGATCAGTCAGTGTTAATACACCGGGCATTAACAGTGATGTACTTGATCAGTCAGTGTTAATTCACCGGGCATTAACAGTGATGTACTTGATCAGTCAGTGTTAATACACCGGGCATTAACAGTGATGTACTTGATCAGTCAGTGTTAATACACCGGGCATTAACAGTGATGTACTTGATCAGTCAGTGTTAATACACCGGGCATTAACAGTGATGTACTTGATCAGTCAGTGTTAATACACCGGGCATTAACAGTGATGTACTTGATCAGTCAGTGTTAATACACCGGGCATTAACAGTGATGTACTTGATCAGTCAGTGTTAATACACCGGGCATTAACAGTGATGTACTTGATCAGTCAGTGTTAATACACCGGGCATTAACAGTGATGTACTTGATCAGTCAGTGTGAATACACCAGGCCTTAACAGTGATGTACTTGATCAGTGTTGAATGCATTGACTGGGTTTGAACCGAGGCCATGTTGCTTAGTGAAATCTGTTTGTAACAGGCATTGAAACAGCGTATCTCTCGCTCTTCAGTCAGTAAAAGTGTAATAACAATGTAATAATAATCTCTATAATAACGTGGTATTAACGTCTAATAACAATGTGTAATAGTAGGACCTTTGTGTTGTGGTATGACAGGACCAGAAATGATGAGGGATTTGTGGTTTCTACAGATACAAATAAAAAGGGATGTGTGTGTGTAATCAGTATATGGCATCTCTCTCCCATCCGGACATTTGGCACTGTGTCATCCAGAGGCATATCTCACCATGTGGCCTGAACACATACAGTATACATCTACTGTATGTCTACTGCATGATTTCCATTCATATACTAACAGTTACTATCTGCAGTCTCTTGACTGTTTCCCTACTGAGGATAATTAATACAATGAAACTAACTGTTAACTTAAGACCAGAAACAGAACAGCACACAATCTAAGGAACTGTACAAACTCCTCTGGAGAGTAGCTTAAAAACAGTATTCATGACAGAACAATCTGTCTTCTCCATGGTCTTTGTCGTCCGTCAGAGTTTGACCTTCATTGAAAAACAATCTGAATCAGGTTGACGGATATACATTTTCAGTCTGAACGCCGCCTCAGTGTGCAGCTCTGTGGTAGGCTGGCTGAATCGGTTTGCTACTCTGTGGCTGGCTGAATCAGGATTCTGAACTATGATTGGCTAAGAGCCGGTGGCTTGCATGGCACCTTCAACACAAAGTGTATTTTCTGTGAAGGTCCTCTAGGAGAGTGTGTGTGTTCAGGCACGAGGCTCCAGCTTGTGTGACAGTTGGAACAGTGTCTGTTGATTGTCGATGATGTGGAGGTAGTGAACGCTCGCCCTGACCTCTGCACTGTCGCTCCCCACCACCTCATTACCTAGGAGACAGACACACACACACACACACACACACACACACACACACACACACACACAGACAAAAACACTGAAGCTGTATGACACCAGCAGAGACTGAACAGAACAACATTACAGACACACAGGCACAGACAGACAGAAAGAGAGATACAGACAGAAAGAGAGACTGACAGAGAGACAGACAGAGACAACATACCGAGTTGGTCGCTTTGGCAGTGGCGAATCAGACGCACTGTGTCGGCGATCATGTGCTGAGGGGGCGGGGCATAGAATAGAGTCAGTCACCATGATAACGGTTATTAAACACAGACAGACAAACGTTCAACAACACACAACAGACATGTCATGACTCACCAGTTTCTGGAAGTTGACCAGGTTGTCCTGAAAGGTTTTGTTTCCCTCGTGGATAAAGGTGATGTCTTTCAACAGCAGGGGCATGAAGGGGATCTTAGGAGGCTTCATCTTCTTGAAGGCATCTCTGTAGGCCTTATGGTTCAGAGACGGGTCCTGGAGAGAGAACGAGGAGAGGTTAGGAGTCAGGGTAAGGTTAGGGGTTAGAGGTCAGAGGTTAGGCTTAGGGTCAAGTGGATGTGAACCTAGAGACTGATACACCAATAGTCTCAGAATATTCTAATTCATGACCTTCTCCTAACTATTTTCCACCAGCCTATCAGGATGAATATGACTTTAAACCAATGATAATGAGTTTTACTGTGATCAGCTCCAGTTCAGAGAAGATCTTCTTGAATTTCCCCGGAACTTTCTGAAAGTAAACGTATGGAACAGAAAGACATCGTCAGAGTACACACACACACACACACACACACACACACACACACACACACACACACACACACACACACACACACACACACACACACACACACACACACACACACACACACACACACACCCTTACCTCCCAGGTTATGTTGAGTCTGCTGACGGCTGCTGTGTTGAGTCCCATGATGATGGCAAATGCTGAGTTCAGGTTCCTTTGGGCCTTACAGCTACATAACACAAAACAGGGATTAGTTGTGTGTGTGGCCCCATGTGTGTGTGTGTTTGATTGTCTAAAGTGTGTGTGTTCTCTTACTGCGCTGCAATCTTGATGAACTTCTTGAGCAGCTGGACTCGTTTGTTGAGTGACACACACATCAGGACCTCAGACATGACCCACTGCTGGACCTCGTTACAGCGCTGCAGCAATACAGATAGCCCCTCCCGGTGGCTGCCTCCGGTACTACAGCTCATTGTGGAATACACCAACTCCTGCTGCAGGGGGGAAAATACAGTTGAGTGTATATGTGTATGCGTGATGGTGTAGTAAAGTTCCTCCAGTGTGTGTGTGTGTTACCTCATGTATGGAGTTGAAGAGGTTCCAGTCCAGCTGTGTGAGAACAGCAGCCATATCCCAGGTGTTGATACCCAGCAACCTCACTGTTCTCCTACTCAGCTCACTGTCTGTTAGAGGGGCCTACACACACACACACACACACACAAGTATGTTAGTCTTTCAAATACTTAGCTTGAGTTTGATTTGATTTAGTAGTGCAACACACCCCACCCCAGGTAAGCTGAATCAAGGTCCCCCAAAGCCTTTGTTTAAAAAATAAATATAATTTGTCAGTAAATGACCATAATCAAATTATTCGTAACCGTAATCTGGGTGTTAATTACCATAATATGTGTGAGGTCCCTCCGACAGACCATCAGTTTGCTCTGCGGTGTCAGAGTCTTAGAATACACATATTGACCAGCCTGTAACATCCTCCTCTCTACAGGGTGAGAGTAAGAGAGAAAAGTGGGGAGAGTGAAAAGGAGTGTGTATGTTTATCTCCAGTGTGTGTGTGTGTGTGTGTACCTCCAGTGTGTGTGTGTGTGTGTGTGTGTGTGTGTTTGTGTGTGTGTTTGTGTGTGTGTACCTCCAGTGTGTGTGTACCTTCAGTGGGTGTGTGTGGGTGTGTGTACCTCCAGTGTGTGTGTACCTTCAGTGGGTGTGTGTGTGTACCTCCAGTAGGTGTGTGTGTCACCAGCACCATGTCCTCCTCTGGTCGGTCCATCTTCTGACCCACAATCCTCAGCAGCTCTGCCACGCTCAGCAAAGAGTGTGTGTAAACACACAGGTACGAGTCAGCACTCACATACACACGACACAGCACTGGAACACACACACACACACATAGCGTTAACACATCATAAAACATATTTTCAGAAGGCTTTCGATTGATTGAATAGAGACCTCCTTGCTTTTAGACTAATTCAAATGGAAATTGATGGAAGATTCCATGATCCCATCGAAGTCTTACTGTGATCAGCTCAATGACCTCAATGATCTCAGGACTGGCTGGTTTCTAACCCTTTACGGTGTAAAGCAGGGAGACCTACTCTCATCCACTTTATTTGCAATATATGTTAATTATTTAGCCCTACAAATCAAACATGCTAAACTTGGTGATGAAGTTGTGGATATATTCCTGGGCATCTTGTTGTATGCTGATGATATACACTATATGTACAAAAGTATGTGGATGCCCCTTCAAATGAGTGGATTTGGCTATTTCATCCCGTTGCTGACAAGTGTATACAATTGAGAACACCGCCATGCAATCTCCATAGACAAACATTGGCAGTAGAATGGACTTAATTTCTGCCCTGCTATAGCTGCCCCAGTCAACTGTAAGTGCTGTTATTGTGAAGTGGAAACGTCTAGGTGCAACAACGGCTCAGCCGCAAAATGGTAGGCCACACAAGCTCACAGAACGGGACCGCCGAGTGCTGGAGCTCGTAAAATTGTCTGTCTTCGGTTGCAATACTCGCTACCAAGTTCCAAACTGCCTCTGTCAGCACAATAACTGTTCGTCGGGAGCTTCATGAAATGGGTTTCCATGGCTGAGCAGCCGCACACCATGCGCAATGCCAAGTGCCGGCTGGAGTGGTGTAAAGCTCGCCGCCATTGGACTCTGGAGCAGTGGAAACGCGTTCTCTGGAGTGATGAATCACGCTTTACAATCTGGCAGTCCAACGGCCGAATCTGGGTTTGGCAGATTCCAGGAGAACACTACCTGCCCGAATGCATAGTGCCAACTGTAAAGTTTGGTGGAGGAATAATGGTCTGGGGCTGTTTTTCATGGTTCGGTCTAGGCCCCTTAGTTCCAGTGAAAGGAAATCTTAATGCTGCAGTATACAATGATATTCTAGACGATTCTGTGCTTCCAACTTTGTGGCAACAATTTGGGGAAGGCCCTTTTCTGTATCAGCATGACAATGCCCCCGTGCACAAAGCGAGGTCCATACAGAAATGGTTTGTCGAGATCGGTATGGAAGAACTTGACTGGCCTGCAGAGCCCTGACCTCAACCCGACAGAACACCTTTGGGATGAATTGGAACGCTGACTGCGAGCCAGGCCTAATCGCCCAACACCAGTGCCCAACCTCACTAATGCTTGTGGCTGAATGGAAACAAGTCCCCACAGCAATGTTCCAACATCTAGTGGAAAGCCTTCCCAGAAGAGTGGAGGCTGTTATAGCAGCAAAGGGGGGCCCAACTCCATATTAATGCCCATGATTTTGGAATGAGATGTGTGACGAGAAGGCGTCCACATACGTTTGGTCATGTAGTGCAGTTGTCCTTGCCGAGACAGAAGATGACCTCCAGAATATGTTGAATATTGTTAATTTATGGTGTACTATTTTTATTTTTTCTAAATGTTTTACTAAATGGAGACTGGCGATTAATCAAGAGAAGACCCAGACTGTTCATTCCAGAAAGAAGGGCGTGCAGAGAAGTGCACACAACCTTTGTTTTGGTCCAACCCCATTATTGAACACTGGGCTCTATAAATATCAAATAAAATACAATTTGAGTAGTCACATGCGCCGAATACAACAGGTGTAGACCTTACAGTGAAATGCTTACTTATGAGCCCCTAACCGACAATGCAGTTAAGAAATATATGGATAAGAATAAGAAATAAAATTAACAAGTATTTCAAGAGCAGCAGTAAAATAACAATAGCGAGACTATATACAGGGGGGTACCGGTACAAAGTCAATGTGCGGGGGCACCGGTTAGTTGAGGTAATATGTACATGAAGGTAGTTATTAAAGTGACTATGCATAGATGATAACAACAAAGAGTAGCAGCGGTGTAAAAGAGGGGGAGTGGAGGGTAGCCATTTGATTAGGTGTTCAGGAGACGTAGACCTAGACTTGTCGCTCCGGTACCGCTTGCCGTGCGGTAGCAGAGAACAGTCTAAGACTAGGGTGGCTGGAGTCTTAAACAATTTTTAGGGCCTTCCTCTGACACTGCCTGGTAAAGAGGTCCTTGGTTTCATTCTGGATGAACACATGCCTTTTGAAGATGCCATAATATCACTAGCAGATTCTGCCGGTAAAGCTTTGGGGTCAGTGTTAAACAAAATGATCTTGGTTACTGTGCTTATTTTCAGCTGAGAAATCCTGTGTGTGTCCAGTGATGGACTAGGTGGCTGGGGTTTGGGGTTCAAAAGTAGGTACTAATTGCAACAATGTTTAAAACAGAGCAACCTGCTGCTTTCTTGGTGTGCACCACAGGAGGTTGGTGGCACCTTAATTGTGGAGGACCTGCTCGTGGTAATGGCTGGAGCGGAATAAGTGGAATGGTATCAAGCTGACTCCAAACCTGGCCATCTGTGGAGATATGGGTTGGGAACCATGTGTGGTTAGGCAAAAAGGTGACATGATACATCTATTGAACAGACTGATAAATATGCCAGAACACAGAATCACTAAAAAAGGGTTCGACTGGGACCTTACTCATAACCATCTGTGGGATGGAGAATTGTTATACATTTTTTGTGAAACTGATTTGCAGAATACACTGAGTATATAAAACATTAAGAACACCTGCTCTTTCCATGACATAGACTGACCTGGTGAATCCAGGTGAAAGCTATGATCCCTAATTGATGTCACTTGTTAGAACCACTTCAATCGGTGTAGATTTTTAAGCCTTGAGACATGGATTGCGTTTGTATTTGTATTTATTATGGATCCCCATTAGCTGCTGGCAAGGTAGCAGCTACTCTTCCTGGGGTCCAGAAAAATTAAGGCAGTTATACAATTTTCTAACATTATAATACATTCACAGCAGATTTCACAACACACTAAGTGTGTTCCCTCGGGGCCCCTACTCTACTATGACAACACAACACAAAATCCATGTGTATGTGTGTGTATAGTGCAGTGCATATGTTATTGTGTGTGTATGCATGTGTCTGTGCCTGTGTTTGTGTCTTTTCACAGTACCTGCTGTCCACTTTGAGCCAGGAGAGATTGACATGCATATTATTAATATTAGCTCTCTGTGTACATCCAAGGGCCAGCCGTGCTGCCCCCGTTCTGAGCCAATTGCAATTTTCCTAAGTCCCTCTTTGTGGCACCTGACCACATGACTGAACAGTAGTCCAGGTGCGACAAAACTAGGGCTTGTAGGACCTGCCTTGTTGATAGTGCTGTTTAAAAGGCGCTTTATTATGGACAGACTTCTCCCCATCTTAGCTACTGTTGTATCAATATGTTTTGACCATGACCATTTACAATCCAGGTAAAGGGGCCTAGACTGCTGCCCTTGAGAATTCCTAATTCTACCTGGAGAGGCTTCCACTAAAGAACTCCCTCTGTGATCTGTTAGACAAGTGTGCCATTCAGAGAGTGAATGGGCAAGACAAAATCAAGAATGGTCCACCACCCAAAGGACATCCAGCCAACTTGACACAACTGTGGCAAGCATTGGAGTCAACATGGGTTAGCATCCCTGTGGAACGCCTGACGAATTGAGTCTGTTCTGAGGGCAAAAGGGGGAGTGCAAGTCAATATTAGGAAGGAGTTTCTAATGTTTGGTATACTCAGTGTATAGTGCCTTGCAACACAATATGAAACTTCAAGGTGGGTGAATACTTTTGCATTGCAACCTGTAATTTAAATGGATTTCCTGTAATGGACATACACAAAATAATCCAAATTGGTGAAGTGAAAAAAATAACTTGTTTCAAAAAAAGTATAAAAAATAAAAAACGGAAAAGTGGTGCGTGCATATAGTTGTCATGATTATCGTCGTAATGGACAGACCAAGACGCAGCGATGTAACCGGAATACATATTTATTAAAGGACGGGACAGAAACAAAACAAACGAATAACGAGACGTGAGCCCTAACGATAAATCCTAAACTGAACACAGAAATCTAAATCTAAACACGAATGGCGAAACCTAATTAACCTAATGGACTCTGAAGATGCACTGGGGACCTGGCACGTGGAACAGGGACTGGACGTGTTGGAACCTCAACACGGACTGGGATCTTGGAACAGGGGGCTTGGAGCGTGGAACAGGGGGCTTGGAGCGTGGAACAGGGACTGGACGTGTAGAAACTTCCACCCGGACTGGGGACCTGATACGGAGAGCCGACATCATACCTCCAGCTAGCTCACTAACCCTGGCCTCACGGGTGAGTGGAGCTGGAATCTCTCGGACTGGGCTGTGGATTCGCACCGGAGATTCTGCCCGTAGGACCACAGGATAACTTGGTCCCAAAAGGCGCACTGGAGACCTGGCGCGCAGAGCTGGCACCACTCTACCAGGTAGCACACAGACTTCGGCCCGACCAATGAGTGGCGCTGGGATCTCTCGCACTGGGCTGTGGACACGTACCGGAGACACCGCACGCAGAACCGGGGCAGGATATCCGGGTCCCAGGAGGCGCACTGGAGACTTAGCGCGCAGAGCTGGCACCACTCTTCCTGGCTGAACACTCAGTTTCGCCCGACTGATGAGTGGAGCGGGAATCTCTCGCACCGGCCTCTGAATCCCTATAGGGGAAACCGTGCGCAACACTGCATAGCACGGTGTCCCTTCGGTGCGACGCTCTCCCCAACGCTCTCTCCACAAAGCACGAGGAGTTGGCTCAGGAGTCCCTCCCTCCTGTGAGCCCTAACGATAAATCCTAAACACGAATGGCGAAACCTAATTAAACACGAAAGGAGAAACCTAACTAGACATGACTGGCAAAACCGAACTAGACAAGAACCCGACTGAACATGATAAGCATAACATAAACAATAACCCACGAAACTAAAGTGCAACTCCCAAACATAAATATGGTTCCCAATTAGAGACAACGAGACTCAGCTGCCTCTAATTGGGAACCACTATCCCAACATAGAACTACAACATCTAGAACTGAAAAACCCTAAACCAAAACGAAACCAAAACAGTCCAGCCTGTAACACTCAGGCCTGGACGTTACAATAGTCACCCCCTTTACTATGAAGCCCCTAAATAAGATCAGGTGCAACCAATTACCTTCAGAAGTCACATAATTAGCAATCTAAGTGTCACATGATCTGTAAATCTGTTTGTGCAACACTCAAATCCGGCACCCTCGCTCTGGCTACAGAGACGCGTAACTTAACAGATTGTCCAAAGAGAGCATTTGCCTACTGTGTGAACTTGGGCAAATCGAAAAGGAAATCCATTGTGTTTTATTGCCCTCTGGATGGCGATCTGAGACATGTTATTTTTTTGTAAAAATGTTGGTGATAAATCTGAAGTACTTTCTGCTTACGGGACGAGCAGAGGCTTGAATTCAGACAGGGCGTGTTTGAGATTGCTCAGTTTGTTCACAATGCCTGGAGGAGAAGGAAAAATGTACTGGTTGTGTAGTGTGGCTAGATGGTAACTGGTTGTGTAGTGTGGCTAGATGGTAGCTGGTTGTGTAGTGTGGCTAGATGGTAGCTGGTTGTGTAGTGTGGCTAGATGGTAGCTGGTTGTGTAGTGTGGCTAGATGGTAGCTGGTTGTGTAGTGTGGCTAGATGGTAGCTGGTTGTGTAGTGTGGCTAGATGGTAGCTGGTTGTGTAGTGTGGCTAGATAGCTGTACAGGCCGTGATTATTGTATGAATATCATTTGGAAAAAGTTATTTTGTTTTGATTACAAAGAAAATGGTACTGTGTTTAGTAGTGTCTTGTAGATTCAAATCAAATCAAATTTTATTTGTCACATACACATGGTTAGCAGATGTTAATGCGAGTGTAGTGAAATGCTTGTGCTTCTAGTTCCGACCATGCAGTAGTATCTAACAAGTAATCTAACAAATTCACAACAACTACCTTATACACACAAGAGTAAAGGAATGAATACGAGTATGTACATATAAATATATGGATGAGCGATGGCTGACCGGCATAGGCAAGATGCAGTAGATGGTATGGAGTACAGTGTATATGTGTGTGTGTGTGTGTATATATATATATGAGTAATGTAGGATATGTAAACATTATATAAATGGCATTGTTTAAAGTGGCTAGTGATACATTATTTC
This sequence comes from Brachymystax lenok tsinlingensis, assembly GCA_030435695.1. Lineage (NCBI taxonomy): Eukaryota > Metazoa > Chordata > Actinopteri > Salmoniformes > Salmonidae > Brachymystax > Brachymystax lenok. The sequence goes on from CM059806.1 coordinate 22,730,870, forward strand.
ATCCAATTATAATTATTAAAGTGGCTAGAGATTTGGGTGGATGGCCGAACGGCATAGGCAAGATTCAGTAGATGGTTTAGAGTACAGTGTATACATTTGATATGAGTATGTCGGATACGTAAACATTGTATACAAAATTGTTTAAAGTGGCTAGTGATACATTGTTACATCCAATTCCTATGTTTAAAGTGGCTAGAGATTTAAGTCAGTATGTTGGCAGCAGCCACTCAATGTTAGTGATGGCTGTTTAACAGTCTGATGGCCTTGAGGTAGAAGCTGTTTTTCAGTCTCTCGGTCCCAGCTTTGATGCACCTGTACTGACCTCGCCTTCTGGATGATAGCGGGGTGAACAGGCAGTGGCTCGGGTGGTTGTTGTCCTTGATGATCTTTTTGGCCTTCCTGTGACATCGGGTGGTATAGGTATCCTGACGGGCAGGTAGTTTACCCCCAGTGATGCGTTGTGCAGTCCTCACTACCCTCTGGAGAGCCTTACGGTTGTGGGCGGAGCAGTTGCCGTACCAGGCGGTGATACAGCCCGACATGATGCTCTCGATTGTGCATCTGTAGAAGTTTGTGAGTGATTTTGGTGACAAGCCGAATTTCTTCAGCCTCCTGAGGTTGAAGAGGCGCTGTTGCGCATTCTTCACCACGCTGTCTGTGTGGGTGGACCAATTCAGTTTGTCCGTGATGTGTACGCCGAGGAACTTAAAACTTTCCACCTTCTCCACTACTGTCCCCTCGATGTGGATAGGGGGGTGCTCCCTCTCCTGTTTCCTGAAGTCCACGATCATCTCCTTTGTTTTGTTGACATTGAGTGAGAGGTTATTTTCCTGACACCACACTCCGAGGGCCCTCACCTCCTCCCTGTAGCCCGTCTCGTCGTTGTTGGTAATCAAGCCTACCACTGTAGTGTCGTCAGCAAACTTGATGATTGAGTTGGATGCGTGCTTGGCCACGCAGTCATGGGTAAACAGGGAGTACAGGAGAGGGCTGAGAACGCACCCTTGTGGGGCCCCCCTCACCACCTGGGGCAGGCCCGTCAGGAAGTCCAGGACCCAGTTGCACAGGGCTGGGTCGAGACCCAGGGTCTCGAGCTTAATGACGAGCTTGGAGGGAACTATGGTGTTAAATGCTGAGCTGTAGTCGATGAACAGCATTCTTACATAAGTATTCCACTTGTCCAGATGGGTTAGGGCACTATGCAGTGTGATTGCGATTGCGTCGTCTGTGGACCTATTGGGACGGTAAGCAAATTGAAGTGGGTCCAGGGTGTCTGGTAGGATGGAGGTGATATGATCCTTGACTAGTCTCTCAAAGCACTTCATGATGACGGAAGTGAGTGCTACGGGGCGATAGTAATTTAGCTCAGTTACCTTAGCTTTCTTGGGAACAGGAACAATGGTGGCCCTCTTGAAGCATGTGGGAACAGCAGACTGGGATAGGGACTGATTGAATATGTCCGTAAACACACCAGCCAGCTGGTCTGCGCATGCTCTGAGGACACGGCCAGGATGCCATCTGGGCCGGCAGCCTTGCGAGGGTTAACACATTTAAATGTTTTTCTCACATTGGCTGCGGTGAAGGAGAGCCCGCAGGTTTTGGTAGCAGGCCGTGTCGGTGGCACTGTATTGTCCTCAAAGCGAGCAAAGAAGTTGTTTAGTTTGTCTGGGAGCAGGATGTCATGGTCCGCGACGGGGCTGGTTTTCTTTTTGTAGTCCGTGATTGACTGTAGACCCTGCCACATTCCTCTTGTGTCTGAGCCGCTGAATTGTGACTACTTTGTCTCTATTTTGATGCTTAGCTTGTTTGATTGCCTTGCGGAGGGAATAGCTACTCTGTTTGTATTCAGTCATGTTTCCGATAGCCTTACCCTGGTTAAAAGCAGTGGTTCGCGCTTTCAGTTTCTTGAATTCTGCCATCAATCCACGGTTTCTGGTTGGGGAAGGTTTTAATATTTGCTATGGGTACAACATCACCAATGCACTTGCTAATAAACTCGCTCACCGAATCAGCGTATACATCAATGTTGTTGTCAGATGCTATCCGGAACATATCCCAGTCCACGTGCTCGAAGCAATCTTGCAGCATGGAATCGGATTGGTCGGACCAGCTTTGAACAGACCTGAGAACGGGCGTTTCCTGTTTTAGTTTCTGTTTGTAGGCTGGGAGCAACAAAATGGAGTCATGGTCAGACTCGCCGAAAGGAGGGCGGAGAATAGCCTTGTATGCATCACGGAAGTTGGAATAACAATGATCCAGGATTTTACCAGCCCGGGTGGCACATTTGATATGCTGGTAAAATTTCGGGAGCCTTGTTTTCAAATTAGCCTTATTAAAATCCCCAGCCACAATAAATGCAGCCTCAGGATATGTGGTTTCCAATTTACCTAGAGTGAAATGAATTTCTTTCAGTGCCGTCGATGTGTCAGCTTGAGGGGGGATGTACACGCCTGAGATTATAATCGAGGAGAATTCTCTTGGTAGATAATGCGGTCTGCATTTGATTGTAAGGAATTCTATGTCAGGTGAACAAAAGGACTTGAGTTCCTGTATGTTATGATTAACGAGACGTGGTGTGATCATAAGACACACACCCCCACCCTTCTTCTTACCAGATAGACGTTTGTTTCTGTCGGCGCGATGCGTGGAGAAACCAGGTGGCTGTACCGACTCAGATAACGTGTCCTGAGTGAGCCATGTTTCCGTGAAGCAAAGAACGTTGCAGTCTCGGATATCTCTCTGAAAGGCAACCCCCAATCTGATTTTGTCTACTTTGTTGTCCAGAGACTGTACATTGGCGATTAAAATACTCGGGAGAGGTGCACGATGCGCCCGTCGACGTAGCTTGACCAAAAGACCGGCGCGTTTCCCCTATTCTCCGGCGCCGCCGTTGTTTTGAGTCGCCGGGTGCTATCCAGTCTATTGTCCTGGTTGAGGTAACAAACAGAGAATCCTCTTCGGGAAAGTCGTATTCCTGGTCGTAATGTTGGTAAGTTGACGTTGCTCTTATATCCAATAGTTCCTCCCGGTTGTATGTAATAAAACTTTATATTTCCCGGGGTAACAATGTAAGAAGTAATACATAAAAAAACAAAATACTGCATGGTTTCCTGAGAACGTGAAGCGAGGCTGCCATCTCTAGGCACCGCAAAGTGTATGACACTTCAATAAATCATATAAATCAATAATATCAATCACAGCATCACGTGTGTGTGTTCTCACCCTCTTTGGTGTCAGCCCGAGGGAAGCGGAGTGGCAAACTGTTCTCCTTTAAACTGAGCTGCTGGAACAGAGGCTTACTCTGGAGAGACAGAGAAATTGAGGGATGAAGACAGAAGAGGGGGGAGGAGAGAGAGGGATTGAAAGAAAGAAAGAGAGAGAGGGATGGAGAGAGGGAGAAGCGGACAGTGGGACATAAACCATTAGATTATAAAAGGGATACTTTAGGATTTTGGCAATGAAGTCATTTATATACTTCCTCAGAGTCAGATTGAACTTGTGGATACAATTTTTATGTCTCTGCCTGCAGTTTGAAGGAAGTTGCTAACTAGTGTCAGCGTAATGACTGGGGGAGTCTATGCTAACTGCTAGCATGCTAGTAGATACCATAGCCTTCCAGTCATTGTGCTAACGCTAGTTAGCGTTTGCTCGCAAAACTAACTCTAACTTCCTTCACACTGGATGCAGAGACATAACAATGCAATCCATGAGTTCATCTGACTCTGGGGAAGTAGATAAAGGATTTCACTGCCAAAATCGCAAAGCATCCCTTTAACTTGGCAGTGACAGATCATTTTCGTCTACCAATTATCCCCCATCATCTCTCTCTCCCCTCGCCCTTCTTCCATCCTTCTCACCTTTTGTTGTGGAGGACATTCATCCACTGTGCTGAAACAAAAACAAACAGAGAAACAAATAAACAAACAACTCCATATTTGCTTGTTCATAAATAAAGATTTACTTGAGAATTTAAGCTTCCGTTTCCTCTATCGCCCCACAGACAAACCGTAGGCTGTGCTCATGTCTCATAAACAATGGCGTCCTTGTGCTGTACATGCACACACACACTCACTGTCTGCGTCGTAGAAGCTTCTGGAACTCCTTCATGTCTTTCTCCAGAGACGGAAACTCATAAAGATCCTCTAACACACACCTGGAGAGAGTCTGACACACACACACACACATTAATATACACCTCTAACAGACACTTAGAGATATATTTAGGTTTAAGTAATGTAAATGTATGTGCTGACGTGCTAGGGAGAAATCAAGGCTGCAAGCTCACAAACACAAGTTATCGCTGTCACTGACATGCAGAATATATCTCCTTTCCTTCCTGTTACTAGGCAGCTATTACCTGGGTTACACTAGATAATCCCCACGACAACTCTCACACACTCTGGTTACCAAACCTGTGTGTGTCTCCTCCTACCTTCATGAATGCCTTGATGTGGTCGTCCTCTCGTAGGAAGTCCTTATATAGGCGTGTCCAGTGAGCAACTAGGTGTAATACTTTCCTCTTCCTATAGAGGGCCTCCTTTCCATCCTCCTGACCTTGACCATGCACACACTTACTGCTGTAGGTGGGAACAAGTTAAGGACAATACACACTACACAGAAACACAGACAGACAGACACACATGCAGTGTGTAAAGGATATTGTCCGAGCAGGGCCTGACAGAGGTCGTTGGTCGTCATGAACACTAGGTACGTCAACAGGAAGTCATCCAGCAGCAGCTCTGAAACAGGAAATGCATCACAGGTCACGAACCTCTATATCTCAGACAGTGAGAGAAAGACAGGAACGTTGAAAGAGGGTTTGTGTCAAAAGGGCGTGGGCCAGATTAGAGTCCACAGCAACATGTTATTTGAGCTCTGAAGGCAGCGGCCTACGCGCTAGACCTCCCCAGGCCCACCTACACCTCTCTGCAGTTCCGGTAATTCAACTTTCTTCTAGGGCTGGGAGAAATGGCCTAAAAATTTTTACTTATGGGCGATTCAGGATATACTGATATCTCAATTTGTTAAATGTTTTCTCTAAATAAGCTTTGTTGTACAATTAAAGGTCAAATACACAGCATTTCAAACAGTCAGTAATATTCTAATTAATTCAGGGATTGTGAAATTGGCCAGTCTGTTCGTTTTAGCCATGATGCGCCTGTACTGAGTGATGGAAGCCATAGTGTCATAGTGCCCATAGACACCACAGTGATGAGCTTTGAGGGCACTATGCTAAGGACACTGGGACTAAACACCTCCCTCTGCGACTGGATACTGGATTTCCTGACAGGCCGTCCCCAGGTGCTAAAGGTAGGCAACAACACATCTGCCACGCTGATCCTCAACACGGGAGCCCCTCAGGGTTGCGTGCTTCGTCCTCTTCTGTACTCCCTGTTAGCCCACGACTGCGTGGCCAAGCATGACTCCAACACCATCACTAAGTTTGCCGACGACACAACATGGTAGGCCTGATCACCGGCAACAATGAGACTATTGGGAGGAGGTTAGAGACCTGGCTGTGTGTTGCCAGGACAACAACCTCTCCCTCAACGTGAGCAAGACAAAGGAGACCAGCTTCACCTGGAATGCTTTTCCAACAATCTTGTTGCCACATATGCTGAGCACTTGTTTTTCCTTGACTCTGCAGTCCAACTCATCCCAAACCATCTAAATTGGGTTGAGGTCGGTGATTGTGGAGGCCAGGTCATCTGATGCAGCACTCCATCACTCTCCTTCTTGGTCAAATAGCCCTTACACAGCCTGGAGGTATGTTGGGTCATTGTCCTGTTGAAAAACAAATGTCCCACTAAGCGCAAACCAGATGGGATGGTGTATCGCTGTAGAATGCTGTGGTAGCCATGCTGGTTAAGTGTGCCTTGAATTAAAAATAAATCACAGACAGTGTCACCAGTAAAGCGCCCCACACCACCAGTAAAGCGCCCCACACCACCACACCTCCTCCATGCTTCACGGTGGGAACCACAAAAAGGCGGTCTAATGTCCATTGCTTGTGTTTCTTGGCCCAAGCAAGTCTCTTCTTCTTATTGGTGTCCTTTAGTAGTGGTTTCTTTGCAGCAATTCGACCATGAAGGCCTAATTCACGCAGTCTCCTCTGAACAGTTGATGTTGAGATGTGTCTGTTACTTGAACTCTGTGAAGCATTTATTTGGGCTGCAATTTCAGAGGCTGGTAACTCTAATGAACTTATCCTCTGCAGCAGAGGTAACTCTGGGTTTTCCTGTGGCGGTCCTCATGACAGCCAGTTTCATTATAGCGCTTGATGGTTTTTGCGACTGCACTTGAAGAAACTTTCTAAGTTCTTGACATTTTCCGTATTGACTGACCTTTATTTCTTAAAGTAATGATGGACTGTCTTTTCTCTTTGCTTACTTGAGCTGTACTTGACATAATTTGGACTTGGTCTTTTTACCAAATAGGGCTCTCTTCTGTATACCACCCCTACCTTGTCACAACACAACTGATGGTCTCAAACGTATTAAGAGGAAAGAAATTCCACAAATTACCTTTTAACAAGGCACACCTGTTAATTGAAATGAATTCCAGGTGACTACCTCATGAAGCTGGTTGAGAGAATGCCAAAAGTGTGCAAAGCTGTCATCAAGGCAAAGGGTGGCTACTTTGAAGAATCTCAAATATATTTTGATTTGTTTAACACTTTTTTGGTTACTACATGATTGCATATGTTTTATTTCATAGTTTTGACGTCTTCACTATTATTCTATGTAGAAAATAGTAAAAATAAAGAAAAACCCTTGAATGAGTAGGTGTGTCCAAACTTTTGACTGGTACTGTACATATTACCTCAACTACCTCGACTGACCCGTACCCCTGCACATTGACTCTGTACCGGTACCCCTTGTAAATAGCTTCGTTGTTGTTATTTTATAGTGTTACTTTTATTTATTTTTACTTTAGCTTATTCAGCAAATATTTTCTTTCTGCATTGTTGGTTATGGGCTTGTCAGTAAGAATTTCACGGTAAGGTCTACACCTGTTGTATACGGCGCATGTGACAAAGATTTTTTTGTTGTTGATTTGATTTTACATGAGAACAGGACGTGGCTCGGGTGGCTGAGGTCAATGATGATCTTCTTGACCTGGTGTTGTAGGTGTCCATGATGATGGAAGTGAGTGCTACGGGTCGGTAGTCATTCAGTTCACTTACTTTCCCTTTTTGGGCACAGGGATGACAGTGGACATCTTGAAGCAGCGAACGACCTGAGCTGAAAATGTCAGAAAACACTACAGCTAGCTGGTCTGCACATGCTCTGAGGGTGAAACTATAAAACTAGCTGGCAATTAGAACAGTTGAGACATAAAAAGCGTATCCTTAGAAAGGTTAACTTCTCTATTACAGTAAAATAACGTCTCAATGTGTTTCGGTGTCCATATGACCGATTCTGTTGGACCAAACCTCAAAAGCAAATAGCGAATTGAAACTGCTATACAGAGAGGAAGAAGGTATCTCTCAGCTTTGTTGTTGTGAGTGGCGGAGGAGGGTGTGTGTGTGTGTGTGTGTGTGTGTGTGTAAACAGAGGAAGAGGCAAAGCGCTAGGTTTCACTCTCGCCATAATCAGTTAAAAATAAACCCAATGCGTTTCTATTGGTTTATTTTGGACCTAAGCTTGTCGCCTGCCTCACCGCCTTTGAGACAATGACTCCAATTGTTAGGGCGGAGACATGAGCATCTTGTCATGATATACAGGTCTCTGGTGTAAATGGGAACGTACACACAGCACAGAAGGAGCAAAGGAGTCAAGACAAATTACAACATGAGAACAAGCAGACATAAATGCGATACAGGTATTTGGAATATCATGCAAAAACATACAATCGATTTATTTTGAAATATTGCCACTCTTCTCACTGAAGAGTGGGGCTTCAGAAGGAATGGTTTAAGTAATGCTGGATTACAGGTCCAGCCCTGGCAATGCAGTTTCATGAAGGGGTGAGAATGCAGTCGGCCTAAGCAAGGATCGGCCTGAGCAAGGATCGGCCTGAGCAAGGATCAGCCTGAGCAAGGCGCTGAATCACTGATCTACAAATCATCTTACATCCCTAATAGCCACTCATTATGTTATCAAGATTAGTGCATCTGTGCAGACTGAGCTTGCTGCACAATGTTAAACTCTGTCCATGGGAAACATGTGACAAAAAAAGTAATGGTTCAGCAGAGCAGTGGATAGAGCAGCAGAAAGGTTCATATGAATAATTAACTAAACAGCTGTCTGACGTTTAGATAGGAAAGCAAGCTTTTTATAGAACACCACTTTAAATGACTAAACTATTTAGCTGGCTTCTACCTCTTTCCCTCTATCCCCCCACCACCCTCTCTCCTTCCACCCTACCTTTCCCATTTTCCTCCCTCCTTCCAACTGCTTTCATTTTCTCCATGTTAACAACTCTCCTTCACTCTTCCAATTTCATCTTCATCTACACACACACACACACACACAGTCTTGTTTAACTAACCTTGTGGGGACACAATTTATAACCATTCAAAATCCTATTTAACCTTAACCCCAAAACCTAACCCTGACTTCTAACCGTAACCCCTAAACCTAATTCTACCCCTAATACAAATTCTACCTTAACCCTAACCTCCTTAGAAATAGCATTTGACTTTGTGGGGACTAACAAAATGTCCCCAATTGGTCAAATTTTGGTTAGTTTACTATTCTTGTGGGGACCTCCGGTCACACATACACACAGCAGATAGTTTGGTGATTGTTGGATCCCCCAAAGATCTGTACTCAGTCCATTACACTTATTTAAACGTACACCAAATAACTTAGTGTGTGTTTGTTTGTGTGCACCAATCCCTCCCCTGCTCTTAGGAATGTCCCAACATGTTGCAACATAACCACTACTTTTACTGTTCTTCATTCTTTCTTTCGTTCTTTCTTTCTCAGGAATATATTGTAGCATATTTCAGTGTTGTCTAACTAGTGTGACCTATTGGGAAACGCTGACAAAAGACCATCTTGGGTAAAAGAGTCTTCGGCCCTAATGATCACCAGTCAAAAAGAGAGCTGAAAGAAAGGAAAGAGAGGAGTGTGTGTGTACATGCGTGCCTGTGTGAGTGCGTGCACACGTGTGTGTTTTAAACAGCAACATGTTTAACAAGCTGAAACAAGCCTAAAGAGAGATTAACCCACAACACTACAATACCTGATTACTAAGATTAGATCTGTGTGTGTGTGTGTACATGTTTACATGTTTACTCACCAGACACTCTGCTCTCCGGTGCTCCTCTCTGGTCATCTAGTCGTAGGTCACTCAGCAGGTGTTCTAGAATCTTCAGGGGTGTTCCAGACACCACCACATACCTAAACAGACACACACAGAGAAAAGTTACACATAAACAAGGACTCACGCACACACACACGATACACACATACCAACACATTCTCTCTCTGCTTGCAGCTAAAACACACACATTCTCTGTCATTACACACACAAACCCACACTAGGAAGCAAACACACAATCTATCTTGTCAGGGCAGAAGCTGATGTGCGTGCAGGAATGCAAAGGGTGTGACTTAAGACAGAGGGAAAAGGAGGGAGAATGTAAAAAAGAAAGGATACTGACCTCTTCTCTCCGTCCTCCTCTCTGGCCCCTCCCTCTGATGGCGAGGAAGCGGGGTTAGGTGATGTCACTGATGATGGCGAGGAAGCAGGGTTAGGTGATGTCACTGATGATGGCACTCTCTGTAGCACAAGGACGTCCCGACCCCTTTCCTTAAGACACACCCTCCCTACTGCCTCTCCCTGAGAGAGAGAGAGAGAGAGAGAGAGAGAGAGAGAGAGAGAGAGAGAGAGAGAGAGAGAGAGAGAGAGAGAGAGAGAGAGAGAGAGAGAGAGAGAGAGAGAGAGAGAGAGAGAGAGAGAGAGAGAGAGAGAAGAATTATATATTGGTATTGTATGCAGAGTATAGAGAGAAACAGGAGGGCAATGTGTGTTGTGTGGGAGTTTTATAACACAGAGTGGAAAAGATGCATCTATTGTAGGGTGTCCATTTAAAAATGTATGGCCAGAATTAGGGTGACTAAAACAATGGAGGCCAGAGAAGAAAAGAATTGGTCAAAACTCTGGAAAATTGCATCTCATCAGAGATGTGCAAGAACGAAAACTACTGCTACCTGACAGGCTCACTTTCCCGATTAACTCGTCATCTTTCCTCTCCAACCCGCAGGACATAAAACAATATAGAGCTGAGATATATATTGATTTTGAGACATGACATGAAGTATTTTCATATTTTAGTGTGCACTTGTCATATTAATGCAAAATTGTTGTTAGAAGATTTCTCACAAAAATAAGCATCTCTGTGGTCAACGGAGCACATACCAGGTTTTTATTTTCAAAGCCTTTTACATTTCATTCAGCTCATGTCATGCAACCGGCGGAAAGAACTGTGAAGACCACGACCACCCTATCTATTGGGCAAGGACCCACCACATCTCTCATCAACTCCCTGTGAGCCTCAGATTACAACAACTGTCTGATGTCTGATACAGGGTTACCCCTCTATACACACACGGCACACATAATGTACATCTACACACACAGTTAGAGTCTGCTGCAGCACGACCAAAACTATACAATGCACCCAGACTGTATGAATGTCTGTGTGTCTCTGACGACTCGTGTTACTGGCCACTTGAACAGGTTGTCGGCAGATGATGATGTCATCCGATCCTCTCACCAGGTTTCATCCCCATCCCTCCTTCCTATTTGCAGTCCTAGGGAATCCCTCCCCCTGTCCTCTCTCCCCCCCACCCCTCCCCCTCCCCTGTCCTGGGGGAGAGAGGACAGGGGAGGGGTAGGGGGGGATTCCCTGGGATGGCGGATAGCTACATAACTTTATGAAAACACCTCGTTTAACCAACAGTGCCCTAGAGGACATGGGGAAAAATGTCCACTATGTTCCTGATAACAAACAGTTTATCTAACGGCAACTCACACGTACACTGGCAAAACCACATCCATTTAGTTGGAGAAAGTATGCTAGCAATGTAAGAGAAAACAGTTTGGACATTTGATGGCCTGAAAGTAAACGAATGGTCTGAATGTTATATACTAGAGAGACAGAATACTATATACAAGAGACAGAATGTGATATACTAGAGACAGAACGTTATATACTAGAGACAGAATGTTGTATACTAGAGAGACATAATTTTATGTACAAGAGACAGAATGTTACAGTGCATTCGGAAAGTAATCAGACCCATTGACTTTTTCCACATTTTGTTAAGTTACAGCATTATTCTAAAATTGCTTAAATTATTTTCCTCATCAACCTACACACATACCCCATAATGACAAAGCAAAAACAGTTTTTTAGAATTTTTGCAAATCTATTAAAAAAAATTAAATAACATTCGTATTCAGACCCTTTGCTATGAGACTCGAAATTGACCTCAGGTGCATCCTGTTTCCATTGATCATCCTTGTTTCTGCAACTTGATTGGAGTCCTACTGTGGTAAGTTCAATTGATTGGACATGATTTGGAAAAACACACACTTTTCTATATAAGGTCCCACAGTTGACAGTGCATGTCAGAGCAAAAACCAAGCCATGAGGTCGAAGAAATTGTCCGTAGAGCTCCGGAAACAGGATTGTGTTGAGGCACAGATCTAGGGAAGGGTACCAGCATTGTAGGTCCCCAAGAACACAGTGCCTCCATCATTCTTAAATGGAAGAAGTTTGGAACTACCAAGACCCTTCCTAGAGCTGGCCGCCCGGCCAAACTGAGCAATCGGGGGAGAAGAGCCTTGGTCAGGGATGTGACCAAGTACCCGATGGTCACTCTGACAGAGCTCCAGAGTTCCTCTGTGGAGATGGGAGAACCTTCTAGAAGGGCAACAATCTCTGCAGCACTCTACCAATCAGGCCTTTATGGTAGAGAGGCCAGACGAAGCCACTCCTCAGTAAAAGGCACATGACAGCCCACTTGGAGTTTGCCAAAAGGCACCTAAAGGACTCTCAGACCATGAGAAACAAGATTCTTTGATCTGATAGATCAAGATTGAACTCTTTGGCCTGAATGCCAAGCGTCACCTCTGGAGGAAACCTGGCACCATCCCTACAGTGAAGCATGGTGGTGGCAGCATCATGCTGTGGGAATGTTTTTCAGTAGCAGGGACTGGGAGACTAGTCAGGATCGAGGGAAAAATGAACAGAGCAAAGTACAGAGAGATCCTTGATGAAAACCTACTCCAGAGCACTCAGGACCTCAGACTCGGTGCAAAGGTTCACCTTTACAGCAATAAATTAATTCTGCAGGAATTCATATTAGGCTATGTGAGAGGTTATATACCCATAATCAGTGTCCAGATTTCAGTTGCTATTCCATTTAACCCATCTAAACAGTACAGTTCCCTTTGACGTGCATATTTGAAGTCCCTGCCTTGTGACTGTCGAATTTGTATAGCGCCTCTCACCATCATCACACATAACATAATCTTTTACCACTTCACCAAATCTTTACCAAACATTACTTTTCTGGCCTCCCCTTCTCTTTATTTTCAACTCTCCATTTTACACCGTTTCTATTATTGAATTCAATGCCGACATTGTCCTTTTTGCCTCAGTGGATCAACGTAAAAATGTTCTGCTTAAGTTCCCAAAAGCATTTTGCGATTGGCGTGTATTTGGCACATGTACAGTTAGGCCCTAAAGCAACAACCCTAAGCACACAGCCAAGACAATGAAGGAGTGGCTTCGGGACAAGTCTCTGAATGTCCTTGAGTGGCCCAGTCAGAGCCCGGACTTGAACCCGATCCAACATCTCTGGAGAGACCTAAAAATAGCTGTGCAGCGACGCTCCCCATCCATCCAACCTGACACAGCTTGAGAGGATCTGCAGAGAATGGGAGAAACTCCCCAAATACAGGTGTGCCAAGCTTGTAGCGTCGTACCCAAGAAGACTTGAGGCTGTAATCACTGCCAAAGGTGCTTCAACAAAGTACTGAGTAAAGGGTCTGAATACTTATGTAAATGTGATATTTCAAAACTTTCCATATTTTTTTGCCTTGTCATTTTGAGGTATTGTGTGTAGATTGATGAGGACATTTAATGCTGTAATGTAACAAAATGTGGAAAGGTCAACGGGTCTGAATATTTTCCGAATGCACTGTACTAGAGACAGAATGTTACATACTAGAGACAGAATGTTATATACTAGAGACAAAATGTTATATACTAGAGAGACATAATGTTATATACTAGAGACAGAATGTTATATACTAGAGAGACAGAATGTTATATACTAGAGAGACAGAATGTTATATACTAGAGAGACAGAATGTTATATACTAGAGAGACAGAATGTTATATACTAGAGAGACATAATGTTATATACTAGAGAGACATAATGTTATATACTAGAGAGACATAATGTTATATACTAGAGAGACAGAATGTTATATACTAGAGAGACAGAATGTTATATACTAGAGAGACAGAATGTTATATACTAGAGAGACAGAATGTTATATACTAGAGAGACAGAATGTTATATACTAGAGAGACAATGTTATATACTAGAGAGACATAATGTTATATACTAGAGAGACAGAATGTTATATACTAGAGAGACAGAATGTTATATACTAGAGAGACAGAATGTTCCAGCTTCTCACAGATAACTGGCTGACGTACGCAGAGGGGAGGAAAGGAAAGGAAGGGTTCGACAAGTCCGTAAAATCCACATCCACACATATACCCCCCCACACATACATATATACCCCCACACACACACACACGCAGACACACACATTGTAAACACTGACGTGAAGTTAGAGCATACGGTCACAAAATATAGTATTCAGAAGTATGTTTGTCAGAGGGTGTGTGTGTGTGCGTGTGTACTCACGGTGGGGTTGCGGTGGTCTGATACTCTGTAGTTCTGGTTCTGTAGCAGTCTGCAGCCGTCCTTAGCCAGTCTCTGGACCAGCTCTAGTCTGGTCAGCTCCTCGCGACCACATACACCGTCCGGCCGCACACCCCCCCCCCCAGCTGTAAGGAGGGGGGCAGAGAGAACAGGTAGCTTAGTCCACAGCCCAACGACATCATCAGGTCACAGGGTTAGAGGTAAGAGGTTAAATATAAAGGTAGGTAACACCGCAAAATAACTATTGGATCAAATCTACCCCACTCTCATGGTCTGCCAGCTATTCTTTCTGTCTGTCTCAGGATCTGTCTGTAAGTCACAGAGAAAGAGAGGAAATAACTCAAAATAATCCCAGTCCTTCTCTCTCTCTTCGTCTCTTGTCTGTTCTTCAGAAACGTAGTGCCATGTCCTCCCTAGCAGAAGGCTGGCTTTATAAACACCGCATCTGGGGCTGTGGGCTTCGATGGGTCAGTGTGGATGTGTGGAGGAGAAAGAGGAGGGGGTGTTCTTAGCGATACTCTGTTGTTGTGGGGGCAGGTTATATTTGGGTTGGAGGAGATCCCTTGGGTACTGGTGGTAATATGATGGTATCATCAGTAAGGAAATGTGGACTGTTTATTTACATTGGAGTCTACACGGTGTGTGTGTGTGTGTGTATTGGCTGTGAGCAGGGTACTTCCCGCGAGTGAAACTATCCCACGGTGCCGCCACCACACACACACACCTTCCCGCAAACCATTGTTTACAAAGAAAACACCCCTGATAACAACACACTCTATCTGAGCCACAACCCAAAGTCCTGTCTCCCCTCTTCTACTACTCACTCACTCAAATAGAGAACAGCCAAGTAAACACACACACTTGTGATGGAGGGAATTAATTATTGAAGGAGTGTAAAAGGTTAATTCAGTATACACTCTTCTACTTTCCTCTCTTGTCCGCTCCTCCCCTCTTCTCCGATCCTTCCCTCTCCTTTCCTTAAATGTGTGTGTGTGTGTGTGTGTGTCACAATGCTGCCATTTTTAGACTGCTGGCTGGTGGCAATAATGTAATTACTTGTTCACTAATTAAATTTGGAAATTCAAACATGGCAGATTGTAAAATAAATTTTTGCTGCAACAGAATACTAATCAGCTACCATTAGATTTTTTATAATTTTTTAACCATTTATAAACTTATTATAAAAATGACACACCAAATAGCCAAACAGTGAAGAAAAAGTAGTCTGATTGAGGATAAATTGAGCCACTATTAATTGTTGAACTCATCGGGTTTTGTCTGGCTAATTGCCTAAACAAATGGGCTGAAAATCAAATTAACCTTGAGTTCAATCCAACTTGAGACTCCCCTGGTCTCCATAAATCCTCCTTTTTTTGTGTGCAAATGTTTTCACCACAGCCTACAGGTCAAGGTTGCGGGCCCGACTATTTTCTATACTGAGTATTGCCAACCCAGACAGTCTTTCCTGAGACATTGTGCATTATATGCCTATGTCCATTGCGCTGCACACAATTTAAACTTAGTCTTGAATGATGCATGCCAAGATATACCAGAGATAAGAGATATTGCAACCACACAACTCGCAAACCGCTTTTTCTTTTTTTCAAGCCCTCAAGAACTGCTAAATATGATAATCTGTTTGCATCTGCCAATTTATTGACTGTCCAGTATCCAGACAACCTGTCCCCAGAGATTCCTATACAGTTAATCTCTGCAATTAAGGAGAATGAGAAGCTCAATTAAAAAGATGTTGCAGAACTGATGTATTTGAAGCACAACTCCCTTCTGCCCAGTTTCCCCTGATGTTGCTACGGCAATCAAGCTGCTTTTACATTCCTGTAACTGTCGCTTATGTGGAGAGATCGTTTTCTAAACTAAAACTGCGGGGGTGTCCGGTATGCCAGTGTGTGTGTGTATCCTACCATGGTGTTCTCCTCGTTGGGTGTGGGTGTCTGTCGGGGGGTTGAGTCTGGTAACTCTTGGCCACCCTGCTCTGCCACTGCAACCAATCACAACACAGTATGTTAGATTGACAGCTGTCAGGACTAATCACTTATAACAAAGGTTTTATTTACTGAAACTAAAGGAAACTTTACAGTGGCACAAACATACTGTAGTAATACACAATAGTGATGCGCAGGCTGACTCATAACCCGCAGTCCCTGTGGATATATCTGTAGGGGGAGCGTGTTTAGGGTCATGAAATATTGTGTGGATGAAGGGCGGGTGGGTGGCAGTGGATTGAATAAAGACAAAACAACGCATAAAAAAATCCATAAATGTATAATTCTTGTGTAATTCATATCTATAGGCTACAGTGAGGTTTTTCTTTCATTATTTTCATTTGTCATTAGTACGTGTAATGCGTCTGTGTGTTGCTGGTTTAGAGGTGTCACGATCGTCATAATGAACGGACCAAGGCGCAGCATGCATAGAGTTCCACATCTTTTAATTCACAGTGGAACATACAACAAAACAATAAACCAACTGATCGCAACATATGCGTAGCGCACACAGGCACTAACAAAAAACACAATAACCCACCAACACAGGTGGAAAAAGGAACAACTTAAGTATGATCCTCAATTAGAGGTAACGACAATCAGCTGCCTCTAAGTGGGAACCATACAAAACCAAAACATAGAAATGCAAAAAAATAGAACAAATAATCCCCCTAGTCACGTCCTGACCAAAACCACCTTAGAGATCCCAGAGGGCTATCTATGGCCAGGACGCTATCTATGGCCAACTAAATGGGGAGGGTTCGGGTGGGCATTAGGCGTCGGCAAAGCTGAACGCCTTGCCCGGATTGGTCCCCGGCGCAGAGGAAAGCTTCGGCCTAGTGGCTGGACTGAACGCCATGCCTGGACTGGGCACCGACGCAGATGAGGGCTCCGGCCCTGGCACCGGGCTGGGAAGGCACACTGGAGGCCTGGTGCGTGGAGCTGGCACAGGTTGCACCGGACTGGTGACACGCTCTTCATGGCGAGTGTGGAGAGCTGGCACAGGACGTACCTGGCTGGGAAGGCGCACTGGAAGCCTGGTGCGTGGAGCCGGCACAGGTTTCACCGGACTGATGACACGCTCTTTAGGGCGAGTGTGGAGAGCTGGCACAGGACGTACCTGGCTGGGAAGGCGCACTGGAAGCCTGGTGCGTGGAGCCGGCACAGGTTTCACCGGACTGATGACACGCTCTTTAGGGCGAGTGTGGAGAGCTGGCACAGGACGCACCGGGCTGGACAGACGCTCCTCTAGGCGCCTGCGCTGCAGCTCATTCCTCGCCAACACCTCTCTCCTATTTCCTTCCTTAAACTCCTTGTACGTCTCCCATTCGGGCTTTGGCTCTCTCCTCTGCTCAGCCATTCGCCCCATGTGCCCCCCCCAAACAATTTATTGGGATTTTCCCAATTAGAGGTAACGACAATCAGCTGCCTCTAATTGGGAACCATACAAAACCAAAACATAAAAATACAAAAAATAGAACAAATAATCCCCCAGCCCAGAGGGCTCTCTATGGCCAGGACGTGACAAGAGGAGTCAGGCGCAGGACAGCAGATATGAGTAAATATAGCAAATTTTACTCAATATATTAACAAATGTCAAAAATATACAAGCCCACAAATACGGACCGCAATACAATAAAACAAAAACACTCACAATAAAACACTCACAAAAAAACATGGGGGAACAGAGGGTTAAATAATGAACAAGTAATTGTGGGATTGAAACCAGGTGTGTAAAACAAGACAAAAACAATGGAAAAATTAAAAGTGGATCAGCGATGGCTAGAAAACCGGTGACGTCGACCGCCGAATGCCACCCGAGCAAGGAGCGGGACCGACTTCTGAGGAAGTCGTGACAGTACGTAAGCCCAAGCTTTAGGGCCTAACTGTACATGTGCCAAATACACGCCAATTGCAAAATGCTTTTGGGAACTTAAAATTTTCTGCTTAACGTCGATCCACTGAGGCAAAAAGGACAATGTCGGCATTGAATTCAATAATAGAAACAGTGTAAAATGGAGAGTTGAAAATAAAGAGAAGGGGAGGCCAGAAAAGTAATGTTTGGTAAAGATTTGGTGAAGTGGTAAAAGATTATGTTATGTGTGATGTGTGATGATGGTGAGAGGCGCTATACAAATTCGACAGTCACAAGGCAGGGACTTCAAATATGCACGTCAAAGGGAACTGTACTGTTTAGATGGGTTAAATGGAATAGCAACTGAAATCTGGACACTGATTATGGGTATATAACCTCTCACATAGCCTAATATGAATTCCTGCAGAATTAATCATTTCTTGCTGTAAAATGATACACCAAATGTACATTTTGACTCGGGAACTGCAGTGAAGAAATTTTCTTTCTTTCTACCAGCATCTGGAGCATCTGAATGAATGCAAGGTTAGGGACTGTCTGTAAATGTGCTATCTTTATCAGCATTATAATATCTGATAGCATTTCAACCACATAAAATATGCCTCCATGTCGAACTGAAATCTTATCAGAAACATGTTGGGTCGTATTCACATGCTTTTAATTTCCTTAAAACCGGTCAAACTGATGCCATAAACATTTTTTTATTGCATTTTCTCCCTGGTCCCTAAACGTCTGCTGTGCAAGACATGCGGAGACGAAAGAGCAAACTTTATCGATGTCAACTACATTGAAGCATTCATCGATATCTAACATTATTCTTGTGAGCAAGAGTTTATTTAGTCTTCTAGGGCAGTAATGACAGAAGAGAAATTGCATGTATCTAATTATAGACATGTTGACTAACAAATAGACTACCAAAATTTTGGAAATTATATGCACAAACGTCTAAATTAGGCGTAAAAAAAGAAATCCTGCCAAATCCCCTGTCAAAAAATTGTTCCGCAATCTGACTGTACAATACATTTTCTATTTGCGGGTTAAGGTCGGGTGTGGCCTCACTTTATCACATTGTCATGATTATCTCTTCTTGGGACAGACCAATGCGCAGCGACGTAACCAGAACACATACTTTATTAACAAACGGGACGAGACGGAACAAAACAATAAACGAAGAACATGACGTGAGCACAAACGCTAAACCCTAAACTGGACACTATGAGATAAACCTAAACACGAAGGGCATGAGCCTAACTAAACACGAAGGGCATGAGCCTAACTAAACACGAAGGGCATGAGCCTAACTAAACACGAATGGCATGAGCCTAACTAAACACGAATGGCATGAGCCTAACTAAACACGAATGGCATGAGCCTAACTAAACACGAATGGCATGAGCCTAACTAAACACGAATGGCATGAGCCTAACTAAACACGAATGGCATGAGCCTAACTAAACACGAATGGCATGAGCCTAACTAAACACGAATGGCATGAGCCTAACTAAACACGAATGGCATGAGCCTAACTAAACACGATAACCATAACATTAGCAATAACCCACAAAACTAAAGTGCAAACCCCAACCATATATATGGTTCCCAATTAGAGGTAACGAGACTCAGCTGCCTCTAATTGGGAACCATTATCCCAACATAGAAATACCCACCATAGAACAAAAGAACCCCTACACCAAAACGAAACTAAACACTCCAGCCTGAACACTCAGGCCTGGACGTTACACACATATAGTTGAGCGGTTGAGGATGGGTTATTAGCAGTTGCAGGTGGGTTCGGGGGAACAAACAACTGACCTGCGCATCACTAACACACATAATATAGTACCACATGTAATATAGTAATCAACTCACTGGCTTTGCGAGCCTTGCGGGCAAGAGCAGCAGCCAACTCATTCTGGACCTGTAGGGGTAGAACATACAGCAAACTCAATGACAGCTCCTGTCAGACAAACAGGCACGCACGCACGCACGCCCACGCCCACACCCACACCCGCACCCACACCCACACACACACAGTGGAAGTGAGTCTCTCTAGTGCTTTCATCTGGAGAAAGCTGTCCCCGCAGACATCTCTGTTCCCTCCGAGTCCTCCTCAGACCTACAACACACACACACACACCGTGGAGGTGAGTCTCTCTAGTGCTTTCATCTGGAGAAAGCTGTCCCCGCAGACATCTCTGTTCCCCTCCGAGTCCTCCTCAGACCTACAACACACACACACACACACACACACACTTTAAAAAATAAATAATGTGCAAATATTGTTCAATCCAGGTGTGCAAAGAGAATTACCCAGAAAGACTGCCAAAGGTGATTCTAACATGTGTGTGAATACTTACAGTACAAGAAACATTTGGACACACCAACTCATTCAAGGGTTTTTCTTTATTTGTACTATTTTTTACATTGGAGAATAATGGTGAAGACATAACTATGAAATAACACATATGGAATCATGCAGTAACCAAAATTGTGTTAAACAAATCAAAATATATTTTATATTCTTCAAAGTAGCCACCCTTTGCTTTGATGACAGCTTTGCACACTTCTGGCATTCTCTCAACCTGGAATGCATTTCAATGAACAGGTGTGCCTTGTTAAAAGTTTAAATATATTTTGATTTGTTTAACACTTTTTTGGTTACTGCATGATTCCATATGTGTTATTTCATAGTTTTGATGTTGTCACTATTATTCTACAATGTAGAAAATAGTACAAATAAAGAAAAACCCTTGAATGAGTAGGTGTCCAAACTTTTGACTGGTACTGTATGTAAATAAGATATTTCTGTACTTAATTTTCAATAAACTTGCTAAGATTTCTAAAAACATGTTTTCACTTTCACTTTGTGTAGATGCTACCCTGTAATTTGTCGTATTAAAATAGATTCTGCTAATGTCTCCAGACATATAATGTATTAGAATTGCATGAAATTTCTAAAAACATGTTTTCACTTTGTCATTATGGGGTATGTGTGTAGATGGGTGAGAGAAACAATGTAATCCATTTTGAATTCAGGCTGTAACACAACACATTGTGGAATAAGTCAAGGGGTATGAATACTTTCTGAAGGCACTAGTTGAATAGCCCTGCTCTACTGGTCTCTCTGTTGGTACCTCTACTGCCACCTATACTGCTACTGGCTCTAAACAGGAAACAAGACCTTGTTCTCGCCTCTCTTTTCCTCTTTCCGTGTGTGTGCGTACATGTTTTTTCTGTGTGTGTGTGTATCAACAGGACAGTGTTTTAGGGTAAGCTAATCTCTTTAGCAGCAGAACAAAGTGCCCTCAGGCCTCTGATGTAATATCTCTCTCTCTCTCTCTCTCTCTCTCTCTCTCTCTCTCTCTCTCTCTCTCTCTCTCTCTCTCTCTCTCTCTCTCTCTCTCTCTCTCTCTCTCTCTCTCTCTCTCTCTCTCTCTCTCTCTCTCTCTCTCTCTCTCTCTCTCTCTCTCTCTCTCTCTCTCTCTCTCTCTCTCTCTCTCTCTCTCTCTCTCTCTCTCTCTCTCTCTCTCTCTCTCTCTCTCTCTCTCTCTCTCTCTCTCTCTCTCTCTCTCTCTCTCTCTCTCTCTCTCTCTCTCTCTCTCTCTCTCTCTCTCACACCTTCCCACTGTTCCCAGACTAACTTGCATATCATTTACATGTTTTCTGTGGCTTCAGTTGCACAGGAGGAAGACAGTGTGTGCATATGTGTGTGCGGGAGAGCGTGTGATCTGATAAACCATGATGGATGCAGTAGCAGGACAGATAGTGATGGCATCACACTCTCTCTTACCTCCCTCCCTCCTTCCAGCTCTACCTCCTGACTACACAGACAAGTTGGAATTCTATCGGAGGGATCAGGAATTCTGTGTGACACTCAACCCCCCAACACAGACCCAGCTTCCGCTATAAAGAGAGAGTGTGAGAGAGAATCTATTGAAGAGATGTCTGTCTGTGTGTGTGTGTGTGTGTGTGTGTGTGTCTGCCTGCGTGTGTGTGTGTGTCAGACTAAGGGATTAACAATATGTAGTGAGATTAGAGAGGAATCTTGTCAGAGTAGGAACACTGCTTTCGCTTATGTTCTGGTGTGTGTGTCTCTTATAACACACCCTCACACGGTGATGGTCATGGCAACACTGGGTCACATTCACACACACGTTCACACACAATTACCCAGTTCTGAACTGGACATATGGGATGAGCTGTAGGAGGAGCCTAACAGCCTCTGGCCACGCCTCCTTCTCCAGGCCGCAGAACTCGCAGGCTGCAGACTCACACTCCTCAAAGCTGAACTGGTAGTAAGAGTTAGAGTCCCCGAACACCACGCGCTGGTCCACTGAAACACACACACACAGATAGACTCAGATGAAATGCCAGGGTAAGAAGAAGAGTGTGTGTGTGTGTGTGTGTGTGTATATACTCACCAGACAGTAGGATGCCCAGCTCCAGTAGGACCTGCCAGACGCGCACAGCCATGCTCCGACAGCGCACGTACACACACTGCTCACACAGCCACTGGACCAGCTCTACACCCACGTAGCTCCGCCTGGACACACACACACACGCAGGCACACACAGTGTTAATACACACACACCAGGGTTTCCGCTTGGTGGTAATAGCCGGATCTGTATCTTATTCATCCCACACATAATACGGATTCAATCGCGGGAAGAAAACATAGTTGGAAAGCAAATGGCTATTGCTGTAAAGAGAAGACTACACTAATCAGTATTTTAGTTGAGCGAAAAAACAACATACCTATAGTTTATCTTGTTGTCACCAGCGGAGAACATCGACCATGTCCCCGGTGAGTGCGCACATCCACTCTTTATCATTGTTGGGTCAGTGCCACTTAAAAGTTTGTTTTTGGACAATAATTTCCTCCTCCAGTTTAGATGGACATCATATTGTATTTGTGTCTCACCTTCTCATAGGTCTATTATATGGATACCATAGATTTGATTGATTGTTTGTCAGTGTCAGCGGAGTATGCTACCCTGTAATTTGTCGTATTAAAATAGATTCTGCTAATGTCTCCAGACATATAATGTATTAGAATTGCATGAAATGTGTTTTTCCTATGCAAAGAAAGAAGAAATTATAGCCCATAGCCCAGGCCTCTACACTGGCGGTGTCAGAGGAAGACTCAAACCACCCAAGTCATAGACTGTTCTCTCTGCTACCGCACGGCAAGCGGTACCGGAGCACCAAGTCTGTGACCTAAAGGCACCTGAACAGTTGGTCCCCCCTTTGCTGCTATAACAGCCTCCACTCCTCTGGGACAGCTTTCCACTAGATGTTGAAACATTGCTGTGGGGACTTCCATTCAGCCACAAGAGCATTAGTGAGGTAGGGCACTGATGTTCGCAGTCGGCGTTCCAATTCATCCAAGGTGTTCGAAGGGGTTAAGGTCAGGGCTCTGTGCAGGCCAGTCAAGTTCTTCCACACCGATCTCGACAAACCATTTCTGTATGGACCTCGCTTTGTGCACGGGAGCATTGTCATGCTGAAACAGGAAAGGGCCTTCCCCCAAATTGTTGCCACAAAGTTGGAAGCACAGAATCGTCTAGAATGTCATTGCATGCTGCAGAATTAAGATTTATTTTCACTGGAACTAAAGGGCTTAGCCCAAACCATGAAACACAGCCCTAAAGCATTATTCCACCTCCACCAAACCTTACAGTTGGCACTATGCATTCGGACAGGTAGTATTCTCTTGGCATCCACCAAACCCAGATTTGTCCGTCGGACTGCCAGATGGTGAAGCGTAATTTATCACTATAGAGCAGTGGTTACGAAACTTTTTATAGTCCCCTACCCCTTCAAACATTCAACCTCCAGCTGCGTACCCCCTCTAGCACCAGGGTCAGCGCACACTCAAATGTTGTTTTTTGCCATCATTGTAAGCCTGCCACACACACACTGCACAATACATTTATTAAACATAAGAATGAGTGTGAGTTTTTGTCACAACCCGGCTCGTGGGAAGTGACAAAGAGCTCTTATAGGACCAGCGCACAAATAATAATATAATAATAATCAATCATTTTGCTCTTTATTTAGCCATCTTACATATAAAATCATATTTTGTTCATCAGAAATTGTGAATAACTCACCACAGGTTAATGAGAAGGGTGTGCTTGAAAAATTGCACATAACTCTGCAATGTTGGGTTGTATTGGAGAGAGTACCAGTCTTAAATCATTTTCCACACACAGTCTGTGCCTGCATTTAGTTTTCATGCTAGTAAGGGACGAGAATCCACTCTCACATAGGTACGTGGTTGCAAATGGCATCAGTGTCTTAACAGCGCGATTTTCCCAAGGCAAGAAACTCTAAGCGCAGCCCAATCCAGAAATCTGGCAGTGGCATCTGATTAAATAAAATTTTCACAGAACCGCTTGTTGCAATTTCGATGAGGCTCTCTTGTTCAGATATCGGTAAGTGGACTGGAGGCAGGGCATAAAAGAGATAACGAATCCAGTTGTTTGTTTTGTCCGTTTCGGGAAAGTACCTGCAGAATTGCACACCCAGTTTACTCAGGTGCTTCGCTATATCACATTTGACATTGTCCCTAAGCTTGAGTTCATTTGCACACAAAAAAAGCATACAATGATGGAAAGACCTGTGTGTTGTCCTTGTTAATGCAGACAGAGAAGAGCTCCAACTTCTTAATCATAGCCTCAATGTTGTCCCGCACATTGAATATAGTTGCGGAGAGTCGCTGTAATCCTAGATTCAGATTATTCAGGTGAGAAAAAACATCACCCAGATAGGCCAGTGGTGTGAGAAACTCGTCATCATGCAAGCGGTCAGGCAAGTGAAAATGATGGTCAGTAAAGGAAACTTTAAGCTCGTCTCTCAATTCAAAAAAACGTGTCAATACTTTGCCCCTTGATAAGCAGCGCACTTCTGTATGTAGTAAAAGCGTTAAATGGTTGTTGCCCATATCATTGCATAATGCAGAAAATAAACGAGAGTTCAGGGGCCTTGCTTTAACAAAGTTAACCATTTTCACTGTAGTGTCCAAAACGTATTTCAAGCTGTCAGGCATTCCCTTGGTAGCAAGAGCCTCTCGGTGGATGCTGCAGTGTACCCAAGTGGTGTCGGGAGCAACTGCTTGCACGCGCGTTACCACTCCACTATGTCTCCCTGTCATGGCTTTTGGCCATCAGTACAGATAAACACATCTTGACCACCAAAGTCAATTTGACGTCACAAAGCTGTCCAGTAAATATCCTCTCATGTTGTCTTGGTTTCCAGTGGTTTGCAGAAGAGGATGTCTTCCTTAATTGACCCCCATAAATGTAACAGACATATACCAGGAGCTGTGCCAGGCCCGCCACGTATGTTGACTCATCCAGCTGTAACGCATAGAATTCACTGGCTTGTATGCGAAGCAGTAATTGTTTCAAAACATCTCTTGCCATGTCACTGATGCGTCGTGAAACAGTGTTGTTTGATTAAGCGATTGTCTGTATCGTTTTTTGGGCCTTTTCCCCCAGCATTGTCCCAGCAGCAGGAAGAATTAAGTCATCCACAATAGTATTGGGCTTGCCTGTTCTAACCACTCGGTAGCTCACCATACAAGACGCTTCTAGCCCCTCCTTATTAAAACTCCTGTGGCTTATTTTTCAAATTGTCATGTTTTGTTTCTAAATGTCTGCGCAAGAGTGATGGTTTCCCCTCGAGAGAATAACGGTTAATGTGATTGGATGTTAATTATTTGACTAGGCTACCTGTATTTGACATTGTGTTGTTATTTCGCTGAACACTTTGGCAGTGAAACGAGGCTGCTCAGGAGAGAAAAAAACCTCACCCAAATGTATAGCCCGGTTGGAAAATATAAATGTACTGTTTGAAAATGTGAAGACTTATTTTTATTATTATAATAAAAATAAATGTGAATCACATTTTTATTTGGCGTACCAACGGCATTGCACGTACGTACCCCAG
Organism: Brachymystax lenok tsinlingensis; assembly: GCA_030435695.1. NCBI lineage: Eukaryota > Metazoa > Chordata > Actinopteri > Salmoniformes > Salmonidae > Brachymystax > Brachymystax lenok. Next base: position 22,756,622 of record CM059806.1, read on the forward strand.
TTTGGGAATACATGCTCTAGAGAGCGCGTTTCCACTGAGTCCAATGGCAACGATCTTTACACCACTCCACACGACGCTTGGCATTGAGCATGGTGATCTTAGGCATGTGTGCGGCTGCTCGGCCATGGAAACCCATTTCATGAAGCACCGACTAACAGTTTTTGTGCTGACGTTGCTTCCAGAGGCAGTTTGGAACTCAGTAGTGAGTGTTGCAACTGAGGACAGGTGTTTTTTTACGCGCTATGCGCTTCAGCGGTCCCATTCGGTGAGCTTGTGTGGCCTACCACTTCGCGGCTGAGCCGTTGTTGCTCCTAGACATTTCCACTTCACAATAACAGCACTTACAGTTGACGGGGCAGCTCTAGCGTAGCAGAACTTTGATGAACTGACTTGTTGGAAAGGTGGCATCCTATGACGATGTCATGTTGAAAGTCAATGAGCTCTTCAGTAAGACCATTCTACCACCAATGTTTGTCTATGGAGATTACATGGCTGTGTTCTCAATTTTATACACCGGTCAGCAACGGGATGAAATAGCCAAATCCACTATTTTGAAGAGGTATCCACATACTTTTGTACATATAGTGTACGTCCTGATTGCCTAGTCACTTTTACCCCTACCCACATATTACCTAATTTACCTCAACTACTTCGTACCCCTGCACATTGACTTGGTACTGGTACTCCTTGTGTATAGCCTTATTATTGTTTTTATTGTGTTACTATTTCCTTTTATTTTTTTCATTTAGCAAATACTTGTCTTACTTTTTAACTCTGCACTGTTGGGAAGTAGGACTTCACTGTAAAGTCTACACTTGTGATTCAATTCATACTCACTCTGCTATACAATTTTTGCAAACAGTGATTGAGTTACTGTCACAAATTCCACCCAAGGTCGACGTCACCGACCTTCTAGCCATCGCCGATCCTTTTTTCTTTTATCTATTGGTTTTGTCTTGTCTTCCATCACACCTGGTTCCAATTCCCTCAATTACATGCTGTGTATTTAACCCTCTGGTTTCCCCATGTCCTTGTCCGTAATTGTTTATTGTAAGTGCATGTGCACGTGTGTTTTGGTGCGCGGCGGGTTTTGTACCCAATTTTGTTCTTACATTTTATGCCGTGGGTTTTGTTTATTAAACTGCTCCGGCTATTACAGAGTTCTGCTCTCTTGCGTCTGACTACCCTGCCACCGATTACGCACCCCTTACAGAATTACGGACCTAAACGATGGAGTCAGCAGGAGCAGGTACCTGGGAATAGGGGCGGAGGAACGCGTCCGGGAGCACGCAGCAATGCTCCAACATCTTGGCACCGCCATGGACCGTGTTGTCCAGACAATGGACTGCTGGGAGAGACAGGAAGTTCTTCCAGCGCCTCTACCAGTACAACCGGGGTCTCCTCTAAACGCCCCTCTCCCTCCTGGTCCCAGTGGGATACGGCTCTCCCTGCCTCAGGAGTACAATGGGAAGGCGGCGAACTGCCAGGTGTTCCTTTTACAACTGGACTTATACCTGGCCACCGTCCACCCGGCTCCGTCGGGCTGTGATAGGGTATCCGCCCTCGTCTCGTGCCTCACCGGGAAAGCCCTGGAGTGGGCCAACGCCGTGTGGAGAGAGGGAGATGCGGCGTTTGAGGAGTTCACCCACCGTTTCCGGGCAGTCTTCGACCATCCACCCGAGGGTAGAGCGGCAGGTGAGTGCCTCTTCCATCTGAGGCAGGAGACGAGGAGCGCCCAGGAGTTCGCCCTGGAGTTTAGGACCCTGGCTGCCGGCGTGGGATGGAATGACAGGGCCCTGATCAACCATTACCGCTGCAGTCTGCGCAAGGACGTCCTTCGGGAGTTGGCCTGCAGAGACACCCCCGTCACGTTCAACCAGCTGGTGGACCTGTCCATCCGGCTGGACAACCTGCTGGCTACCCGCGGACATTCAGATCGCGGTCTGGTGGTTCCATCCCCCCATACTCCCTCTCTGATACCTATGGAGCTAGGAGGGGCGGTGCGCAGGGAGACCAGAGGGGGTTCCATCTCGTGCACCATCTGTGGCCACAGAGGTCACACTGCCGGTCGGTGCCGGGTTGGTTACTCAGGGGATCGAGGCAGCAGGTAGGGCGCTCTTGCGTCACCCCAGGTGAGCCGGCACCATTCTCACCCAGAGCCCTCTGTTGCCCATATGTTTGCCCATATGTTTGTCTATGTGACTTTTTCTGAGTTTTCCCCGCATTCCCAGCATAAGGCGCGTGTCGATTCAGGCGCGGCTGGGAATTTTATAGATAGATCGTTCGCTCATAGTTTAGGGATCCCCATTGTTCCCGTGGATGTGCCCTTCCCCGTTCACTCCTTAGATAGTTGACCATTAGGGTCAGGTTTGATCAGGGAGGCCACCGCTCCTCTGGGCATGGTGACGCAGTTGGGGCACAAGGAGAGAATTAGTCTCTTCCTTATTGACTCTCCTGCATTTCCCTTGGTGCTAGGCCTACCCTGGTTAGTTTGTCATGATCCCACTGTTTCTTGGCCACAGAGTGCTCTCACGGGGTGGTCGCGGGAGTGCTTGGGGAGGTGTTTAGGGGTTTCCGTTGGTGCTACTACGGTGGAAAGTTCAGACCAGGTCTCCACCGTGCGCATTCCCCCTGAATAAAAAAGACGGCGACTCAATTACCACCCCATCGACGAGGCGATTGTGCGATAAATCTCCTGGCAGATGCTGCACTTCACAGGAGTCACGTGCATCTTCTCACAGGCGGAGACGGAGGCTATGGAAACATATGTCTCCGAATCCCTGCGTCAGGGGTACATTCGGTCCTCCACTTCACCCGTTTCCTCAAGTTTCTTTTTTGTGAAGAACAAGGAGGGAGGTCTTGCGCCCGTGTATTGACTATCGGGGTCTGAACCAGATCACTGTGAGGTATAGTTACCCACTGCCCCTCATAGGCACAGCAATTGAGTCAATGCACGGGGCGCGCTTCTTCACCAAACTAGATCTCAGGTGCGTAACTGGGAGGGAGACGAGTGGAAGACGGCGTTTAGTGCCACCTCAGGGCATTATGAGTACCTCGTCATGCAGTACGGGTTAATGAATGCTCCATCAGTCTTCCAATCCTTTGTAGACAAGATCTTCAGGGACCAGGGTGTAGTGGTGTATATCGATGACATTCTGATATACTCCACTACACGCGCCGAGCATGTGTCTCTGGTGCGTAGGGTGCTTGGTCGCCTATTGGAGAATGACCTGTACGTCAAGACTGAGAAATGCTTGTTTTTCCAGCAGTCCGTCTCCTTCCTAGGGTATCGCATTTCCACCTCAGGGGTGGAGATGGAGAGTGACCACATTTCAAACGTGCGTACTTGGCTGACTCCAACCACGGTAAAGGAGGTGCAGCGGTTTTTAGGGTTTGCCAACTACTACCGGAGGTTTATCCAAGGTTTTGGTCAGGTAGCAGCTCCCATTACCTCACTGCTGAAGGGGGGCCCGGTACGTTTGCAGTGGTCGGCTGAGGCGGACAGGGCTTTTAGTCACCTGAGGGCTCTGTTTACCTTGGCTCCCGTGCTGGCCCATCCGGATCCCTTTTTGGCGTTCATAGTGGAGGTGGATGCGTCCGATGCTGGGATAGGAGCTGAGCTCTCAGCGCTCGGGTACGCCATCGAAGCTCCGCCCCTGTGCCTTCTTTTTCGAAGAAGCTCTGTCCGGTGGAGCGAAACTATGAAGTGGGGGACCGGGAGCTGTTGGCTGTCGTCAAGGCCTTGAAGGCGTGGAGACATTGACTTGAGGGGGCTAAACACCCTTTTCTCATCTGGACTGACCACCACAATCTGGAGTACATCCGGGCAGCGAGGAGACTGAACCCTCGTCAGGCAAGGTGGGCCATGTTTTTCACCCGTTTTGTGTTTACCGTTTCATACAGACCAGGCTCCCAGAATGTGAAAGCAGATGCATTGTCCCGGCTGTATGACACAGAAGAGCAGCCCATGGATCCCACTCCCATACTCCCCGCCTCCTGCCTGGTGGCGCCGGTAGTGTGGGAGTTGGACACAGACATAGAGCAGGCGCTATGTGCAGAGCCCGCTCCCGTCCAGTGTCCCTCTGGGCGTCTGTACGTTCCGTCTGCTGTTCGTGACCGGTTGATCTATTGGGCCCACACGTCACCCTCCTCTGGTCATCCTGGGATCGGTCGGACAGTGCGCTGTTTGAGCGGGAGGTACTGGTGGCCTACCTAGGCTAAGGACGTGAAGGTTTATGTTTCCTCCTGCTCGGTGTGCGCCCAGTGTAAGGCTCCTAGGCACCTGCCCAAAGGTAAGCTACACCCCCTTACCCTATCCACAGCGACCTTGGTCGCACCTGTCGGTGGATTTTCTGACTGATCTTCCACTCTCACAGGGTAACACCACGATCCTGGTCGTTGTGGATCGATTGTCCAAGTCCTGTCGTCTCCTCCCTCTGCCCGGTCTCCCTACGGCCCTACAGACTGCGGAGGCCTTGTTTACACACGTCTTCCGGCACTACGGGGTGCCTGAGGATATAGTGTCTGATCGGGGTCCCCAGTTCACGTATAGAGTCTGGAAGGCGTTCATGGAGCATCTGGGGGTCTCGATCAGCCTTATTTCAGGTTTTCACCCCGAGAGTAATAGGCAGGTGGAGAGAGTTAACCAGGATGTGGGCAGGTTTCTGCGGTCCTATTGCCAGGACCGGCTGGGGGAGTGGGCGGCATTCGTGCCCTGGGCCGAGATGGCACAAAACTCGCTTCGCCACTCCTCCACTAACCTCTCTCCTTTCCAGTGTGTACTAGGGTACCATCCGGTCCTGGCGCCTTGGCATCAAGGTCAGACTGAGGTTCCTGCGGTGGACGACTGGTTCAGGCGCGCGGAGGAGACATGGTAGTCTGTCCGTGTTCACCTTCAGCAGGCGGTTATGCGCCAAAAGGAGAACACTGAGGGACCGGGTCTGGCTCTCGACCCGAAACCTGCCCCCCCGCCTGCCCTGCCGGAAGCTGGGTCCGGGGTTTTAAAGTCCTGAGGAGAGTGAACAAGGTTTGTTATAGGTTACAGCTTCCACCCGACTACCGTATTAACCCCTCGTTCCATGTGTCTCTCCTCAGGCCAGTGGTGGCTGGTCCGCTCCAGGAGTCTGAGGTACGGGAGGTTCCTCCGCCCCCTCTGGACATCGGGGGGGGTCCCGGCGTACTCCGTTCGCTCCATACTGGATTTGAGGCGAGGGGCCTTCAGTACATCGTGGAGTGGGAGGGGTACGGTCAAGGACGTGTTGGATCCTTCAATGCTGCAGGAGTTCCACCGTATTTGTCCTGATCGACCTGCGCCTTGCCCTTCGGGTCGTCCCCGAGGCCGGTGTCGACGCGCTTCTGGAGCAGCGCGTCAAGGGGAGGGGGTACTGTCACAACTTCCGACGAAGTTGGTCCCTCTTCTTGTTCGGGCAGCATCGGCGGTCGACGTCACCGACCTTCTAGCCATCGCCGATCCTTTTTTCTTTTATCTATTGGTTTTGTCTTGTCTTCCATAACACCTGGTTCAAATTCCCTCAATTACATGTTGTGTATTTAACCCTCTGGTTTCCCCATGTCCTTGTCCATAATTGTTTATTGTAAGTGCATGTGCACGTGTGTTTTGGTGCGCGTCGGGTCTTGTACCCAATTTTGTTCTTGTTACATTTTATGGGTTTTGTTTATTAAACTGCTGCGGCTATTACCAAGTTCTGCTCTCCTGCGTCTGACTTCCCTGCCACCAATTACGCACCTCTTACAGTTACATTACTAGCCTAAATTATGACTATCCAATCTACTAATCAGATTACGAATAGTAGGCTATTTTACATAAGTCTGCAAACGTGATGTATGGAATGCTTTATTATTAAAGGTGCAATTTTATGGTGAAAATGTGCTTCCCCAAACTTGAAACTCACGCTCCGCCTATGCATAGGCTAGGGATTTTGACCTTCGTTACACGTCTTGTTGGCTGAGGAAAAGTAAATGTGGACAGTTATTCTAACATCTTCAAAGTGCGTGGTAAATACACACGTCATTACATCCTCAACTTGCATGTTCTATTAAGATGAATTATCATAAATTGTATTTGTGTCATTCTGAGCATGGTGGGTGGACACCCTGATCAGGTTACGCACACAATGCATATGGGTCCGGGTACATTTCTCAGATGTCCAGTAAATTAAAATGCTGCCGCTCAAATGACCGTCGCCACATTTTCATAACGGAAATCCTGACACACAAAGTATCAATACGCACGCACACAGTATCAATACACATGCACACACACATCGATGTGTCCTCAGATGGCAGTTAGTGTTCAGCAGGGCACTCTGTTGGAATGGATCGCTCAGCACTGTATATCACCATGGCAACTTCAGTTTAAAATTAAGTTCTATCCTTTTCACATTACCATGATAATCCAAACTGTACTGCGCTGGATCAGATATTTTTTTAACCCTTATTTTACCAGGTAAGTTGACTGAGAACACGGTCTCATTTACAGAAATGACCTGGGGAATAGTTGCAGGGGAGAGGAGGGGGATGAATGAGCCAATTGGAAGCCGGGGATGATTAGGTGGCCACGATGGTATGAGGGCCAGATTGGGAATTTAGTCAGGACACCGGGGTTAACACCCCTACTTTTATGATAAGTGCCATGGGGTTTTTTGTGACCACAGAGAGTCAGGACACCCATTTAACGTCCTTTCCGAAAGACGGCACCCTACACGGGGTAACGTCCCCAATCACTGCACTGGGATATATATATTTTTTGGGGGGGCCAGAGGATAGAGTGCCTCGTATTGGCCCTCCAACACCACTTCCAGCAGTATCTGGTCTCCCATCCAGGGATCAACCCTGTTATGCTTCAGAGGCAAGCCAGCAGTGGGATGCATGGTAGTAATGCTGCTGGCATCATTTCACATTGTCAGCACATTTTCTGGCAACCGTGGAGAAAACTCAAGGACCCGAGTTTAGCGTTGCCATGGTGACACCCAGCACCTGCACAAGGCTACAACGAAGGACATACATCATCAGTTTTAGAACTAGACATAATTCAACAGGAACAAAAACACTCACACACTCATACGCAGACACACACACACACTCTGTTTCTCTCTATGTCTATCACACACACAAAGATTCACACCTTATGATCCTGGCGAGGTGAATCTTGTCTTTAGCAGGGTACGGACCATGAGACAGGAACGCATTCCTCACCGCACGCCCTGCACACGGGAAACTCTGGGAGCAGGACTGGCAAACACACACGTGAGTCAAATAATTCATAGTTTTCACAGACGTGTTTCTCTCTGTGTGTCTGTGTGTGTTGACACTAAGAAAACTCTTGTGATGTCAGTGTAACTATTGATATTGAAAACACAGCATGTAGGTGAAACTATGACGTCACCATTTTGACTTGGGTCAAGTACTATCTATATCAGGACTCTCCAACCCTGTTCCAGGAGAGCAACCGTCCTGTAGGTTTTCATTCCAACCCTAATCTAGCACACCTGATTCTAATAATTACTGGTTCCATCGTACTAATCAAACTGACATCAAGAAAAGAGCACTAAAACAAAGTATTTGACATAAAGTATGTATTTGCCTATGAAGTCACCCCACCTCTGTTTGGTGAAACACAAACATTCTTTATTTGCTTAAGTTTACTAACCTATGCATGCATGTGTGTGTGTCTCTGTGTGTGAGAGTGTGCTTGTGTGGTTGTATGTGTGTACCTTGTGAACAGTAGGGCTGGTGCTGGGTCCGGGAATGGTATCCGGTGACTGCTGTCGAGACAAAATCAAAACACAGTCAGAACACACAGTATTAAACCACACATTTTAAGACAGTGTTTGGGTTAGGAGAGAAGTAGAGCATGATATGCAGCCAACAAACTATGTGCAGATCTATAATCTGTCTACATCCCTCCGTCTCTCTCCTGACAGACAAGGAGAAAAGGCAGTCTTGTACCCCCAGCTCCACTTCATCATCATATTTCCCCTTTGGACAGAGACATAAGAAACCAGTTTGTTACCAATATTGATATTTCGATATTGTTTGATATCAATATGAGCCAGGCATATTGTAATATCGGTTTATCCTTGCTGTTAACCTGCACTATTATGTAAAAGAGCATACGTGACTGTTTCTGCATGCAAAAAATACTCTCACAGACTCAATTTAGCATAGGCCTACTGAACTGCCTGCTGATGCGCCGTCAACTGGCTTCTCTTTGTATTCAAACTGGTTGGGTAGGTTAGGCCACCAGAACATTCACACTTGGTCCAACGGGCAATTAGCAAGCAGTTGTCTGAACTTCACCAAGCTGTCGAAGTCCACACAGTTGCAATGTTATTCATACAAACCGTGTGCATATCCCCTCTCACACACACACACCTCATCTCCTCCTGGACAGGATAGAAAGCGGAGCTGTGCTGTCACAAAGCCTGAGGCCACTACTGACAGAAAGAACGGGAGAGAGGTGAACAGGAGAGAGAGCAAGAGAGAAATATGGAGGGAGAAAGAGAGAAAGAGAAAGAACTGGAGAGAGATTAGATAGAGAGGGAGAGACAACACACGCCAACGTGTTTATCTATGTGATGACTTCAAATCGAGAAGGGTATGTGTGTCTGTGAATGAGTGTGTACTGTTTGTGTGTGTGTATATCTGGTACACACTCAGTGTGGTACACACTCACATTTTGCAAAATACATTTGCACATACATGTTATTCAATCCCTTCATCGCGTCAAAGAGCGTCTCTGTAGCCAGGAACTAAAAAGAACTTGGATCTATTTTAGCACCTGGCTACGCAGACACTCGTTGACGCGAATGTATCTCCTCATTGGTTTTTAGGAGCATTCCCCCTCAGTGGGTGATTGAAAGATCAAATCAAATTGTATTTGTCACACGCGCCGAATACAACAAGTCTCGCGTGTGCGAGCAAGGAGGCCTACAAACCTGACTCAGTTACACCAGCTCTGTCAGGAGAAATGGGCCAACATTCACCCAACTTATTGTGGGAAGCTTGTGGAAGGCTACCCAAAATATTTGACCCAAGTTAAACAATTTAAAGGCAATGCTACCAAATACTAATTGTGTGTATGTAAACTTCTGACCCACTGGGAATGTGATGAAAGAAATGAAAGCTGAAATAAATCATTCTCTCAACTATTATTCTGACATTTCACATTCTTAAAATACAGTGGTGATCTTAACTGGCCTAAGACAGGGAGGATTAAATGTCAGGAATTGTGAAAAACTGAGTTTAAATGTATTTGGCTAAGGTGTATGTAAACTTCCGACTTCAACTATATGTATGTAACGCCCAGTCCCGAGTTTCAGGCTGGAGCGTTTTGGTTTTGTCTTTGTGTAGGGTTTGTTCATTCTAGGTGTCGTATTTCTATGTTGGGTAATGGTTCCCAATTAGAGGCAGCTGTGTGTCGTTGTCTCTAATTGGGAACCATATTTAGGCTAGTAGGTTTCACTCTGGGTTCGTGGGTTATTGTATGTTCATAGCTGTGTTTGTCTGTTCAGTTATGTTCATCGTTACGTTCTCCGTGTATTGTTTTTGTTCCGTCGTGGTCCCGTGTGTATAATTAAATATGTATTCTGGCTACATCGCTGCGTCTTGGTCTGTCCCCTCAGAAGAGAATCGTGACAGAATAACCCACCAACAAAAGACCAAGCAGCGAGAGACCCGGGAGCTTAGCTCTTGGGAAAAGGAGCAGCGCAGGTGTGCGAGGACTGAGCGTGAGCTATGAGGACTTATATGGCGTCTGGACCCCGGAGAGAGAGAAGTTCGTTGGAACTCGCCTGGCACGGAAGCCCGTAAGGCAGCCCCAAGAAACTTTGGGGGCACACGAGGGGTTGGCCGGTTCAGGAGGGACTCCTGAGCCAACTCCTCGTGCTTTTATGGAGAGAGCGTAGGGGAGAGCGTCGCAGGCGAAGGAGGCCGTGCTATGCAGTGTTGCGCACGGTTTCCTATAGGGATTCAGAGGCCGGTACGAGTGATTCCCGCTCCACTCATCAGTCGGGGGAAAATAAGGGTGCAGCCAGAAAGAGTGGTGCCATCGCTGCGCACTAAGTCCCCGGTACGTCTCCTGGGACCCGGATATCCTGCTCCAGTTCCGTGTGTGCGGTGTCTCCGGTACGTGTCCGCAGCCCAGTGCGAGAGATCCCAGCGCCACCATTGGTCGGGCCGAGGTCTGTGTGCTACCTGGGAGAGTGGTGCCAGCTCTGCGAGCCAGGCCTCCAGTGCGCCTTTTGGGTCCATGTTATCCTGTGGTCTCTACGGGCAGAATCTCGGCACGAATCCACAGCCCAGTCCGAGAGATTCCAGCTCCACTCACCCATGAGGCCAGGGTTAGTGAGCTAGCTGGAGGTATGGTGTCGGCTCTCGTATCAGGTCCCAGGTCCGGGTGGAGGTTTCTCCACGCCCAAGATCCCGGTTCCACGTTCCAAGATCCCGGTTCCACGCTCCAAGATCCCTGTTCCACGCCCAAGATCCCTGTTCCACGCCCAAGATCCCTGTTCCGCTGCTCCAAGATCCCTGTTCCGTTCCAAGATCCCTGTTCCTGCTCCAAGATCCCTGTTCCGCGTTCCAAGATCCCTGTTCCGTGTTCCAAGATCCCAGTCCGTGTAGTGGTGTCTACACGCCCAGTCCCTGTTCCACGCACTCAGCTCCCTGCGGCGCCTCCGGAGAGTCCAGCACGCCCTGCTCCGCCCCGCACTCCAGCTCCCCGCGGCGCTCCGAGAGTCCAGCACGCCCTGCCCGCCCCGCCGCACCCAGCTCCCTGCGGCGCTCGAGAGTCCAGCACGCCCTGCTCCTGGCCCGCGCACCAAGCCCCCTGCGGCGCTCAGAGAGTCCAGCACGTCCCTGCCCGCCCCAGCGCACCAAGCTCCCGTGCGCCCGAGAGTCCAGCACGCCCTGTTCCGCCCGCCGCACCAAGCTCCCCGTGCGCTCCGAGAGTCCAGCACGCCCTGTTCGCCCGCGCACCCAGCTCCACGCGGCGCCCGAGAGTCCAGCACGCCCTGTCCCGCCCGCGCACTAAGCTCCCCGCATGCCTTCAGAGAGTCCAGCACGCCCTGTCCCGGCCCGCACTGCAAGCTCCCGTATGCTCAGAGAGTCCAGCACGCCCTGTCCCGGCTCGCACCAAGCTCCCGTATGCTCAGAGAGTCCAGCACGCCCTGTCCCGGCTCCGCCGCACCAAGCTCCTGCATGCTCAGAGAGTCCAGTACGACCAGTTCCTGCTCCACGCACCAGAGTTCCAGTGAGCATCACAAGTCCAGTACTGCCAGTTCCTGCTCCACGCACCAGAGTTCCAGTGAGCATCACAAGTCCAGTACTGCCAGTTCCTGCTCCACGCACCAGAGTTCCAGTGAGCATCACGAGTCCAGTACGACTCAGTTCCTGCTCCACGCACCAGAGTCCCAGTGAGCATCACGAGTCCAGTACGACCAGTTCCTGCTCCACGCACCAGAGTCCCAGTGAGCATCACGAGTCCAGTACTGCCAGTTCCTGCTCCACGCACCAGAGTCCCAGTGAGCATCACGAGTCCAGTACTGCCAGTTCCTGCTCCACGCACCAGCGCCCAGTGAGCATCACGAGTCCAGCACGCCAGTTCCAACTCCACGCACCAGAGTTCCAGGAGAAGGCCCAGGGCCTCCGGTTCTGGATGTCAGACCAGCACGGCCAGCACCGGAGCCTCCACCTGGGACAAAGCGACCCACCCGAAGACCCCCCACAGATTTTTCAAGGGTCCGGAGTCCGCGCTTTGGTATTGTACTGCCCAGTCCCGAGTTTCAGGCTGGGAGCGTTTTGGTTTTTGTCTTTGTGTAGGGTTTGTTCATTCTAGGTGTCGTATTTCTATGTTAATGGTTCCCAATTAGAGGCAGCTGTGTGTCGCTGTCTCTAATTGGGAACCATATTTAGGCTAGTAGGTTTCACTCTGGGTTCGTGGGTTATTGTATGTTCATAGCTGTGTTTGTCTGTTCAGTTATGTTCATCGTTACGTTCTCTCCGTGTATTGTTTTTGTTCCGTCGTGGTCCCGTGTATAATTAAATATGTATTCTGGCTACATCGCTGCGTCTTGGTCTGTCCCCTCAGAAGAGAATCGTGACAATGTAGGAGAGTGGACTTTTTGTAAAACACAAAGGGCCAGTGGTCTAGTGGATGGTATACACAGGTATAAGCTGTATACCCACCTTTGTTTTAGTGGGCATTGCTTATACTCTTAATCCCTATTGATGCGTATCAAAGTAGTGTAATGGAGGTATACGACTTCTCAATTATGTAGTACAATAGAGAAATCATGCACAAAGTAGCCTACACAATCGCAAAGTACGTGAAATATATTCACATTGGTGCCGCACACATAGGCAGCAAGTGCGCAGCTCTCAACTGCTTTTGGCATGGAGCAGCTCACAGAAGAATGACATCGGTAGCCAGTAGGGTAGGAAAGACGTAAATGCTAACTAAGGCAAAAATGGGTACGCAAAAAAGTTTTGTCCGAAGTGTTGGTTAGTAGGCTATTTGTGATGTGCAACTGTCATCATGCACTGTTTGAATCAGGGACGTAGACATGGATGGGCCTGGATGGACAGAGGCCCACCCACTGGGTGGGCCTCAGGTTGTAAATCACAGCTGGCCTGGTACATTGTTTCCTGCCTCCATTCCGGATGCACTGTTTCAGTTTCAATGACTCAATATTCTGGACAAAAACAGACGAATGTAACTAAGGCTGGGAATGTCAATACAATCAAACTAGCAAGAACAATGATCACAAGTCAGTCATAACGTGGCTAATAGGCTAGCGTATCTATTTATGTAGCAAGATAAAAACCCAGAGCTTAACATTAGCTAGATAGCTAGCAGGATGTCATGCCATTGGAGGAGTGGGTGAGCGACTGACTTTTTCCCCTCATATCGTTTTTCAGTGGCTATAAACAGCTAGCTATAAACAGCTAGAGATGCAAGAACTTGAACGGCTGTTATCCAGTTAGCATATCTCTTGCGTTTGCAAATTCACTCTGGCTATCTACTCCGATTTCAGAGCACCTTCGTCTGAGTATGCCAGAGTGCAGAACAACTGATGAATTTACGAACGTGCAACATCGGTCTGTGTAAACTCCGGTCCTGGATAAGACAGATGGTTTACTTGGTTTTATTTACTGCAGTGTCTATTAATTGTCCAAACGCATGGCCGCTTTCCCACGCTATATTGCTATAGAATTTCCACAAATGCCTTAGTATGACCATAGCTAAGTGGTCGCTTGTCAGAAAATGTCATATCCTTCCTGAACAGATTTTAATAAGATTTCATGTTGCTAAAATGCTGTCAGTTCCACTTTAATTTCAACAATGTTTCACACGTAAGTTATTTTCAAAGATATGCAAACAACAGCAAGCGCGCTGCAATAAAAAACACAGTTCCACTCACCAGAAAATGATCATTTGAAACTTCTTGTTGAAAGTTATTCTTGAAAAGGGAGAAGCTAACCAATTAGGAAGAACATCCTCTTTGATAACACCTGCTGCAACCGCTGCAAACTAGCCAACAACAGAAGCTAGCTAGACCGTGGGAAAACTACTGCACAGTGACTTGTTTGCCTTCAGGAAGCGATAATTTTCCATACGTTTTCTAAAATTGGTCCCACCCATTAAGTCAAAATGTGATTGGTTGATTCCACTGTCACTCCAAAATGTTGTCCAATACAGTTGAATAGCAGATGCCTTTATCTAGCTTATGATGGCCTAGCCAATGGCTGACTTAGCTAGCTAGATTTACCTCCCCAGAGACCAGAAAAAAAATCCTGATTGGATCCTTTCCAACAAAAACTGAAGAGATTAAAATCAGAACATCATTGAAAATAATGATTAATGATTATATTATGATTATATTATTCTAATCAATATTTTATAAATCCTTATCCCTTTGAAGGCGTAGAAGGCCCATTGTTCCTCACTGTGTTGTGTTAGTAATAATTTGTAGTGCCTCTACTTTCCCTCATCATGCATTTGTTCACTATTTTGAATGTCTAAAGAATCAATATGTTTTTCTGAAACTGAACACAGAAATACTGGACATTTTTAACTCATTTTGACAAAATTACAATCATGGTCTTGAATTGGACTCTGGGGAGGCATTTTTCTGGTCTCAGTCTTGACTCGGTCTCGGACCCCTTGTCCCCCTCCCGGTCTCAGTCTTGACTTGGACACGATTTGCTCCGGTCTTGGTTTTGAATCGTCTCGCTTTAGGTGGTCTAGAACACAACACTGGTAATGCATCTTAAAGTTGGTTGACAATTGTCATATAAAATCCACAGAAGAAGAAGAATGAACGAGGATAAAAACAAACTAGGTTTCCCCTTTTTATCTGTGGATTAATTGTTGGAGTAGAGCACATACGATTTGGTATGACTCAAAATGGGTGAAAAATCTACAAAGACACAGCAAAAAAATAAAAAGGACATGCATTTCAAGTAAAATAACAACCCAATGTTAATGTCCAAGGACAAATTATCTAAAGGTCCATGAATGTTTTGTGTGTGTTTCGACCTGTCCCCAAATGAATATGCTTTACAGTTGGTTTTGGTATTTTAAACTGCGTGTCATGGAATGCATCTGGTGGGGATAGACAAAATCAACATGCAGACGCACTCATGGAGCTGGAATGGTTATTAGCATAAAATAAATATGCTATAGGCTATGCAGAGCCGTGGTCAGGTCCAGTCGGGTCTATCAGCTGTAGTTACATAAACCCGAGACCCGATGGCAATCAAACAGGACCCGACCCAAGGGAAAAGTTTGCATTTTGGACCTGCTCAGGTCCTGGTTCGGGTCTTGGGTGACCCATGAAGACCTCTAATACATACACACAGGGCACACACACAAACTCATCTTGTGTTGCTCTCTGATAGATCCGTAACATAGGGGAGTCAAAATGGAAACATGAAATCAACCACACTGCATGAAAACATCCCTTTAGGACAAACACACACTTGATACTCTCCTACTGTGATCTTTCTACTACAGCTGTTGTCTGATAACACCTCTATAACATACATCACAAGATCTACATTGCTTTCCTGTGTTATACAACTATTAATTAGACTGCTGAACATGTCAGGACAGACCTAATCTCTTGTTTAGTCTCTTCACAGCCTTTCCTACAAACCCTGGGCTCACACCTTGGACAGTCATTCAGTTCTTTATTCCGGTGTGTGTAGGTTAGGTGTGTGTGTGTCCTTCCCTCCTCCAGGACAAGTCTTAGCAGAGCTACCATACCTTCACACTTCAACACACACACACACACACTTTACACTAACATACACACACTCGAGGAGAGAGAAACACCTTTTGTACCACTGTTATTGTCAGATAACATCTTTGCTCCCTAGAACCCAAGGGCGCATTACAGTAGGCTACATTAATGGGCAGGTAACATCTCTGGTGAAACTGACTAAAGACTGGCCCAAGACATGTGTTGCCTTGGCTACTGCATCGGTAGGGCAGCTAAAAACACATTATGGATGTAACCAATGAATGGCGGGAGCCTGAAGAGCACGAGCGCACACACACAGCGGTACAGTGAGGTCGTGTGTGAAGCAGCAGCACATCTAGGTGAATCGTGACAGAGATAGGAGGCAACTCGACGTTAAAGACTAACCAAAACACAAACACGGAAGGGATACTCACGCTTTTCTTCCTTAGGTGCAGTCCATGTTTCAACAGTCCCGGTAAATCCCGGATCTTTTGCCTTAGCTGAGCCTGGTCTCGAGCTCCGGTGTTTCGGTTATTCCACCGCCAACCGCCGACCATACCGTCTTCTCCACCGGACTCAGAGTTCTCCATGTCTGTCTGTCTCTCTCTTCTACTCCCGCTCCGCTCCTCTCACACACAGACACACCAGCTACTGCTCATTGTCGCCTCTTATTCACACACACCGACATCTGTTCTGCAACAGACGAACCGCGCGCGTTAACGACCTACCGAGTTTTCGCTGCAGCACGCAACGCTGCTCCACCCCAATGTCCTCCTCCCTTGTACTATCAATGTGTTATGTGTGTGTGCAGGGAAGGGGAGGGGGACTTACAGGTGCAGAAGAACATCATTGCATAGTTTCCATCTGTCAGGCGTAGAGGAGTCGTAGCACCTTGCTAAACAGTCAATACATTTTCGACTTAACATATCCCCGTTTTTTAAAACACTAATTAGATAAATATTGATAATATTAACACATTTAGGCTGCGTTTTTATGTTGACAAATGAGGGCCTGTGTATAAATGTTGTATTAAACTGTTGTAATGCTCTCTTTTCTGTGGCATTTAGAAATAAAATGGTGGAAAGGACGAACTGGAGGCTACGTCATCGCCTCACCTGCGGCTCAAATTTCGATAGGTAAACAAAGGGCCATTCGGCTACACCATCATGGTGTGTGTGTGAGAGCTATGAAATGTTCTCTAAACCTACATCACACACACGTCTGAGTGAATGGACTGAATGGACTGAAGTCAATACAATAGGCCATTATAGAGTCTGTTGTATAACTGAGATGTCATGTGAGTTTTAATCTCAAATAATTGGCCCTTTTCAGCCACTCTGATTATACTTAAACACACACACACACACAGCCCATGTCAGTTTATGTAAGTGTATTTGAGTGTTTCACCCTACATACTCTGTCTCAATGTTGTCCCAGTGCACTCTGGGTAGTGGCTGGTTTGGATCTCACAACAACTGTGCACAACAAGTGCACAAATGCTGCATCCCAATTCTCCACACTTCTCCCAAAGCATGCACTTGCACACTCCCGTCATGGATTTAAAAACATTGGATTGGTCTAAGTATTGACTGGAGGGAGTTTCCACCATTGATAAATCCATGACTGGGAGTGTACAATTGCACACTTTGAGAGAAGGGTAGAGAATTGGGATTTAGCCTACATAAGGCTATGGTCAGACCAGCGAGGTCAGGGGTTAGGGGTCAGTTAGGCCCATACTCTCTCAGACCAGAGAGATCTTGGGTTTGGGTTTAGGTGTTGTATGTGGTGTTATGGCTTAGTCTGTATGTACTGTACAGAGAGCGTGGGGAGACTGGGAGAAGAGTGAGAGAGACTAGAGAAGGAGGGGTGAGAGAAAGAGCGAGAACAAGAGTAAACCTATTTTCCATCATAGAGCTCTTCAAACAAACTTGATTAAATATTGAAAAGTGCATTTGGCTACTGGGGCGTGGATACAATTCACTTCCAACTGAACACTGGAGAAAAACGAGTGGAGAGGAGGAAAAAGAAGGAGAGCAGTGGGGAGGAAAAGAGGATAGAGCAGTGGATAGGAGAGGAGAGAGAAGTGGATAGGAGAGGAGAGAGCAGTGGATAGGAGGGGAGAGAGCAGAGGAGAGGAGGGGAGAGAGCAGAGGAGAGAGCAGTGGGCATGAGAGAGCAGTGGGGAAGAAAAGAGAGAGCAGTGGAGGAGAGGAAAAGAGAGAGCAGTGGAGAGGAAAGAGCAGTGGAGAGGAGAAGAGAGAGCAGTGGAGAGGAGAGCAGTGGAGAGGAGAAGAGAGAGCAGTGGAGAGGAGAGCAGTGGAGAGGAAAAGAGAACAGTGGAGAGGAGAGGATAGAGCAATGAAGAGGAGAAGAGCAGAAGAGAGAGCAGTGGGGAGGACAAGAGAGAGCAGTGGAGAGGAGAAGAGAGAGCAGTGGAGAGGAAAAGAGAGAGCAGTGGAGAGGAGAGGATAGAGCAGTGGAGAGGAGAGGATAGAGCATTGGAGAGGAGAGGGTAGAGCAGTGGAGGAGAGAGCAGTGAGGAGAAGAGACTTAAGCTTCTGATAGAACACATGAAGATTCTAAAAATGGAACAGACTGAGACGTTGACCCATTCTAGAAGACACGCTATAAACCATTATCTATTAACCATAAATATTTCACTCATTGTTCCACACTCACACATCAAAGTTTATTGGTCACATACACAGTTTAGCAGATGTTAAAGCATGTGCAGCCAAATGCTTGTGTTACTAGCTCCACACACACACCATCCTCTCAGGTCTTGGGGTCAGTTCTGCTGTAGTGGGTGCAGAGCTGCAGTCTATCTCTTTGACCAGTAGATGTCCCTGCTCGACTGTAGAGGTTGAAGTCATGTATGGTTATCTTTTATTTTGGTGAAATGCTTCATTGCCCTCTACCATCACTACTGGAAGACACTTATCTCACCAAATAGTGTAGCAGTGGCATGCATCCAGACAGACCTTTGATGTGTCTGTTACTAGTAGCGTCTCAGAGTAGGAGTGTTGATCTAGGATCAGGTCCCCTCTGTCAATGCAATTTTATTTATTGTGATCTAACAGGCAAAACTGATCCTAGATCAGTCCTACTTTGACTCCGACTCGCTTCATGAATACAAGCACGGTCTAGCGTGGCATCCCTCCTACAGTATATATAAAAAATGTTAACCTTTATTTAACTAGGCAAGTCAGTTAAGAACACATTCTTATGTTCAATGACGGCCTAGGAACAGTGGGTTAACTGCCTTGTTCAGGGGCAGAACGACAGATTTTTACCTTGCCGCCACAGTATCTCTCGCCTACCTATTAAACCATTCTTTCTCAGCATCCTTCAAATTCACAATTTCTCCTACAATCACAGAAACTCCCTCTGATTAAATCTAGTTATTATAAACTGCTGACTAATGGTTTTCCTCTCCTAACTTTTACCCAGTCACACTCTCTCCCTACTTACTGAAACAGTATACTACTAATAATGTACTACTACTAGTCTACCACTAACTACTCTTACTCCTAGTCTACTACTAACTAGTCCCAGTCTACCATTAACTACTCCTAGTAGGGACTATGGGAAATGCCTAGTGCATAGGGAAGTGTTAATTGCATAGGGGCTGTTTCTGGATAAGGGCCAGTGTTCAACTACTTCGCACAGAACCTCTGAGTTTAGTTTTTATGCAGTCATGAATTGGAAGAGCAATACAATGGGGGGCAGAGAGGGGGAGAAACATATTCGGAGAAAGAGATACTGTATAAATCAGAGGATTTCATTAAGTGATGACGCAGGCTTCTTGACACAAGCCTAGTAACAGACTGCCAGAGCTTTCCGAGAATACGTAAATAGAGAAAAAAAAAGTTTGTAAGAGCACGGGAGGACATGAAAGAATGTAGATAAGGAAAGTGCAACAGGCGGAATTTGAGCAATATGCAGTTATAAATACAATACCAACTTATGTGATGACTTATATCCCCTACCATTACACACACACACAGTCAGCAATAACACATACTTTGCTCAAGCAAAATTAGGGCCTAAATTGTTCAGCTCTTCAGGGGGAGTGTCTGCATTCTAGGAGGGAGGGGGGGTGGTGGGGGGTCTCAGCCCCACAAGTAGACACTAACACTACCATTTAATAAAAACAAGACTAACCACAGGAATGCTTTAATAACATAACAAACCTGAAATAATAGTGTTACATTAGTGTATATGAATGTGTCCTAGTAATAGGGATGGTTTCAATATCAGTTTCAATATCAATATCAGTATCACTTTCTGACTGGAACTGTGGGATCTAACCAGGGCAGATCCTTAAAGTGAATTGTTGCTTTGAGAATGAATCTTGAACACGCAACCTAGCCGATTCCCAGGAAAGAATTCTTCAAACATTTAGCCTGACAAAGTCTCATCCTGAGAGAGAAGAGACGTCAGGGAAGTCCAATCGTCCCCTCAAACAATGACAAATTGACATCATAGACATTTGACCTCGGACTTTCAATTACCATGTGCATGGACATTTCCTATAGGACATCATCTTTAGGACAACCAGTGTGTGTGTGTGTCAAAAGCAGAATACTAGAATCCCACTGCAAACCGCCACAGATGCAGGCCGAAGAACAATCAAAGGTTCAATATAAATCCAGCTTTTAAAACTATAGGCCAAATACAAGCACCGTGGCAAACTAACATAGCAGTTGATTCACTCACGGAGCGGTGGCCAATGTTCGTTCGTTCGGCTCTACCTGAGCAGGGTTCATTTGACCTCTGCCTGCCCTGAGCCTGCATGGTGTTCTGTACCTTTCGGATTCTGCTCTGGATTACTGACCTCTGCTTGCCCTTCACCTGTTGTTTGCCTGCCACCCTGTTTTTGCAATAATCTTTTGTTACTTTGAAATAGTCTGCATCTGGGTCTTCTCCTGAGCCTTGACAGTACGAACTGGCCTTGACGGACACCGCAGACTCAGACCAGCTCCGCAATGCCGTGTGAGTGGACCAAGTACTTTGAGGTTGCTCTAAAGCAGAAAGATGGAATAAACGAGTCGGGAGCATGTTTTCTTACATTGAACAAAGTTCTCTATTGAGGTATTTCTTCTCAAACAATCCCACACAATCAAGGATGATCTCACAAGGAAAACACAAGGTGAGTAACTTTTAACTATAACATAAATTACGGGTGTGTCACCGCCTTAACTACCTGTTCGTGGAGAGCTCCCTTTGGGTGGTGGTGCGGATCTGTGGTTGCCATTCCCAAGAGGTAGTTTGTCCTCTTCTCCCTTCCGTTCTGTAAGTCCTCTCCTTTGGAGAAGCAATCATTCTTTTTTTTTCTCCCTTCTCCCACACTGCTGGGTTCCCTCCTCTCTCTTGTAGGGGGAAGATAATAGGTCATTAGTACCGTCAGCTGTGCTTAATTGCCTCTGATCACCTTGACTCACATGCCGGGCTGGGCTACTATCCGTGGGACCAGCCTGCCCCCTGGTGGTCCTTCCACAGCTGTCTCCTCGCAAGGAGCCACCATTGGAAGGCACGAGGAGTTGCTTCGTGGTCTTATGGAAGGGTTCCAGACCTTGGTCGAACACCATGACCACGCGTTGAACACATTGCTGGAGCAATTCCATGGGTTGTCTGTCAGGCAGCCTACCACGACAGTAACCTCCCAGCACCTCAGTAACCCGGCTGTTAGCAGCGTGGCCACCCCGCTTCACTGGAGAGTTGGGAACCTTTCTCGCGCAGTGTTCTCTCAACATCGAGCTGCAGCCGCCCTCCTTCCCCTCGGTCCGCTCGAAGATAACTGGATGTTTGTTCCTGACGCTGTCCGCCCCTTGGTCCTGGAGTGGGCCCACTTCTCCAGGCTTACCTGCCACCCGGGCTCCCGTTGGACCCTGGCCTTTGTGCGGCAACTCTTTTGGTGGCCTACCATGGTTCCAAACGTTTCCGAGTCGTCTCCGAGTCCCTAGCTGCAGGGTGTATCCGTCCTTCTGCCTCCCCACGTTCTGTACGCAGAACAAGACTCCTTGGCAAGCTCCGGCTGGTCTCCTTCAACCACTGCCTGTCCCTCACAGTCCCTGGTCTCACATATCCCTGGACTTCTCTCCCCCCGTCTGATTGCACACCCTGATCTGTTTCACCTGTCTTTGTGCTTGTCTCCACCCCTCTCCAGGTGTCGCCCATCTTCCCCATTATCCCCAGTGTATTTATACCTGGGTTCTCTGTTGCCAGTTAGTTTTGTTTCGTCAAGCCTACCAGCGTTTTCCTCTTGCTCCTGTCTTTCTCTAGTTCCTGTTTTCTAGTTTTCCCAGTTTTGACCATTTTGCCTGCCCTGACCCTGAGCCTGCATGCCGTTCTGTACCTTTCGAACTCTGCTCTGGATTACTGGCCTCTGCCTGCCCTTGACCTGTGGCGTGACAGCGCATCCGGCTGGGAGACTAGTCAGGATCGAGGGAAAGATGAATGGAGCAAAGTACAGAGAGAGCCTTGATGAAAGCCTGCACCAGAGCGCTCAGGACCTCAGACTGGGGCGAAGGTTTACAATGACCCTAAGCACACAGCCATGACAACGAAGGAGTGGCTTCGCGACTAGTCTCTGAAGGTCCTTGAGTGGCCCAGCCAGACTCCGGACTTGAACCCTATCGAACATCTCTGGAGACCTGAAAATAGCTGTGCCGCGACGCTCCCCATCCAACCTGACAGAGCTTGAGAGGATCTGCAGAGAAGAATGGGAGGAACTCCCCAAATACAGGTGTTCCAAGCTTGTAGCATCATACCCAAGAAGACTCAAAGTTGTAATTGTTGCCAAAGGTGCTTCAACAAAGTACTGAGTAAAGGGTCTTAATTAGTGGTGCAACAGATCACAAAACTCACGGTTAGGATCAAGGGAGACAAATATAACTTTGCTTTCCATTTATTATTTAAAGAACACTTAAAGCAAGGAACTTTTCAATGTTTAAATAAAATCTTTAAAAAAAATATTCAATACTCAATTGTTAAATTAAAGCGCAATATTAGGCATGATACCTTCTTCATTTAAACATTAGTGAATGAAAAAATTGCCTGTGTCCACATCATCAAAAAAGTAAAAAAAAAAAAGTTTTTAAAAAAGAAAGCAAAGCAGACTTGAGCTAATAACTACAAATATATATTTTTTTAAGATGAGGATGTCTACATTGTCTGGGGAGAGGGTAGACCTCTTTGCGGTTACTATGGAGAACACCCTCGCTAGGAACTGAAGTGCCAGGCAGAGCCAGGTAGCGTCTTGCCATCATGGCAATGTGAGGGTATTTACACTCATTGCTTTTCCACCATGCCAGTGGATCACCATCCACTGGAATGCCGCTTGCTGCCTTGTAGGATGCCACCTCCTCTTTGATGGTGTTGGCAAATGTCTTGCCTGCTCACAAGGACACAGGCAAGACGTCTCCCCGAAAAGCTCCTTCATGGCCAAATTATTTTGTGGAGGAGATGCCTGAGTCTGCTCCTGTCGGCTCTGTGGCTTGACCCTGCAGAAAAAATGACTTGATCTATTAAACGAATTATTTATTTTCATAATTCATAGAACTATAATTGTGGCAATAACTTTTAATAAGCCATTATTATTCCAAATAAAAAAATGATGATTCTAATAGCAATAGCATAGACTACGATTAGACTGCAGTATATTTATTATTTAAGTAATTCACTCTTATTTATTTTTGTACCTCTTCAGTGGCCACAATCTCAGTGGTGAGATCACTGTATGTCCTCCGGCGTAGGGCAGTATCTGGGGTTCAGGTCCTCTCTAATGGCAGCCTTGACATCTCTAGTGATGGTGCTGTCTACCTCACTTGGGGCCATGGATTGTAGAATCCTTGTTTTCAGAGGTAGGATCATAGACACAGACGGTGCAGTTTCAGTGCTCAATTTGGATATTTTCCTGTTCATAAAGATCTGGCACGATCTTCATACTGAAGTGATTGCGCGAGGGGATTTCGTAGCGTGGCTCAAGCACTTTCACCATATTTTTAAACCCTTTGTTTTCCACAACAGAATATGGCCTCATGTCTGCAGCGATAAACATCCCACTAGAATTGGTGATGGCTTTAGCCCGGTCTGATTCTGCAGCAAAGGGCTGCTTAAATGCCGCGAAGAGAAGTTGTCTCTTGGCTGAGTTGGCTCTCGTCACTCATACATGAGACTTAAATGAAGCGGGAGGCTTTTCCAGTTCTTCAACTCCTCCGCTAGATATGGCGGTCACTGCTCATTTTTCTTCTTTGCTTTTTGCAAGTGCAACACGAGCATCCAGGGTTGATTCGTTATAATTCAACATGCCCCGTTATCGTGAACAGTAAACACAACTGCTTAAAAAAAGTCAAATCAACCTTCAGGCTTCAGAGTAAAACACAGCACGCATCTGTCTTGTCTTTATCTTTTCACAGCAACTCTGCATCGAGATTTAGGGAATTATTACTTTATAAAGTAACAGCGGCAGGAAAACTGTATTTCACACTATGATGGTTAAACTTTGCAATTGATCGGCGGTTCACATGCGTGCCGAACCGTGGGGGGTGATCCGTACGGATCACGGATCAACTACGGTCGGTTACACCACTAGTCTGAATACTTATATAAATGTTATATTTCCGTTTTTATTTTTAATACATTTGCAAAAATTTCTTAAAACCTGTTTTTACTTTGTCATTAAGGGGTATTGTGTGTAAACTGATGAGGATTTTTTTTATTTAATCCATTTTAGAATAAGGTTGTAGCGTAACAAAATGTGAAAAAAAGTGAAAAGGTCTGAATACTTTCCGAATGCACTGTATTAATGCCTTTCGAAAAGATGGACACTTCGAGGGGTTTTCTGAGAATTTTCTTGAAGTGAAACTGCCGCTTGATGCTCTCAACCACTAGGATTGTTGCATCCTGATGACAGCACAAAATAGCCCTATTTGATTATGAATCATTTGTGGGGCTGGGGAGCAGCCCCATATTACAAGACAACGGACAACACTACTATTCCTCTATCCTCACCTCTCCTCTCTTTATCTTGTCTCTTCTTCCCTATCCTCACATCTCTTCTACTTCTCATTGAGTTTCATAAATTTACAGAATACAAGAATGAATGGCACTTAATTCTTGAATTTCAATTTCAATTAAACACATGCATTGAGAGACCTACCCCAACCCTGATTCTAGATTGTTAGGCTTGATTACCTGTCTGAGTGTTACATGGTGCAGAGTAGAGACCTGGTGACATGCGTAACATTATAGGTTACAGTTGAAGTCGGAAGTTTACATACACCTTAGCAAAATACATTTAAACTCAGTTTTTCACTATTCCTGACATTTAATCCTCCCTGTTTTAGGCCAGTTAAGATCACCACTGTATTTTAAGAATGTGAAATGTCAGAATAATAGTTGAGAGAATGATTTATTTCAGCTTTCATTTCTTTCATCACATTCCCAGTGGGTCAAAAGTTTACATACCAAATACTAATTGTGTGTAGCATTGCCTTAAAATTGTTTAACTTAGGTCAAATATTTTGGGTAGCCTTCCACAAGCTTCCCACAATAAGTTGGGTGAATGTTGGCCCATTTCTCCTGACAGAGCTGGTGTAACTGAGTCAGGTTTGTAGGCCTCCTTGCTCGCACATGCTTTTTCAGTTCTGCCCACAAATGTTCTATGGGATTGAGGTTAGGGCTTTGTGATGGCCACTCCAATACCTTGACTTTGTTGTACTTAAGCCATTTTGCCACAACTTTGGAAGTATGCTTGGGGTCATTGTCCATTTGGAAGACCCATTTGCGACCAAGCTTTAACTTCCTGACTGATGTCTTGAGATGTTGCTTCAATATATCCACATGATTTTCCTTCTCATGATGCCATCTATTTTGTGAAGTGCACCAGTCCCTCTTGCAGCAAAGCATCCCCACAACATGATTCTGCCACCCCCGAGCTTCACGGTTGGGATGGTGTTCTTCGGCTTGCAAGCCTCCCCCTTTTTCCTCCAAACATAACGTTGGTCATTATGGCCAAATAGTTATATTTTTGTTTCATCAGACCAGAGGACATTTCTCAAAAAAGTACGATCTTTGTCCCCATATGCAGTTGCAAACCGTAGTCTGTTTTTTTATGGCGGTTTTGGAGCAGTGGCTTCTTCCTTGCTGAGCGGCCTTTCAGGTTATGTCGGTATAGGACTCGTTTTACTGTGGATATAGATACTTTTGTACCTGTTTCCTCCAGCATCTTCACAAGGTCCTTTGCTGTTGTTCTGGGATTGATTTGCACTTTTCACACCAAAGTACGTTCACCGCTAGGGGACAGAACGCGTCTCTTTCCTGAGCGGTATGACAGCTGTGTGGTCCCATGGTGTTTAAACTTGCGTACTATTGTTTGTACAGATGAACGTGATACCGTCAGGCGTTTCGAAATTGCTCCCAAGGATGAGGTCTTTGCTGATTTCTTTTGATTTTCCCATGATGTCAAGCAAAGAGGCACTGAGTTTGAAGGTAAGCCTTGAAATACATCCACAGGTACACCTCCAATTGACTCAAATGATGTCAATTAGCCTATCAGAAGCTTCTAAAGCCATGACATCATTTTCTGGAATTTTCCAAGCTGTTTAAAGGCACAGTCAACTTAGTGTATGTAAACTTCTGACCCACTGGAATTGTGATACAGTGAGTTATAAGTGAAATAATCTGTCTGTAAACAATTGTTGAAAAAATTACGTGTGTCATGCACAAAGTATATGTCCTAACCGACCTGCTAGAAATTTGTGGAGTGGTTGAAAAACGAGTTTTAATGACTCCAACCTAAGTGTATGTAAACTTCTGACTTCAACTGTATATGATGACAGAGTAATATCTCTCCATTAGAGACTTCCTGTAGTAATATATTTGTGGCATCTGTCCTAAATGGCACCCTATACCCTAGTGCACTACTTTTGACCAGAGCCTTAGACCTGGTCTAAACTAGTGCACTATGTAGGAGTAGAGTGTCATTTGGGACTAACCCAATATCTCTGACTGATAATGATGGAGAGATGATAAAAAAGGAGAGGGGAGGGGTGAGGGGAAGGAGATGAGGAAACACTTGCAATGTGTAAGTATATAAATGCTGGCGCATGTAGCATCAGTCAGACAAACAAGTAGCCTACCAACTTCAGCATCACTCAAGAGTCACTGGACACAGCACCGACAAACAATTAACTGGAACATGACTTCTTCTACACACTGTAAGTCTGACGTCACACTATTCTACTGATCTCCCTGGTCAAATAAACTGGGTTGTCTTTGTATTTTATCACTCACTCACTCCTCTCTTGCTCTCCTCCTTCTTTCAGATCTCTCACTCCTCTCCGTATTCGTGGTGATGGTAGTTAACGGGAGTCCCGTGCCCGCGCCCTCGGAGCTCCCGACGTCCGGTTGGACCTCTGGAGAGGAGCTCGCGGTAGAATCGTTCTCCGGTGAACCGGGCGCGCCGCCGATATGGGAGAAGGTGATCAAGGTGATCAAGCTGCTCGTTCAGGAAGTGATCAACTTCCGAGACCAACAGGTGAGTTGTTTTACATGTACGTTGTATTATATTGTAAATGGCTCTTCAAACGTTATAATTGAAAACAACAATACTAACATTGAAAATAATAAATTAAACCAATCTGAAAATTATAACTTTTATTCCTCCTTGTGTTGTAGTTTGTGGAGGAGTTTCAGAAGCCCTTGGAAGAGATGTCATCGTTCGTACAGTACCAGGTCCCTTCCATCCCCACACACCTCTCCAAGACCCCCTGCTCCACCTCAAACTACAACAAGGTAAAGATAAAGTTGAATGAATGAATGGATAAGACCTGTGTCTGGAATTAAGTCCAAATCATGAAGCCAATGTATTCCTTCTGTGATCTAAATGAAAAATCCTAGAAATGAAACCTTGAGGCAGCATCATGCAGACATCTTTACTGGCTGACATTCTGAGTCTGGTTTCTCTCCTTGTTTCTTCCTTCTAGATTAGTGTAGGGAGTAAAACCTTTTTTTATTAATTGATTGACAGTGTTTGTTGTCCCCTCTCCTATAGGAGGCATGTCTGCAGGAGATCAGTCATGGTCTGCAGGTGTACCAGGTTCTTCTCCAGCACGTTAAGGCTGAATACCCACAATCCACCCTGCTCCCCTCTGTCATGCGCCAGACTACTGTCCTGATAGGCCTGTTCAAAGATAAGGTATGTAATAGTAATATGTTATAATACTACTTAAAGGTTCAATCTGCAGTTGAAACAATAACAAGCCTCCTCACCGCCACTGTTTTGGTAAAGAGCTGAGGGATGGGCCTGGAGAAATGTAACCACTATCAAATTCATAGACAGAGTTATAGATGCAAGGATTGACCATCCATGATATAAAAATCAAATTGAATCACTGTTTTTTTTTTTTACAAACATTTGAGTAAGAAATGCCTACATATCATTTATTTATAGGTCCTAACATGGATGTAGCAACTGCAGATTGCCCCTTTAAAAATACAATTTTCTTTAGAAAGTTTACTTTCATTGTGGTCCATGGGCAGAGTTTCCCAGACTTGCTTTAGTTCCTCCAGATTCCTAGGATTTAGCACAATCTTGTTGCACACAGATTACCTAATGTATTGTCTCTTTCTCCAGATGAAGGCTGCTGAGGTAGTAGAGGACCTGTCTTCCAGTGAGAGGGAGCGTGTGCTGGGTGAGGTGTCTACAGGGACAGAGTGGGAGAGGAAGACCAGCGTTCATGCCATCCTTAGGGAACTACGTCACTTCCTGGTCGACACCAAGACAGCCCTCCGTGCATGAGGAAGAAGAGCGAAGGCTGGCAGTAACCATGACATCACTATGTTGGGCAGAGGTGTTAGATCAGGCTTGGAGTGAAAACCTGCACTGATGTCTTATTCTCTGAATCAGCTGTTTATTTTTATTTATTGAATGTAATACTTGACTGAACTTCAAAACAAAGTTATTTATATATTTATTCATGTATTTATGGTTGAGATGAAACATTTATTGAATTTGTTTTTATTTAATCTGATAAATTTATTTGATCTCGAGCAGCTTTGTGCCTCTAGTATCCAACTTGAGAAACTTGTTATAAAAATACATATTTATATATTTTTATAGCAAAGTGTTATTTATTTTCATACAAATGGACTCAATGTATTTTTCTAATGATGACATGTTGATGGATTTCAAGCACAGACTTCTCTAAGTGCCTTTACAGAACATTAGTGACTACATTGATTGTGACTACTACTAGTTTGATTGTTGTAGCCGTCAACTGTCCAATTAACAACCAACCATATTAGCAAACTTATTTCATTTCAAACATTTCTCTAGTATAGGCTACTTATCGTAATGAACAATATCAGCAAAATGACTGCGATAAGTGATCAGTATGGTCGGTGTCGATAATTGTCAGTTCATCGTCCCAGCTCTAACGAATACAAATGTTTTGGATATAAAGAGGAATAATAAATGGTATCAGAGAATAGAGAAATGTTTTGCTCTCGTTGTTCACCAAACATCGTTTCAACCAGATGTTTATACTCACAAATGTGGTCATCACAACATTTCAATTTCCACTTATCGGTAGGTGTCATTTTGTCAGCAAAACACATACATTAATTCAGGCTACAAGAGTGTGTTGACTCAATGACAATCGGCAAATGTCATTACACTTTCTGGTATTTTTTTAACAGATGCCTTTTTCCATTCATCAAATGGAGTGAGTGCACAGAATTATTTGAGTGGACGAACATGCGAAGGTAGCCTACTTTAAGTTATTTGTGTGACACTAGCTAGGTTTCCATTCAACTGGAGACATATTTCATTTTCCCACCAGTGGTGTGTTTTTCACTTAAGTTCTCATATACTGAATAAAAATCTAAAGTTCAATGTGTTTTCATCGCATTTTCAACTCTACCGATAGTTTTGCCACAAAAACTGTTGCGTTAAACAGCAAATGTGCCTACTCTGGTCTGGGGTCATGCACTCTAGCCAAAAGCCCACAGATACAGTGCGGGTAGGCTAGTCAACATGAGACATTTATGAAATTAATTAGGGGGAGAAAAAAAACTATCTACACACAATACCCCATAATGACAGGAAATACAGGTTTTTTGATTTTTTTTCAAAATATATATTTTTTTTTATATATGAAGTATATCAAATTTACATAAGTATTCATACCCTTTACTCAGTACTTTGTGAAGCACCTCAAGGTCATTCAGAGACTTGTCCCGAAGCCACTCTTGCGTTGTCTTGGTTGTGTGCTTAGGGTCGTTGTCCTGTTGGAAGGTGAACCTTCGCCCCAGTCTGATGTCCAGAGCGCTCTGGAGCAGGTTTTCATCAAGGATCTCCCTGTACTTTGCTCTGTTCACCTTTCCCTCGATCCTGTCTAGTCTCCCAGTCCCTGAAAAACATCCCCACAGCATGATGCTGCCAGAACGCTTCACCGTAGGGATGGTGCCAGGTTTCCTCCAGAGGTGACACTTGGCGTTCAGGCCAAAAAGTTAAATCTTGGTTTCATCAGACCAGAGAATCTTGTTTCTCATGGTCAGAGTCCTTTAAGTGCCTTTCGGCTAACTACAAGCAAACTGTCATGTGCCTTTTACGTCATGGCTTCTGTCTGGCCACTTTACCATAAATGCCTGATTGGTGGAGTGCTGCAGAGATGGGAGAACCTTCCAGAAGGACAACCATCTCCACAGAGGAACTCTGGAGCTCTGTCAGTGACCATCGGGTTCTTGGTCATCTCCCTGACAAAGGCCCTTCTCCCCCGATTGCTCAGTTTGGCCGGACTGCCAGGTGTAGGAATAGTCTTGGTGGTTCCAAACATCTTCCATTTAAGAATGATGGAAGCCACTGTTCTTGGGGACCTTCAATGCTGCAGAATTTTTTTGGTACCCTTCCCCAGA
The DNA here is from genome assembly GCA_030435695.1 of Brachymystax lenok tsinlingensis. NCBI lineage: Eukaryota > Metazoa > Chordata > Actinopteri > Salmoniformes > Salmonidae > Brachymystax > Brachymystax lenok. Next base: position 22,786,807 of record CM059806.1, read on the forward strand.
TCTGTGCCTCGACACAATCCAGTCTCGGAGTTCTACGGACAATTCCTTCGACCACTTGATTTTTGCTCTGACATGCACTGTCAACTGTGGGACCTTATGTAGACAGCTGTGTGCCTTTCCAAATCATGACCAATCAATTGAATTGACCACAGGTGTTCTCCAATCAAGTTGTTGAAACATCAAGGATGATCAATGGAAACAGGATGCACCTGAGCTCAAATTTCAAGTCTCATGGCAAAGGGTTTGAATTCTGTTTAATTTTTCTTTATTACATTTGGAAACATTTCTAAAAACCTGCTTTCGGTTTGTCATTATGGGGTATTGTGTGTAGCTTGACAAAGGAAACAAATTATTTAATACATTTTAGAATAAGGCTGTAACGTAACAAAATGTGGAAAAAGGCAAGGGGTCTGAATACTTTCCGAATGTACTGTAAGTTCTCATCTGTAGCCTAATAAAACTGCAAATTTTCCCAAGCTGTAGTTGGAGGACCACACACCATATCATCACGTGACTCCAAGTTTACTTCGATATGATGGGTTATCATATCAATATTTACGCATAAAGGCATTTCCACCACCATTTCTCACATAATTTTACAGACACAAAAAGATCACACTTTGTCTAGCGTATTTTGCTTTGTGACATTTGGAAAGTTGACCAAATGTTCTGTTTCCATCAGGCCAGTCATGACATTTTTTACCCAACATGTACTTTACCCCCATAAAAAGGTTGGATGGAAACGTCATGACTGGTTGTGTTCATGAGAAATTAAAAAGGTAAATGTTTTTGTTTTTTTACCATTTAATGGATGTCTTTAGGCTACAATTAGGAACATAAAAATGTATAGGAGGTTCCATGAAGAAAATAGAATGTCACGGTATAATTCGCACTCTGCCAACCAGAGAATCAAAACAAACAAACAGTAATCTTCTCTCAAAAGGTGATTTATTGACAAACTCAGGTCCATTTTCAACCAACAGGCAGACATTTTACACAAGGTAATTTAAAGGAAAGCAGACAAACACAGATCCATTACCAAATGAAAAGACAAGATTTTACATGTTTCCAAACTGAGAGGAAACAAAATGAGAGAGAAACGGTCCGTCACAAAGCAGTAAAGGTGCAGTTTCAGAATAAGATGTCCATCACGCCATTTGGTGTTTCAGAGTGAGAGGGCGTTCAGCGCTTCAGATCTCCGACCCAAACTTAGTGAAGTGACAAAGAAAATTCCAACCAGCCTAAAATATATGGGCCATATAGAAATTGGTGAGGGAAAGACAGCATCCACTTCCGTGGTGACAGCTGGGAGTCACATGACCATTGTGGGAGGAGATGATTGGGTGGGTCAGGGTTGTCCTCAGCCCCACAGCAGACTGGAAGAGAGAAAACAAGGTCAGACGTTATATTTGTCTTAATGGTATGGCCAGAGACGGTAGAGAAAGCAAGACACCCCACTCCCTCATGTAGGGGGGTGCCACAGGGTGAGACATCTCACTGGCAATTTTTTTCTGGCCGCAATAGGTGGGCACAATAAGTAGACCAGAGCCAGCTACTCCCTCTCTCGCTTGAGCATGCCACATACTATGGAGGAACCATGAGATCACGCAGGAAAAGCATGCGCACACATGAGTAGAAACGACCACTTACACAGACAAGAACCATTACCATTTCTTTCAATGGTAAACAGCCTGAGTAAACGATTTATGGTATTGCAACCTATTCCCTATATAAATGCACTCCTTTGACCAGAGCCATGGCACACTATTCCTTATGTATTTAACTACTTTGACCAGTGTCATGATACCGTATTCAAATCAAACTTTGTCACATGAGGCGAATTCAACAAGTGTAGATCTTACCGTGAAATCTTTACTTACAACCCCTTAACAACAGTGCAGTTCAAGAAGAGTTAAGAAATATTTACCAAATAAACTAAAGTAAAATAATAATAAAAAGTAACACAATAACGAGGCTATACAGGGGGTACCGGTACCTTGTCAGTGTGCGGGGGTACATGTTAGAGGTAATTTGTACATGTAGGTAGGGGTGAAGTAAACAGAGTAGCAGCAGTGTACAAAACAAATCGAATCAAATTTTATTTGTCACATACACATGGTTAGCAGATGTTAATGCAAGTGTAGCGAAATGCTTGTGCTTCCAGTTCCGACCATGCAGTAGTATCTAACAAGTAATCTAACAAATTCACAACAACTACCTTATACACACACACAAGAGTAAAGGAATGAATACGGAGTATGTACATATAAATATATGGATGAGCGATGGCTGACCGGCATAGGCAAGATTCAGTAGATGGTATGGAGTACAGTATATACATACAGTGGGGCAAAAAAAGTATTTAGTCAGCCACCAATTGTGCAAGTTCTCTCACTTAAAAAGATGAGAGAGGCCTGTAATTTTCATCATAGGTACACTTCAACTATGACAGACAAAATGAGAAAAAAAAATCCAGAAAATCACATTGTAGGATTTTTAATTTATTTATTTGCAAATTATGGTGGAAAATAAGTATTTGGTCAATAACAAAAGTTTATCTCAATACTTTGTTACATACCCTTTGTTGGCAATGACAGAGGTCAAACGTTTTCTGTAAGTCTTCACAAGGTTTTCACACACTGTTGCTGGTATTTTGGCCCATTCCTCCATGCAGATCTCCTCTAGAGCAGTGATGTTTTGGGGCTGTCGCTGGGCAACACAGACTTTCAACTCCCTCCAAAGATTTTCTATGGGGTTGAGATCTGGAGACTGGCTAGGCCACTCCAGGACCTTGAAATGCTTCTTCCGAAGCCACTCCTTTGTTGCCCGGGCGGTGTGTTTGGGATCATTGTCATGCTGAAAGACCCAGCCACGTTTCATCTTCAATGCCCTTGCTGATGGAAGGAGGTTTTCACTCAAAATCTCACGATACATGGCCCCATTCATTCTTTCCTTTACACGGATCAGTTGTCCTGGTCCCTTTGCAGAAAAACAGCCCCAAAGCATGATGTTTCCACCCCCATGCTTCACAGTAGGTATGGTGTTCTTTGGATGCAACTCAGCATTCTTTGTCCTCCAAACAAAAAGTTATATTTTGGTTTCATCTGACCATATGACATTCTCCCAATCCTCATCTGGATCATCCAAATGCTCTCTAGCAAACTTCAGATGGGCCTGAACATGTACTGGCTTAAGCAGGGGGACACGTCTGGCACTGCAGGATTTGAGTCCCTGGCGGCGTAGTGTGTTACTGATGGTAGGCTTTGTTACTTTGGTCCCAGCTCTCTGCAGGTCATTCACTAGGTCCCCCCGTGTGGTTCTGGGATTTTTGCTCACCGTTCTTGTGATCATTTTGACCCCACGGGTGAGATCTTTGCGTGGAGCCCCATATCGAGGAAGATTATCAGTGGTCTTGTATGTCTTCCATTTCCTAATAATTGCTCCCACAGTTGATTTCTTCAAACCAAGCTGCTTACCTATTGCAGATTCAGTCTTCCCAACCTGGTGCAGGTCTACAATTTTGTTTCTGGTGTCCTTTGACAGCTCTTTGGTCTTAGCCATAGTGGAGTTTGGAGTGTGACTGTTTGAGGTTGTGGACAGGTGTCTTTTATACTGATAACAAGTTCAAACAGGTGCCATTAATACAGGTAGCAGTGGAGGACAGAGGAGCCTCTTAAAGAAGAAGTTACAGGTCTGTGAGAGCCAGAAATCTTGCTTGTTTGTATGTGACCAAATACTTATTTTCCACCATAATGTGCAAATAAATTCATAAAAAATCCTACAATGTGATTTTCTGGATTGTTTTTCCTCATTTTGTCTGTCATAGTTGAAGTGTACCTATGATGAAAATTACAGGCCTCTCTCATCTTTTTAAGTGAGAGAACTTGCACAATTGGTGGCTGACTAAATACTTTTTTGCCCCACTGTATAAGATGAGTAATGTAGGATATGTCAACATTATATAAATGGCATTGTTTAAAGTGGCTAGTGATACATTTATTTCATCCAATTATAATTATTAAAGTGGCTAGAGATTTGAGTCGATGGCCGAACGGCATAGGCAAGATTCAGTAGATGGTTTAGAGTACAGTGTATACATTTGATATGAGTAATGTCGGATATGTAAACATTATATACAAAATTGTTTAAAGTGGCTAGTGATACATTTGTTACATCCAATTCCTATTTTTAAAATGGCTAGAGATTTAAGTCAGTATGTTGGCAGCAGCCACTCAATGTTAGTGATGGCTGTTTAACAGTCTGATGGCCTGTTGGAGTGATTTTGGTGACAAGCCGAATTTCTTCAGCCTCCTGAGGTTGAAGAGGCGCTTTTTCGCCTTCTTCCCCATGCGGTCTGTGTGGGTGAACAATTTTGGTTTGTCCGTGATGTGTACGCCGAGGAACTTAAAACTTTCCACCTTCTCCACTACTGTCCCGTCGATGTGGATAGGGGGGTGCTCCGTCTCCTGAAGTCCACGATCTTCTCCTTTGTTTTGTTGACATTGAGTGAGAGGTCAATGTAATAGTCCAGTGGCCATTTGATTAGTTGTTCAGCAGTCTTATGGCTTGGGGTTAGAAGCTGTTAAGGAGCCTTTTGGTCCTAGACTAGCGCTCCGGTACCGCTTGCCGTGCGGTAGCAGAGAAAAATGTCTATGACTTGGGTGACTGGAGTCTCTGACAATTTTATGCGCTTTCCTCGGACACCGCCTATTATATAGGTCTTGGATTGCAGGAAGCTTGGCCCCAGTGATGTACTGGGCCGTACGCACTACCCTCTGTAGCGCCTTACGGTCAGATGCCGAGCAGTTGACATTGCGGTGATGCAACCGGTCGGGACGCTCTCGATGGTGCAGCTGTAGAGCTTTTTGAGGATCTGAGGACCCATGCCAAATCTTTTCAGTCTCCTAAGGGGAAAAGGTGTTGTTGTGCCCTCTTAACAACAGTCTTGGTGTGTTTGGACCATGACAGATCATTGGTGATGTGGACAACAAGGAACTTGAAGCTCTCAACCTGCTCCACTTCAGTCCCATCGATGTTAATGAGGGCCTGTTCGGCCTTTCCTGTAGTCCACAATCAGCTCCTTCGTCTTGCTCACATTGAGGGAGAGGTTGTTGTCCTGGCACCACACTGCCAGGTCTCTGACCTCCTCCCTATAGGTTGTCTCATCGTCGTCGGTGATCAGGCCTACCACGCAGTCGTGGGTGAACAGGCAGTACAGGAGGGGACTAAGTACACACCCCTGAGGGGCCCCAGTGTTGAGGATCAGTGTGGCGGATGTGTTGTTGCCTACCCTTACCACCTGGGGACGGCCCGTCAGGAAGTCCAGGATCCAGTTGCACAGGGAGGTGTTTAGTCCCAGGGTCCTTAGCTTAGTGATGAGTTTGTGGGCACTATGGTGTTGAATGCTGAGCTGTAGTCAATGAACAGCATTCTCCTTTTATCCAGGTGGGAAAGGGCAGTGTGGAGTGCAATTGAGATTGCGTCATCTGTGGATCTGTTGGGGCAGTATGCGGATTGGAGTGGGTCTAGGGTATCCAGAATGATGCTGTTGATGTGAGCCATGACCAGCCTTTCAAAAGCACTTCATGGCTACCGACGTGAGTTCTATGGGCCGGTAATCATTTAGGCAGAGCCCCACGGCTGTGAATGTTGACCTGTTTAAAGGTCTTGCTCACATCGGCTACCGAGAGCGTTATCACATAGTCATCCAGAACAGCTGGTGCTCTCGTGCATGCTTCAGTGTTGCTTACTTGCTTACCTCGAAGCGAGCATAAAAAGGCATTTAGCTCGTCTGGTAGACTCACGTCACTGGGCAGCTCATGTCTGGGTTTCCCTTTGTAGTCCGTAATAATTTTCAAGCCCTGCCACATCCGACGAGCGTCAGAGCCGGTGTAGTAGGATCACATCTTAATCTTGCATTGACACTTGCTTGTTTGATGGTCTGAGCATGGCGGGATTTCTTATAGGCGTCCGGATTAGTGTCCCGCTCCTTGAAAGCGGCAGCTCTAGCCTTTAGCTCGATGCGGATGTTGCCTGTATTCCACGGCTTCTGGTTGGGATATGTACGTACGGTCACTGCGGGGACGACGTCGTCGATGCACTTATTGATGAAGCTGATGACTGAGGTGGTATACTCCTCAATGCCATTGGATGAATCTTGGAACAAATTCCAGTCTGCGCTAGCAAAACAGTCCTGTAGCATAGCATCCACATCATTTGACCACTTCCGTATTGAGCGAGTCACTGGTACTTCCTGCTTTCGTTTTTGCTTGTAAGCAGGAATCAGGAGGATAGAATTATGGTCAGATTTTCCAAATGGAGGCCGGGGGAGAGCTTTGTATGCATCTCTGTGTGTGGAGTAAAGGTGGTCTAGAGTTTTCTTTCTCTGGTTGCACATGTGACGTGCTGGTAAAAATTTGGTAAAACTGATTTAAGTTTGCCTGCATTAAAGTCCCCAGCCACTAGGAGCACCACTTCTGGATGAGCATTTTCTTGTTTGCTTATGGCCTTATACAGTTGGTTGAGTGAGGTCTTACTGCCAGCATCGGTCTGTGGTGGTAAATAGACAGCTACGAATAACATAGATGAGAACTCTTGGTAGATAATAATAATAATAATAATACATTTTATTTAAGGCGCCTTTCTTGACACTCAAGGACACCGTACAGGGAAACATAAGACATTTAAAAGCATAGAACAGCATTAAAAACAAAAGAAGCAGAGCAGTTGACGTCAAGTGAGATAGGCAGTTTTAAACAGGTGTGTTTTGAGTTGTGATTTGAAAATGAATCGATGTTTCTGAGTTGGGATGGTAATGAGTTCCAGAGACGGGGAGCAGAGCGGCTGAATGCTCTGCTCCCCATAGTGGTGAGACGGGCGGGGGACAGACAGGTGTATGGAGGAAGAAGATCTAAGGAGGCGGGTGGAAGTTGGACCCTGGAGGAGATCAGACAAATATGGGGCGAGTTTATGGATGGACTTGAATGTTCACAGAAGGACTTTGAATTGGATACGGAACTGGACCGGGAGCCAGTGAAGCTGTTGGAGAACAGGAGTGATGTGATGAATGGAGGGTTCGAGTAATGATGCGGGCAGCTGAATTCTGGACCATTTGAAGTTTATGGAGGGATTTATGAGGGAGGCCAAAAGGAGAGAGTTGCAGTAGTCCAAGCGGGAAGTGACGAGACTGTGGACAAGGGCGGCGGCAGTATGGGGAGTAAGGGAGGGCGGAGTCGATTGATGTTTCGTAGATGGAAATAGGCAGACCGTGTAATGTTATTAATGTGCGATTGAAAAAGATAATGTGCTGTCAAGGATGACACCCAGACTCTTAACCTGTGGGGAGGGTGAAATGGAGGAGTTATCAATATTAAGAGAAAAACTGTCGGTTTTGGATAAAGTAGATTTAGTGCCAATAAGGAGAACCTCAGTTTTATTACTGTTTAATTTGAGGATGTTTTGGGAAAACCAGGTTTTTATTTCTGAGATGCAGTCAGTAAGGGAGGTGGGCGGGAGAGTGGACGAGGGTTTGGTCGAAAGGTAGAGCTGGGTGTCATCAGCATAACAGTGGAATTGAATTTTGAATTTGCGGAAGATATTGCCCAGGGGCAGGAGATAAATGATGAAAAGTAGGGGCCCCAGGACAGAGCCCTGGGGCACACCAGAAGTGACGGCGGAGGGACTGGATTTAAAAGATTTAAGTTGAATGAACTGAGTGCGGCCAGAGAGATAAGATGTGAACCAGTCTAACGGAGTGTGGCTAATGCCGATGGAAGTTAACCTGTTGAGGAGGACGGTGTGACTGATGGTATCAAAGGCTGCACTCAGATCGAGGAGGATGAGGATGGTAAAAAGTCCAGAATCAGCTGCCATAAGGAGGTCATTGGTGATTTTGATAAGGGCTGTTTCGGTGCTATGAAGTGGACGGAACCCGGACTGGAATTGTTCATACAAGTAATTGTGGGATAGATGAGAATGGAGTTGAGAGGAAACTATTTTTTCAAGAATTTTGGAAATGAATGGTAAATTGGATATAGGACGGAAGTTGTTGAAGTCGGAGGGATCCGCACCAATTTTTTTCAAAATTGGGGTAATAGCAGCAGTTTTGAAAGATGTAGGAACAGTTCCAGTAGTGAGAGAGGAATGGATGATAGCAGAAATGAGGGGAACCAGGGAGGAAAGGCAGGCTTTAACAAGTTGTGTGGGAAAGGGGTCAAGTTGACAAGTGGAAGGCTTGGATTTCCTGATACGTTCTGTGATTTCTGAAATAGCGGGTAGCTGGAAGGAAGAAAATGAATGTGCGGATGGGTGAAAGTCGATAGTGTGGTCTACAGCTTATCATAAGGTACTCTACCTCAGGCGAGCAATACCTTGAGACTTCTTTAATATTGGACATCGCACACCAGATGTTATTGACAAAAAGACACACATCCCCACCACTTGTCTTACCAGATGTAGCTTCTCTGTTCTGCCGGTGCATTAAAAATACCTCCAGCTCTATATTATCCGTGTCGTCGTTCAGCCACGACTCGGGGAAACATAGGATATTACAGTTCTTAATGTCCCATTGGTAGGGTAATCGTAGGTCATCCATTTTATTTTCCAATGATTGCATGTTAGCAAGTAGAATTGATGGCAATGGGAGTTTACTCGCTCGCCGATGGATTCTCAAAAGGCAGCCTGATCTGCATCCTCTTTTCCTCTGTCTTTTCACACAAATGACAGGGACTTGGACCTGTTCCCGGGAGAGCAGTATATCTTTCTCGGACTCATTAAAGGAAAAAGCTTCTTCCCAGTTTTGATGTCCAGAAGTTATTTTCGGTCATAAGAGACAGTAGCAGCAACATTATGTACAAAATAAGTTAAAAAATTAAGTTACAAACAACACAAAAAAACTAACAAATAGCACAATTGGTTACGGCATGTAAAACATCAGCCATCTTAACATTCCTATATCAGATGGCCAAACCACACACACACACAGACAGACACACAGAGATGGACCGACAGACACAGCGTACCTCAGGATGTTGGGCTCCGGCATACCAGGATCCCCCCCTCGTGCGAAACCTGTCAATCAAAAACAAAAGAGAGCAGAGATTAAGAGAAGCAAATCGTTGTAGAAACATTAATTGCACTCATGAGCTTCGTTTTTCAAAGCCTGTGTAACGTGACGTCTGTTCGCATCTGAGCGGTTTTCCAACAAAACAGTCTCCATGATATCCTCTGACTCAAACACGGGTGACGTAGATATCTAGCATCAGTAGCGTGTTCCTGAGAAGAGTTGAACATGAGTGTTGCGTGGCCAGCTCTTGACGTGTCATAACATTCTGAACTGGAGCTTCAGGCGGACAGCTTTGGGATTTCCCCACCCACCTTCCTCCACCCCTCTCTCTCTCTCCCCCTCCCCTGTTTCCCCTCTCTCTTAGCCCTTTTGGCCAGCAGTTCTCCCTGTGGTCCAATAAAAATGTCCAAGAAGGAAACTGAATGTTGGAACTGACTACCCTAATACCTAAGACATATTACAAAGATGAACGGCTAAAAGCTGTGGGTGTCAACGAATGGTGGCGATTCAACATCTAGAATCGTCTGGAAATTAACTGATAATGACAGCCAATCTTCTGGTCAGAAGCGATAGGACAGCCACTGCTGCTTCTGACTGTTCAGGGTTGCGTAAATAGTAGGCGATAGAGACTAAACACATCAGGGTTGGGGTCAGTTCGATTTTAAGTCAGTCAATTCAGGAAGTAAACTGAAATTCCAATTCAATAATTGAAAAAAATGGCTTCTCAATGAACCAGAAATGGAGAAAATATTAATTTCAAATTCCAATCACTTCCTGAATTGATTGACTTAAATTCAAACTGCCCCCAACCCTGGAGTTTAGTCTCCAATACCTACTATTGACCTGAGAGACGGTGGATGGGAAAAGAAAATAGCAGCAATGCTCGATGAGTGGACTCATCACAAGTCACATTTCTGTTTATGCAACACTTCATTTACTCATGCCAGCACATTGCATCAACCTCCTCAGTCCTGACACATGCAGACATTCTGGGTTTCCCCATCACTTTCTCTGAAGATAGTTAGCGTATGTGTACATGTACTGTGTAGCCATGCCAGCATGTGGCAGACACTCAGGGTTTCCCCAGTGTAATGATCTCCCTCCCAGAGAAGCTGTAACTATTTCCTTCCTACCCTGGAGCTAAATGTAACTACTGATCAGGCACCGAAACTGTCAGGGTCCTCTGTGGTCTACCCGTGGCTAGCTGTGGTTAACATTAACATTAGCCCGGCCTGTAGCAGGTTGATGACAATAGCAATCTACACTGTTCTATGAATACAGGTCATGATGCACACACACACACAAAACCTCAGTTAGCACCTAGAGGGACACACACTTGGAAAGTAGGGATGTAGTTAGAGGGAGAGGGGTAGAAAGGGAGAAGGCAGTAGGAGAGGAGGTTGAAGAAGGAAAGACGTAGAGAGAGGGGTTGAAGGACAAGAAGGCAGAAAGTCAGGCTCACAGTCTCATGATGAGGTAGCCCTGCTTGCGACTTAAAAATCAGTCTCACCCTCAACCCAAGAAGGAATTTCCAATTGGGATAACACAGCGTTTCTCAAACTTGGTCCTGGGGACCCCATCGAGTGAACTTTTAGTTTTTTTCCCTAGCACTACACAGCTGATTCAAATATGGGTAAATCCATATGAATCACTTTTTGAAGGTCTCTTTTGATCTTCAAAATCTTCCATACCCCACCATACCATAAGAGATCCATGTCTTCATCACTGGAAAATATATATGGTTGTCAAAGCATTTTATAAGTTCTGGGGGAAAAATGCATATTTTGTTATATAAAAATAGACTTTTTCTCCTTTGACATTGATTCATTAAAATGTCACTGGTGTACCAGCTAAATCGCAGTGGTCTGAAGGTATGTCAATTCTATGAAGTCTATTTCTATGATTGAAATGACACCTACCCTGTATTCAAGAGCATGTTGTGTCTCAACACAAAAACCTCAGATGATGTGAAATAGGGTCTAAGCAACAACATACGCTAATGAAGAAAAAAAATCTGATTTTACACTTTTTTAGATTAGTGACGTTAAAATGTTTAATAATGACTTTTTATTTATAATAAAATAGTTTGACAACACTAATCTTTTAAAGGATATCAAACGCAACCATTTATATTTTCCAGTGATGAGGACAGATGTCGAAAGGTATGGTCTCATGGTATGCAAAGCAGACACCTTTTTTAGCCCCTTTAAATCTCCTGAATGTTTTGGCCTTCAGGTCCACTTCTTCCATGGGCAACCGTATCGAAAGTTGTTTAAATCTAAAGGGATGCTGTCAAAAAGTGATTGAATTCAAATGGATTTACCCATAGTAAACTCATCAAGTTTTGATTATTTTTATCAGCTGTGTAGTACTAGGGCAAGAGTTTCGAAACGCTGGGCTTAAGGTTAAGTCTTTGGTTTCTCCCGTGGAAGACCTCAGATCTCACCCGAGAAACACGCAAAAGTCGTACAAACACCGACCAACAGCAGGAGTCCCAAATGTGTGTTTTGCCTAATTTTAGTCTGCTAGCTTCCCTTGGCAGCTGGAGTGTTCCTGCGGTAGCTAATTCAGGAAATGTCTCACTGGTTTCGTGTCCGCATTCACACCACTGGCTATGATCACTGACCACTGTGAGCTAGATGTGGTTTAGCTGTTATACGACAGAGTCCCTGTGTCACACTACCGCCACAAATCTCCATACATTTTCGGACGTAGTTTAGCTAACCGAAATTGGGAAAAACATACAGCTGATTATGCAATTCCAAATAATAATAATACATTTTATTTAAGGCGCCTTTCTCGACACTCAAGGACACCGTACAGGGAAACATAAGACATTTAAAAGCATAGAACAGCATTAAAAACAACAAAAAAAGCAGAGCAATTGACGTCAAGTGAGAAAGGCAGTTTTAAACAGGTGTGTTTTGAGTTGTGATTTGAAATGGGAAAATACATGCAGTGGTCGCATTACATAAACGAGGTTCCCCTAACTTTAATTTGTTCATCATAAACAAATGTCAACCTTGCTACCTATAGCTAGCAACGTACCACAACAGAACAAATACTGTCACTTGGACATATCCCCTCTACCCGAACTGCTAGCATGCTAAGCTAACCGACAGGCCACATACTGACCCAGGTAGAGCACCGTTGGGATAAAACCCCAGCGGATGACGAACTGTCCGGCCTGAAACACCGTCTGCAGCCGCTGCTTGGTCTCTTTGCTGAGCTTCGCCATGGTAGCTAGTTGGTTCACTGGTTCTGGTTCTGAAGGACGTGAAAAAGATGAAGCCGACGCATGGCCGTAAAGCAAGGCAGGTGGTTTAGATATTTTGCGACAGTTGTTCCAATCAGAAATATGACGAGCGCCACCTTGTGGTCGCAATGGGAAATGTTAATCTGCGCCTACAGTAGCAAACTCATACTTCTTAAATCAACATTACGCCTAAAATGATCACAAATACACATTAATGCATACATACATATAAAATGGCTGCATACTTTCACTCAGATATTTTGGATTGAGAGCTAGGCCATCATGTTAGGATGATTGTTTTTGCAAGGAAATGTGAAGAGGACAAAGGCTATTTTAGGGTTAGAATTATGGTTAAGGAAAATCGGATTTTGAATGGGAATAAATGATTTGGTCCTCACAAGGAGAGTAAAATAAACGTGTGTATGATGAAGAACAGGGTCAGACATATAGTGAAATATAGAACAATTTTATTCTCAGAGTAGCTCTAGCAGAGCATTATCTTCAGACAGAAAGGTCAAACCAACAACTGAAATCCAACAACAATATGTACAGATTCATGACATTCCATAAAGCAACAGAATACAGAAACATGATTGTTATTGTTCCACCGTATGAATATAAAACAGATCTAGAACACTGACAGACTGATAGAACACTGGTTCTAGAACAAAGGTTCCAGTAGGGCAGACGTTATTCTGCATCCAGATGTCCAGTAGCACATGACCTACACCCAACACTCTTCTCTCCATCTGCACCAGTGAACTTCATTGCCACCAAATGGAGTGTGACTTTCGTGCAATCGTTGACTTAAAATGTTCCGCCAGTCAGCAGTGCGCCTCTCCTCAAAGGGTGTGTGTTCTTTATGTCTGTATCCTCAATTTCCATTATGTTATAAAGCAGGTGATGACGAACCAGAGAACAGTCAAGTTCATGTTAACATAAAATATATATATAATAAGTTAAATCAACCAATCACTCAATAAAGATCCACCAATCAAACACAACATTACTGTACTGACACTTCAGAGTGGAAAGGGATTGGAGGAGAGGACAGAGTTTACAGGGCTAATCCCAAACCAACCCCTATAAACCTATTCCCTAGCTTGTATAAGCCTACCAATAATCCCCAGCATCTATACCCACTACTCCTAGGCCTAGGGGTGTGTTCGGGATGGTGGTGGTGTGGTTTGGCCGTCAGGCACGTAGCATGCAGGGTTGGGTTGGGTTGGATTCTTCTTGTGCTTTAACACAGAGGAGATTCAAAACGTCTCGAACAACAACTGTCTCTCCCTCCCTTTCGTAGGTAAATACCACATTTATAACCACTGTCTGCCATACATAGAACACCACAGTTAAAGGTAGACGCAGCAATATGACATGAGCATCGTCAACGGGGTGACTTCCTGCTTATGCATATCAATACCGGAAGCAGGTGGGCACCCCACTGCGTTTGATATGTTGTTGCATCTATATTTAAAAACCCAAGTCTCTCAGTCATAGGAAAATTCCACAGTTTACATCATACAAATAGTTTATACATTATCATACAAACTTAACAAACCCGCCCCCAATCAATTTATTGATCAGAAACAACGACCCCAATCAGCTTGTTTGTTGATCAGACCAGGGAGAAAATAACCACAGAAATATAAATATTGCTTCTAGTAGGATGACATCAATCAATACTTTTCACATGTAAACATTAAAGACTTTAATGATTATATTTGGTTATCATTTTTGTGTTCTGTCATTTAATCATTTTGTGGAATGCAGAATAATTCAGACTGGATTAATAAATATTTGCTATGGCAACGGGCGTGTGGAGGTCCCATTGTGTTAGGGTTCGTTCAAACCCTAGTCACTAGGGCCTAGTGCATGAGGAGTAAGGAGAGGGGAAAGAGAGGGCATCTGAAAAAAAGAGTTTCACTAGAGACTGTAGTTCTTTTTATTTTATTTTTGGGAGTATCACACTTTGTTCATTGCAGCAATCAGCAACCTTACTTCTAAAAACAGTCGCTAACTCTTGATTGCATTCACACACACATGCAAGCTCACAAACACCGTACTTGCCCGGTGATGGGGCGTGGTCGGGAGGGATGTACAGAAAGCCAAACAGGACAAACAAGAGTCTTTTAAATACTCCATTTCCAAACCCTCTCAAAAAACAGTTTGCAGATCTGTCTGGTGGTTCTGTAGTTCCAGGGCAGAGGGATGGACACAGGCTTCCTGCTCTCTCACACCAGGCTCTCGCTTTGGAGAGAGAGGAAGGGGAGGAGAGAAGTCTTTTTCTGGAGGGGGCAGCTGTCCTACTGAAGAAGAAGAATAGGAGAAGGAGATGAAGAATGGTATGGATAGAAAATAAAGGGGGATGGTGAGGAAAGGAGGGGGATAAGAGGGAATGTGTTCATGAGTTTGTGTTCCAGTCCTACTGGCAGGCTGGGAGTACAGGTCACAGGTACAGGGGCATGGGGTTAGAGGGTTGAGATGGGGGTGAGAGGTCAAGAGTTAGAGGTCAGGGTTCACAGGTCGCTCCTAAAGTGCACACTGATGCTGGGCGAGCGCTGAGTGTGGTTGGGGGTGGGGCTTAGATAGCCTAGCTCCTCCTCCTGCAGGCTGCCACTGCACGAATAGCGGCCAGCCTCTGGGTTGCCACGGTTACCCCCGGTGTTGTTTCCCTCGAAAGAGCGTGAGAACACAGCGCTAGCTGTACGCGATAGGCTGCTCAGTGCGCTATGGCTCGGCCCCTTGGGCACCGATTGGCTGGACGTCAGCGTCAGACGTTTGATTGACAGATCCAGGTTCTCGCCCAGGGTCTGCCCCCCTGGAGGACAAGCCTCCTTCTCCTTATGCGACCGTCCGCCTAGATGCCACTTCCTGCTTCCTGTTTTGGCCCCTCCCACCCCAGGGGTAACGCTGTTGCTGATAGTTATGGTAGGTGGAGTCAGTGAGTCCGGGCCAGCCCCTCCTGTAGGCCACACCCCTTCGTCCACTTCAGAGATATCCATCAAGTCGTCCGGGGAACCCAAATCCACTGCGTCTAGAGAGATAGAGAGAAAGAGAGAGGGGTTAGTTATCGTTAAATGACAGACAGTAGAATAGTAGAGCAGGCTACAGGACAGGACAGTGGGCTGGTGCTGACCCTGGTAGTGAGTAAAGGCACCTTTTTACATGGTTGCCATTCAGCTGTACTACAGTTAGTGGTGCTACGATCAGACAACTTATCAAGTATCAACAGTTAGTAGTTATCGGAGGACAGCAACAGGCAGAGGTCTGGGCAGCAGGAGTTGTAGAAAGCAACACACATACCAACCAGCCATACACACACGCACACAAAACACACGGCTAACAACTCATATCTGACTGCAATCTACTATCTTATACCAGCAGACAGACAGATAGGCAGGTCTTTCAGACACACTGAACTGATATACATACTGAAATTACAACAAAATAAATACTGGGGAATGACCAATCCAGAGCTGCCTATTCTCCTCAGCTGCTGCAACGAACCAATCAGGAGAAAGCAGTCTGTCTCCCCCGGCAACCCAGGGATGTGTTGGAGCTAGGCGTTTTAGAGACCAAAATACCCCGCCCCACACACACAGAGAGAGAGAGAAAATGGATGGAGTGAGTGATTAGGAGGAAGAGATCTCTCAAACTGAGTAAATCGTAGGAGAAAAAAAAATAATCGGAGGACATGTCAGGAGGCAAGGCAGCGCGCGGGAAGTTAGTCAGCCAACCAATCAACCGTCATGCTTAGAGAAGACCACGCCTCCACACACTGTTACTTAGGTTACCCCGGGGATGGGAAGGGTCTTAGTACTGGGCCCTTCCTGCGGAGGAGGGCCCAGAACTCTCGTCCACCAATCGCCTCACAGACTTCTGCCTCCTGACCTCCTGACCCCTAGGACTGGGGTCGTGGGTGGGGCTGACCTCTGAGGCTGACCCCAGCGGCTCGGGCTCGGACTGGGTTAAAGGTCGGGGGTCTCGGGGTCGTAGAGAGTCTCCGTTGGGCATCGTCACACTGATCTCTGGGATGGATGACCCTTGACCTCCAGGGGTCGCCGGGTCACCGTCTACACTGACCTCCTGGGACTCTGGGGTCATGGAGATGGAGACAGATATAAAACACACACACAGACGGAGACACAGATAAGAGACACACACAGACTGTAAAATAAATGTGATGTAAAAAAAAAATCCTAGACAAAATCATGATGATCACACAGAATATAGTGACACTGCACATGCAGACAGTGACAATGTACAGTTGAAGTCAGAAGTTTACATACACTTAGGTTGGAGTCATTAAAACTCATTTTTTAACCACTCCACAAATTTCTTGTTAACAAACTATAGTTTTGGCAAGACAGTTAGGACATCTCATTTGTGCATGACAAATAATTTTTCCAACAATTGTTAACAAACAGATTATTTCACTGTATCACAATTCCAGTGGGTCAGATGTTTACATACACTAAGTTGACTGTGCCTTTCAACAGCTTGGAAAATTCCAGAAAATGATGTCATGGCTTTAGAAGCTTCTGATAGGCTAATTGACATCATTTGAGTCAATTGGAGGTGTACCTGTGGATGTATTTCAAGGCCCACCTTCAAACTCAGTGCCTCTTTGCTTGACATCATGGGAAAAATCAAAAGAAATCAGCCAAGACCTCAGAAAAAAAATTGTAGACTTCCACAAGTCTAGGTCATCCTTGGGAGCAATTTCCAAACGCCTGAAGGTACCACGTTCATCTGTACAAACAATGGTACGCAAGTATAAACACCATGGGACCACGCAGCCGTCATACCGCTCAGGATGGAGGCGCGTTCTGTCTCCTAGAGATGAACGTACTTTGGTTTCGAAAAGTGCAAATCAATCCCAGAACAGCAGCAAAGGACCTTGTGAAGATGCTGGAAGAAACAAAAGTATTGATATCCACACTAAAACCAGTCCTATATCAACATAACCTGAAAGGCCGCTCAGCAAGGAAGAAGCCACTGCTCCAAAACAGACTACGGTTTGCAACTGCACACCGGAGAAATGTCCTCTGGTCTGATGAAACAAAAATAGAACTGACCATCATTATGTTTGGAGGAAAAAGGGGAAGGCTTGCAAGCCGAAGTACCCCATCCCGACAGGGAAGCTCGGGGGTGGCAGCATCATGTTGTGGGGATCTTCCAAATGGACAATGACCCCAAACATACTTCCAAAGTTGTAGCAAAATGGCTTAAGGACAACAAAGTCAAGGTATTGGAGTGGCCATCACAAAGCCCTGACCTCAAGCCCATAGAAAATTTGTGGGCAGAACTGAAAAAGCATGTGCGAGCAAGGAGGCCTACAAACCTGACTCAGTTGCACCAGCTCTGTCAGGAGGAATGGGCCAAAATTCACCCAACTTATTGTGGGAAGCTTGTGGAAGGCTACCCGAAACGTTTGACCCAAGTTAAACAATTTAAAGGCAATGCTACCAAATACTAATTGTGTGTATGTAAACTTCTGACCCACTGGGAATGTGATGAAAGAAATGAAAGCTGAAATAAATCATTCTCTCTACTATTATTCTGACATTTCACATTCCTCAAAATAAAAGTGGTGATCCTAACTGACCTAAGACAGGGAATTTGTACTAGGATTAAATGTCAGGAATTGCGAAAAACTGAGTTTAAATGTACTTGGCTAAGGTGTATGTAAACGTCCAACTTCAAAAGTACATGCATGTATAATAATGCATACAGTAAACTATTAAAAACAGACGAGGCAGTGATCATGTCCAGACAGTAAACATTATAAACGGAATAACGTGTCTAGGTAACATGTACAGACAGTGATAACATCTAGAGAATATGAAGACAGATGCAGAGATGTAGTGAATGATAAGAAGCTAAATAAACATCCTGATGTGGAGAACCCATGGCATGCTGAACTCCGGTAGAGAGTAGTCAGTAGAGATGGGTGAGAGGGAAGGGTCTGGAACTGAGAACTTCTTATTGCAGACAGACAGTCTAGTGATTATAGACATTAGGCTAACTACAGATAATAGGCCAGATACCCTACTGACTATAGGTTAGCGTTTCTAAACCCAGTCCTCTCTCTGTCTGTGTGTGTGTGAGCCTTACCATGCCGTTTCCAGCGGTGTCCTCTGATAGAGAGTGACGTGACTGCGTTCCGTGAAATCCTACAGGAGGGAATTCACATTCAATTATTAGTAGTTCAAAAGAGGTAAACAGGAAAATCAATATAAAATGCAGCCTATCAAAATCATCACCATCCATCAAAAACAATATCAATGTTTACAAACCAAGATGTTATGTTTACATTAAACTGTTATTGAGTGCAATGTGAAAATCCAAAAGACAATGTACACTAAAAAAATAACAACGATCAATCTATGAACCTATAAGTAAAGATCAAAATGGATACTGTGCGTACCTAGAGGAACTATACTGTGTAGATATATTTTTATTATATACACATACAGTGCCTTCAGAAGGTATTCACATCCCTTGACTTATTCCACATTGTTGTGTTAGTCTCAATTTAAAATTGATTAAATAGAAGAAAAGTCTAACCTACACACAATAATTCCCATAATGTCAAAAGTGGAATTATGTTTTTCAAAATTCTTACAAATGAATTATAAATGAAAAGCTGAAATGTTTTGAGTCAATAAGTCTCCAACCTCTTTGTTATGGCAAGCATAAATAAGTTCAGGAGTAAAAATGTGTTTAACTACTTAGGGATCAGCAGCAGTGGTGTCAGTTTTGGAGTCTGGCGTGCCCAAAGTAAAATGCCTGCCACTCATTTACATAATTAGTACTATTGGATAGAAAACACTGAAGTTTCTGAAATCGTAAAAATATTGTCTGGGAGTATAACAGAACTGATATAGCAGGCGAAAACCAGAGGAAAATCCATTCGGATTTGCAGTTTTTTTTTTAGTTGACCTTTTTCTCCTGGCTGCCTATTGTATTCAACGTTATCTAGGACACAGACTGCAGTACCTATGGCTTCCACTGGATGTCAACAGTCTAGACAGGGTTTCATGACCTTAGGTTGAATTAGAAGCGAATAGAAGAACTTAGACGTGGACACCGGAACTCAATAGAATGACATGCGCGCTCTGTGCTTTTTTTTCCTTTCCTATCGTTCAGGCTATAATCCGGTTTAAATATTATAGTAAATATACATAAAAGGATACCCAAGTATACATAAAAAATGTTTGATTTGTTTGGACAAAGTTGATAGGTATAGTTTGAATGCATTCTCTTCACGGGTCAATGGGCGACTCGACGGTGGATTTTCTGAACATAACGCGCCAACCAAACAGAGATTTATGGAAATAATAAATGACTTTTTCTAACAAAAGAACCATTGGAAGTCTTCGTTGGACACTTGGGATGCCCTCAGCAGAAGTTCTTTGAAAGGTAAGTGATTTAATTTAGCTCTTATATGGGTTTTGTGTGACCCGCGCGCTGGATATGAATTTATGCTAATGTGGAAAATAGGAGAGGTGCTATCCTCAAACAATCAAATGTTGTACTTTCGCCGTAAAGCCTTTTTGAAATCTGACAACGCTGTGATATTGCCAAGAATCAGAGCTTTTGATGACTATGCAACACTTGTATATTGATGAATGTTTAATAATTCAACTTTTGGATTTGGCGCCTTACATTTCACCGGGAAGTGTCGGGAACGGGGCGCTAGCGCCCCAGCGCTCCTTAATTATCCCCAAGAGGTTAACAAGTCACAAAATAAGTTGCATGGACTGAGTGCACGAATAATGTTTAACATGATTTGTTAATGTCTACCTCATCTCTGTACCCCACACATACAGATAATTGTAAGGTCCTGGAGTTGAGCAGTGCATTTCAAACACAGATTAAATCACAAAGACCAGGGAGGTTTTCCAATGCCTCGCAAAGTCCACCTAATGGTAGATAGGTTAAAAAAAAAAAGCAGACATTGAAAATCCCTTTGAGCATGTTGAAGTTATTAATTACACTTTAGATGTATAAATATACCAGTCACTACAAAGATAATGTACAGGTCGTCCTTCCTAACTCAGTTGCCGGAGAGGAAGGGAACCGCTCAGGGATTTCACCATGAGGGCAAAGGTGACTTTAAAACAGTTACAGAGTTTAATTGCTGTGATAGGAGAGAACTGAGAATGGATCAACAACATTGTAGTTACTCCACAGTACTAACCAAATTGCCAGAGGGAAAAGGAAGCATGTACAGACTAAAAATATTAAAAAACATGCATCCTGTTTGCAACGAGGCACTAAAGTAATACTGCAAAGAATGTGACAAAGCAATTCACTTTTTGTCCTGAAAACAAAGTGTTATGTTTGGGGCAAATCCAATACAACACATTATTGAGTACCACTCTCTGTATTTTTAAGCATAGTGGTGGCTGCATCATGTTATTGGTATGCTTGTAATCATTAAGGACTAGGGAGTTTTTTTAGGATAAAAAAATTAACAGAATGGGGCTAAGCACAGGCAGAATCCTAGAGGAAAACCTGGTTCAATCTGCTTTCATCCAGGCACTGAGAGATGAATTCACCTTTCAGCAGGACAATAACCTAAAAGACAAGTCCAAATCTACACTGGAGTTGCTTACAAAGACAGTGAATGTTCCTGAGTGGCCGATTTACAGTTTTGACTTTAATCTACTTGAAAATCTATGGCAAGACCTGAAAATGGTTGTCTAGCAATGATCAACAACCAATTCGACAGACCTTGAAGAATTTTGAAAAGAATGGACAAATGTTGCACAATCCATGTGTGGAAAGCTCTTAGAGACTTACCCAGAAAGACTCATAGCTGTATTCGCTGCCAAAGGTGTTTCTACAAATTATTGACTCGGGGGTGTGAATACTTACAGTTGAAGTTGGAAGTTTACATACACTTAGGTTGGAGTCATTAAAACTCGTTTCTCAACCACTCCACAAATTTCTTGTTAACAAACTATAGTTTTGGCAATTCGGTTAGTACATATACTTTGTGCATGAAACAAGTAATTTTTCCAACAATTGTTTACAGACAGATTATTTCACTGTGTCACAATTCCAGTGGGTCAGAAGTTTACATACACTAAGTTGACTGTGCCTTTAAACAGCTTGGAAAATTCCAGAAAATTATGTAATGGCTTTGGAAGCTTCTGATAGGCTAATTGACATCATTTGAGTCAATTGGAGGTGTACCTGTGGATATATTTCAAGGCCTACCTTCAAACTCTTTGCTTGACATCATGGGAAAATCAAAAGAAATCAGCCAAGACCTCAGAAAAATGTCTGGTTCATCCTTGGGAGCAATTTCCAAACGCCTGAAGGTATCACGTTCATCTGTACAAACAATAGTACGTAAGTATAAACACAATGGAACCACGCAGCAGTCATACCGCTCAGGAAGGAGACGCGTTCTGTCTCCTAGAGATGAACGTACTTTGGTGCGAAAAGAGGAAACAAGTACAAAAGTATATATATCCACAATAAATCAAGTCCTATATCGACATAACCTGAAAGGCCGCTCAGCAAGGAAGAAGCCACTGCTCCAAAACCGCCATAAAAAAAGCCAGACTACGGTTTGCAACTGCACATGGGGACAAAGATCGTACTTTTTGGAGAAATGTCCTCTGCTCTGATGAAACAAAAATATAACTGTTTGGCCATAATGACCAACGTTATGTTTGGAGGAAAAATGGGGAGGCTTGCAAGCCAAAGAACACCATCCCAACCGTGAAGCATGAGGGTGGCAGCATCATGTTGTGGGGATGCTTTGCTGCAAGAGGGACTGGTGCACTTCACAAAATAGATGGCATCATGAGGAGGAAAATTATGTGGATATATTGAAGCAACATCAAGACATCAGTCAGGAAGTTTGTCGCAAATGGGTCTTCCAAATGGACAATGACCCCAAGCATACTTCCAAAGTTGTGGAAAAATGGCTTAAGGACAACAAAGTCAAGGTATTGGAGTGGCCATCACAAAGTCCTGACCTCAATCCTATAGAAAATGTGTGGGCAAAACTGAAAAAGGATGTGCAAACATGGAGGAGGAGTACAAACCTGACTCAGTTCCACAAGCTTCCCACAGATCTGGTGTAAGGCTACCAGAAACATTTGACCCAAGTTAAACAATTTAAAGGCAATGCTACCAAATACTAATTGAGTGTGTGTATGTAAACTTCTGACCCACTGGGAATGTGATGAAAGAAATAAAAGCTGAAATAAATAATTCTCTCAAATATTATTACGAAACATCACATTCTTAAAATAAAGTGGTGATCCTAACTGACCGAAAACAGGGAATTTTTACTAGGATTAAAATGTCAGGAATTGTGAAAAACTGAGTTGGCTAAGGTGTATGTAAACTTCCGACTTCAACTGTAGCCTCGCTGCTGTTATTTTATTGTACACTGAACAAAAATATAAAAACGCGTGTTGGTCCCATGTTTCATGAGCTGAAATAAAAATAACATTTGTTTACATCCCTGTTAGTGAGCATTTCTCCTTTGCCAAGATACTTAATCCACCTGACAGGTGAGGCACATCAAGATGCTGATTAAACAGCATGATCATTACACAGGTGCACCTTGTGCTGGGGACAATAAAAGGCCACTCTAAAATGTGCAGTTTTGTCACACAACACAATGCTCAAGTTGAGGGAGCATGCAATTGGAATGCTGACTGCAGGAATGTCCACTAGAGCTGTTGCCTGAGAATTTAATGTTTTGTAGTACGTCCAACTAGCCTCACAACCACAAACGGCGTGTATGGCGTCGTGTGGGTGAGTGGTTTGCTGACATCTACGTTGTGAACAGAGTGCCCCATGGTGGCGTTGGGGTTATGGTATGGGCAGGCATAAGCTACGGACAACGAACACAATTGCATTTTATCGATGGCAATTTGAATGCACAGAGATTCCGTGACAAGATCCTGAGGCCCATTTTTTTTTATGTACCTGTGACCAACAGATGCATATCTGTATTCCCACTCATGTGCAATGCATAGATTCTGGCCTAATTTATTTATTTCAATTTACAGATTTCCTTATATGAACTGTAACTCAGTAAAATATTGTAATTTCTTGCATGTTGCATTTATATTTTTGTTCAGTATAAACTAGATATCTGCATTTCACTTTCACCAAAAAAATATAAACTTTTTCATGATGTGATATTGTGTGTAGATAAGTGATAAAAATAAACAATTTAATCCATTTTGAATGCAGGCTGTAACACAACAAATGTGGAATAAGTCAAGTGGTATGAATACTTTCTGAAGGCATTGTACATACCTAGAGGAAGCATACTGTGTAGATAGAGAGTACATACGTACCTAGAGGAAGTAGGAGTGATCTCCACCTGAATGCTGCGAGCTCCTTCTTTACTAGCGCCAGACTTTAGTGCTGCACACTGTTGGGACGACTTGATGGCATTACCCACCTACACAACACACACTATGTTAAGTACTGACAACAACCACAGGGTGCTCTGTGTGTGTGTCTCTGTGGTACTGTTGAACAACCGCTGCCTGCAGGTTGATGAAGCAGTCTTCAGGATTACAGATTAACATCTCAATGTTTTAACACTGTGGGATTACAGGCACCACACGCACATGCTCTGGTGACATGACTTGGGAGAGGTTGGTGTCCTGGCACACACCTGTGTGTGTTTGTGTGTGTGATGTCACCCACCAGTAGAGCTTCAGGGTACAGTTCTAGCTGAGCTCGGTACAGAACATCATCCAGCGCCTTGGAACCCAGGTCCATCTCCCCGTTACACCTGGAACACACATACACGCGCACACAAACTAATCAACCCTCTCGTTCACAGGGTAGGTTTCATGGTTAGAGGTTAGGGATAGCGTGTGTGTGTGTGTGTGTGTGTGTGTTTTTTTCTCACAGTGCGTAATGTATCCCAGTGATGAGTTGTACCAGGAACTCAGAGGTGACGGTCAGACGAGAGCTGATGCCTTTATACCTCCTTAGCTGTTGCCGCGGGTAACCACAGATACACACCCTGTAGACCAATCACACAACAGAGAATACTGTAATTAAACAAATCACAGTACAGAGAATACAGCCACCAACCAGAATACAAATAGCAAGCTTTGAGAATTTTTTTCTCATAAAAGACCAGTTTGATTTGAAAAATCCATGCCATCCATAATATACTGTTGTTTCTCCAAGCAGCCAGATTCCTCTAGAGCAGTGGTTTCCAAACTTTTTATAGTCCCGTACCCCTTCAAACACTCAACCTCCAGCTGTGTACCCCCTCTAGCACCAGGGTCAGCGCCTTCTCAAATGTTTTTTTGCCGTCATTGTAAGCCTGCCACACACACACACACACACACACACACACACACACACACACTGCACAATACATTTATTAAACATAAGAATGAGTGTGAGTTTTTGTCACAACCCAGCTTGTGGGAAGTGACAAAGAGCTCTTATAGGACCAAGACACAAATAATAATAATCAATAATTTTGCTCTTTATTTGGCCATCTTACATATAAAACCTGATTTGTTCATCTAAAATGGTGAATAACAAACCACAGGTTAATGAGAAGGGTGTGCTTGAAAGGATGCACATAACTCTGCAATGTTGGGTTGTATTGGAGAGAGTACCCGTCTTAAATCATTTTCCACACACAGTCTGTGCCTGCAATTAGTTTTCATGCTAGTGAGGGCCGAGAATCCACTTTCACATAGGTACGTGGTTGCAAATGGCATCAGTGTCTTAACAGCGCGATTTTCCCAAGGCAAGAAACTCTAAGCGCAGCCCAATCCAGAAATCTGGCAGTGGCATCTGATTAAATAAAATTTTCACAGAACCGCTTGTTGCAATTTCGATGAGGCTCTCTTGTTCAGATATCGGTAAGTGGACTGGAAGCAGGGCATAAAAGAGATAACGAATCCAGTGGTTGTTTTGTCCGTTTCGGGAAAGTACCTGCAGAATTGCACACCCAGCTTACTCAGGTGCTTCGCTATATCACATTTGACATTGTCCCTAAGCTTGAGTTCATTTGCACACAAAAAATCATACAATCATGGAGAGACCTGTGTTGTCCTTGTTAATGCAGACAGAGAAGAGCTCCAACTTCTTAATCATAGCCTCAATGTTGTCCCGCACATTGAATATAGTTGCGGAGAGTCGCTGTAATCCTAGATTCAGATTATTCAGGTGAGAAAAAACATCACCCAGATAGGCCAGTGGTGTGAGAAACTCGTCATCATGCAAGCGGTCAGGCAAGTGAAAATGATGGTCAGTAAAGGAAACTTTAAGCTCGTCTCTCAATTCAAAAAAACGTGTCAATACTTTGCCCCTTGATAAGCAGCGCACTTCTGTATGTAGTAAAAGCGTTACATGGTCGCTGCCCATATCATTGCATAACGAAGAAAATTTTTGAGAGTTCAGGGGCCTTGCTTTAACAAAGTTAACCATTTTCACTGTAGTGTCCAAAACGTCTTTCAAGCTGTCAGGCATTCATTCCCTTGGCAACAAGAGCCTCTCGGTGGATGCTGCGGTGTTCCACAAGTGATGTCGGGAGCAACTGCTTGCACGTCCATTACCACTCCACTATGTCTCCCTGTAGTGGCTTTTGGCCATCAGTACAGATACCAACATGAGCAGCAGCTACGTTTGGCTACATACGGACCGTTAATGGAATTCCCGCGAGAGAGTAACGGTTAATGTAACTGGATGTTAATTATTAGGCTACCTGTATTTGACATTATCTTGTTATTTTGCTGAACACAGTGAAACGAGGCTACTTTGGGTGGAGAAAAAAAAAAAACTCACCCAAATGTGAATCACATTTTTATTTGGCGTACCCCTGACGGCATTGCGCGTACCCCAGTTTTGGAATATCTGCTCGAAGGCAAAGAGTAGAACTGCAGTGAGCTGATCACCTCTCTCTCTTTAGCTCAATGTTCATCACTCTAATGCTCAACCACTGCCAGCAGATTAACAACTCCTCAGACAGAGACCTTGTGTGTGTGTGTGTGTGTGTGTGTGTGTGTGTCCTAAGCTCTCAGGGAAAGTGGTAGTATCTTGGCCCAGTTCTCCGCTAAAGTCTTTAAGAGGATCAAATAAGCGGATGCTGGCAGGGGAGCGCGCGCGCGTGTGTGTGTGTTACCTGGAGCTGAGCTGGCAGAGGGACTGCAGAGATGAGGAGGTCATGTAGCTGAGAGCTGCATTGTAACACAGCAGCAGGAAGGTCAGCACCTCGAACCTAGACACACACACACACACACACACACACACACACACAGCAATGTTAACACAAGCCAAGATCGTAAGCAAATCTATCACACTGCAGCCCAGCTCCAACTCAACCATAACTCTGTCTGACCTGTTCTGAGCTGTGAAGGTTTCTCTCTGTAGGTGAGGCCCGCTGTACACCACTCTACGCAGCCCATGATTAGCTAGAGCCCCTTCCGTCAACGCCAGGGAGCCAATGGTGGAGGGCTGGGGGAAGGGTTTATTCATATTACTAACTTGAGCTATAAAAAGTTATTTAAAGATGGTCATGGATTATAAACTCTCATCTAGGGAGGATTTAATAGTTAGTCAACTTCATCCATATACCATGTTCATAGAGAAAGACTGACTTGAAAGGTGTACTTACCTCATGGTAGACTGAGGGTTTGGAGAGGGAGGGGACAGTGAAAGAAAGGACTTTACTCTGTCCATCCTTATCTACAATCTCCTGCAGAGAGAAAGACAGAGAGAGAATGTCAGTGTGTGGGTGAGGGAAATAAAAGCAATTTTAAAGAGTACACCAAAGCAAAGCGGTGTCTGTCTCTGTGTGTGTGTGTGTGTGTGTGTTTGCGTTTGTTTGTTTAAAGGGCTGTTAGGCGATGTCAGAGCTGTTAATGTCAGGATGAGTAATAGCTGGGACAGGATGCTGAATGACAGCTGACCTACTCTGCTATTCTGAGAGAGAGACAGAGCGACAGAGAGAGAGAGAAAAAGCCCTAATTGCTAACCCCCCCACACCCTCCTGAGTTGTGTGTCTGTGTTAGACTGTGGGTGTGTTTGTGAGAAAGTGTGCATGTGTATCTCACCAGATTATAAATCCCCAGTAGCAGTGCCTCTATACAGCCGGAGGTATGTGGGTCCCTGGCTGCAGACGGAGCCAGGAGGAGGGACCAGAGCAGCTCAGGGAGGAACTGGAGAACAAACCGCTGCAGCCGTGGCTCTCCGCTACGATAGAACTCAAACAACTGGTGACACACTGGCTCCAACAACTAGAAGAAAGATATAGAGGAGGGGGTTTGAGGGAGAGTTCACTTTTTGAAGTTTTAGTTTAGATGTGTTATATACTTAGGTTGCTAGTGTTTCTTTAGCTGGATATTTAGCAAAGTCCAGAAGTTCCTGGCGAGCATTTTTGCAGAATGTAGCAATGCTAGTGGAAACGGACTGTATCAGTGTGTGCATTAACGTTGTATGTGCGTGTGTGTAGTACGTACGTCACTGTAGTTCTCTCTGATGACTTTGTAGAGCGCTGGGACCAGGGAGCCTTTCTCCTTCAGAGACGCTGCGTAGCTGGACACTGCACTGTCAGGGAGGGTCTATAAACAATCATACAGATCAACACTCTGTACCCGGAGCAACCTTGAAATAACAGGTAACCATGTGTGTACTAAGCCCACACATCTACGTTTGAATGTGTGTGTGACAGAGATACAGTGAATACTGATGAGGAGACAGTGACACTGGCTCTCCCCTAACACACACACACACACACACACACACACACACACACACACACACACACACCAGGGTTTCCGTTAGGAAAATGTGGCGTCAGACAGAATATAATTTTCTGGACCCATATGCATTGGGTGCATAACCCATTAGGGCATCCACCTTCGGTGCTCAGAATGACAGATTAGATTATGGTAATGCATCTTAACAGAACATGCAACTTGAGGATGCAACAGCGTGCTTCCTTCTTACAGAATTCTGATGCATACTTTGAAGATTTCCTTTTCCTCAGCCAACAAGACGAGTAAAGAACAGCAAAATCACTAGCCTATCCCCATAAAAATTGACCTATTCTATTGGTCAGCTTGTCGTTCTGTGCGAGAAAGAAATAGCTTATTCCAAACAGACTAGGACAGTTGTGGGGTGATAGATCCCAAAATTCACACAGCCAGTAGGCCTAGGCTACACCAAAACATCTTTAAAAAGCAAATGAGGCCGATGCAACAGATCAGAACATTTAGCTTAAAAACATTGATAAACTATTATTTCTTCACAGTATAAGCTCAGAAATGCACACAAGGCAGTAGGCTAAGCGCAAATCACCGTTGCATAATGCAATTAGCGGGAAAACACAGTTGTCAAAAGCACATCGCACGTCAGCAGTTTCATTTGACAGACGAAAATATCAGTTAGAAATGTCGAAAAAGGGGAGATCTAAAGATGCAACTAGCATTGGTTGCTAATGTGACTAAGATGGAAGTTTGGCTTCTGGACAATGAAAGAAAGTTGATTTGAAAATCAATAGCTACTGGTTTCAATGGCATATGGAAGTCTGTCTTTATAAAATACTTTTGGCTAGCCTACTTTGAAGCAAGGTAAGACATGCCTCATAATATGAAGTAAAATGTTCAGGTCTCAAACAATTAAGAATATGTTTTCAAAATGCTTACTGCCTCCAGCTCATTGTAAAGCGGTGTGTGATGGACTAAAGCCTGCCTATCATTGTCTATGTACTTGAATGGCGAATGGGAAACA
Source organism: Brachymystax lenok tsinlingensis (assembly GCA_030435695.1). Taxonomy (NCBI): domain Eukaryota; kingdom Metazoa; phylum Chordata; class Actinopteri; order Salmoniformes; family Salmonidae; genus Brachymystax; species Brachymystax lenok. Next base: position 22,815,888 of record CM059806.1, read on the forward strand.
AGCTTCAATTAGCAGTTGAGAAATAAAAAGTATATATTTTTAATCGTGGACATCAAAACTGTTTTAAAGACGCGATGGCATTTGCAATTGTTGTGTAATGATTGGGCTTATAAAAGCATGCTTTACCCCAATAGCAAGGAACGAGCTGTGTGATGAGCTGTAGCAGCAGCTCTCGCGCTGTATGACAGATATACAGGCTCTGTATCTGTTGTGCGTGTGATAAAGACACGTAATGGCCAATGAAAATACACACGCACCAATTTAATTCCACTAAATTATGCAAATTAACCTAGAGACCGATAAGACCGGTCAAATGCATTTCCAGCGACTGGTATTTCCATCAATGAATAGGCTAAAAGTCATTATTTTCCTATGGGATTTTTAGCCGGTGCCAATTTTATTTATGGCCTTTTCATTTTGGGGGTAAAAGCCGGCTATTACTGGCTAACGGAAAACCTGACTGACAGACACACACCTTAAACTCTGACAGCCACTCCTCCACCACTCCTTGGTCCATAGCCAACATCTTCCCTCATCTGCTGCTGTGGACACACCTCTACCTGGGAAGCAAAGAGAGACTGTTGTTAATACACTCACAAACTAAGACAGACACACAATACAAAATCCATCGCTCTTTCCCTCGCTCTCCCTTAGTTACAGCTTCACACAATCTCTGCTGTTTCTCACCTCTCTCACTATCAACAGCACTCTCCCTCGCTCTCTCTCCTCATAATGTTACTTCAGGCTCTCCCGCAGTTACATAAGAGTGTGTGTGTGTGAGAGAGAAAGGGAGGGAAACAGTGCTAAGCCCCCACTCCCCCATCCGTTTCTCCATCCCTCCCCTCATGCATTTGATATGTTTGTTCAAGACAATTAAGTACAGCACTACATCTGTGTGGTGTGTGTGTGTGTGTGTGTGTGTGTGTGTGTGTGTGTGTGTGTGTGTGTGTGTGTGTGTGTGGTGAGAAGTGGGTGCAAGGAGAGGAGATGGACCATGTCCACACACTTTGAAAGAGAGGGGAAGAGAGTGAAAACAAGAGGGGGGTGAGAGAGAGAACTCTCATGCAGGAACATGTGCTCAGATTGGAATTATTCTCTCTTCAACTACTTCTTAAAATTCTTTACATTCACGTGATGTCACACAAACACGACACTTTGGTCTGGTTCCACGAGACTACACACACACACACACACACACACAGAGCTCCTCGTATGGTATAAACAGAGCTAGATGAATCATGTAAATATCATCCATCTACAGTGTGTTTCCATGAGCTCAGATCTGGCCTAGTAGACTAGAACACATTCTGACCAAACGTTGACCATGGTACAGGGGGATCACCGAGCTAACGCAGCATGTAAAGTGTTGCTCCCATGTTTCATGAGCTGAAATAAATGATCACAGAAATGTTCCATACGCACAAAAAGCTTATTTCTCTAAAATGTTGTGCACAAATTTGTTTACATCCCTGTTAGTGAGCATTTCCTCTTTGCCAAGATAATCCATCCACCTGACAGGTGTAGCATATCAAGAAGCTGATGAAACAGCATGATCATTACAATGTGCAGTTGTCACACAACACAATGACACAGATGTCTTAAGTTAAAGGAGCATGCAATTTGCATGTTGACTGGAGGAATGTCCACCAGAGCTGTTGTCAAATAATTGTACGTTAATTTCTCTACCATAAGCCACCTCCAATGTCATTTTAGCAGTATGTCCAACCGACCTCACAACCACAGACCACGTGAATGGCGTCGCGTGGGCGAGCCGTTTGCTGATGTAAATTGTCAACAGAGTGCCCCATGGTGGCCGTGGGGTTATGGTTATGGAGAGGACAATGAACACAATTGCATTTTACCAATGGAAATGTGAATGCACAAAACTACTGTAATGAAATCATAAGGCCCATTTTCTGTGACAACAGATGCATATCTGTATTCCCAGTCATGTGAAATCCATAGATTAGGTCTTAATACATTTAAATTGACTGATTTCCTCAGTATGAACTGTAACTCAGTACAAATCTTTGAAAATGTTGCATTTTACGTTTCTATTTTTGTTAGTATAGGTGGAGACACAGTGGAGTGTTGCGAGGCGGCTGGTCAATATTGCCCAACACCAAACAGGAACGTGGGCGTGTGTGTGTATTCTAATATTCACCTCCATGTTTCACAAAACCTGTTTCAGACAGCCTGCCAACCGGTTCTAACTGCAATCACAAAGACTCCATTCAGTCTCACACACACTGACCTCCAGGTTCCTACCACAGAGCTTAAAACAAGCAGCCTCTCCTCATAATCCTCTATTTAAACAACACATTCCTCTGCTAGTTTACACTTCTAATCCTCTGTGTGTGTGTGTGTGTGTGTGTGTGTTCCGAGTGGTACAGTAAGCTCAAACAAGAGTAGCAGCCAAACAAACACAACCTTTAACATCAATAGACCAGCCACACACACTCCAGGTGGATGCTAGCTCCACAGTAGTAGTTTCTTCTCCATCTATCAATCACAGTACCAATACCATCAAACTTGTCCTATAAACACAGCCCATCAGAGACAAGCTAACAGACAGCACAACCAATAACATACTCTTACACTGGCTAACTGGAGAACAAGCTAATCTGAATCAACGTTATTACACAACACACCACTTACTGCGCTGTCAGCAGGAGATCTTTTATCACAAGACTGTATACCAACACACACAGGACACATCCACTCCTCCCAGACAACTCACTCACTATGACATCTCTTTCCAATACATAGGCCTACTCACACCATCATGCGTCCCAATTCTACGTCCTTTCTCCCAAAGAATGCACTCCTCCCAACGCACTTAAAAGCAATGGGTTGGTGTAAGCAAGGGCTAGCCGTGTTCAAAGCAAGTTTCCAACATATTTCTTACACCAGACTTTTTCCTTATGAATCAAGGAAGTGAACAAGTGAAAAATGGACAGGGCAAGCCAAGGGCTGCTCTGGCATGTTATCAGACCGGAGCAAAAGCCAGGAAGTGAATGGACCAATCAGAACACCCTGTTCTGGAGAGCTTGGAGGAGAGAAGAAAGAGCTGCCCGAGCCGCTTTTTCCTGTGTTGCGGGGTAAAACACACACACACACACACACACACACACACATAATTGTGCCATGCCCTAGAGGAAACAGAGGAGAGAAAGAGAGCGAGAAAGAGAGCGCTGTAGCCCAAATGAGCTGAAGGAAGGTCCTGAAAATAGTCTACATTATCCTCATACTCACTCACACACAATCCTAGCAGATCTCTCTCTCGTTTGAAAATAATGCCCCTGCTTTCCTAACCTCTTACTTCCTCCAGACTTCCTCTCCTCCTCTCTCAATCACCCTATTCTGCAGAATCTGCACCCCCTTCCCCTGCAGTAGTTTCTGCCAGCAGCAGTAGTGTGCCTAACTCTTATTAGTAGCTGTGTGTGTGTGGTCTGATAGTTGTGGGTTCTGAGAGAGAGAGCTGACAGACTGGAATCCTCTTATAGCAGCCTACACTCCTGTTCTCTCTCCCTCTCTAGCTCTCACTCTCTTGCTCTCTTCATCCCCCTGTCTCAGGTAACTATAGGCTCGGCCCTGATCATATTTACAGAGAGCTTTCTCCTCATACTGCTGTTTGGCAAATTGTCCTATCATTCTGTATAGCAGAGGGACTGTGTGTGTACCATCCTACCGAGGTTCCACTGCATTAGAGCCGTGTTTCTCACCAGTCTCTAGTCCTTTACTGAGGAATGGTGCGTCACATGCATTACTCAACCTGCACGACAGGCAGGAGCGCACACACACACACTCTAGGTCGTGTGTGTAACAGCTATTAACAGCAACATTGATAATGAAACAAAGGATTTTAATCAAACATGCTTGACAGAGCGAACACAGACACAACTGGCTAAAGACTCAGCCTAGGGTACACACCCACACCTATGTGGTGTCGACCACAGATCGATCCTACAGGACTATTGATCAGCGTACAGCCACAATATCCACCGGCAGAAACACTAAGCAGTAGATAATAGACCATCACTATAAACATCATCCTTATCATCATCATTTAGCTACATCATGTGGAGACTAAACCACTGACAGACTGAAAAGGGTACTACTTGAAATTAAACTAGGGGTACTTGCTAGCTAGCTAACCAGAAGACGAGCTGAGGGACAAACTTTTAGACAGCCTTCTGGCTAAGGAAGCTGCCTGTCCCGGGCTTGTCAGGCCAATGACAGTTAAACCTGCTAGCTAGCTTGCTGGCCAACGTAGTGACGGAACTAAGTTAGCTGCGGATTGTGAGAGTTTCACTTCACGCCTGTCAGTTGGCTAACTAGATGCTAGCTGGCAAGATACATCACCTTTCAGAAAGCTACGCAAGTCTGGTCTACAGCTATACACAAGTTCACTACATACAAACTGTAGCTATTTAACTATTATCGCAAACTACTTTGTGTGAAGTCGCTAGCAGCAGATCTAGCTAACTTATATGCTTCCGAGCTCGACATAATCTCTAGCCGAATCGGCCAGGTTTCAAACTGAAAATGTGCATGCAGAAAGCGCCCTCCAAGAAGGCGAACTAACGTTAGCTGGCTGGAAAGTTGTTTGTTTACTTACTATCATGCTATCTCAAGATTTCATTTGTCTCCAAGTCCACTGTTGTCCTGTCCGATGAAATAGGTAGACATCAATTACTCCATAAAGACACTAGCAAGCTAAATCATTAACCTCCATTTTCATTTACTCCCACCACTCGCCAAAACTAGAGTGAACCCGAGGACTAATTCGGAATGGCAGGCCTGTAAGCCAATGGTTAAGCAGTATAAAAAGTAAGAACCGCGCCTCCAGAAATAGCGACCAATTACATTTGGTGTAGGGGCGGGACATAATCATTTTCACAAATAGGGTAGACTGTCGCTGTCATCGCTGTTTGACAGTCCGGTCATGGTCATAGTTATATGATTTATGACCTTTGTGTTTTAGCTATCATATCTTATACTTGGAACTTTTAAATGAAACTTTGATATGTTATTTTAAAAGGGAAAGTATACTATGTTCCATATCAAATACATTTGTATTTGTCACATGCGCCGAATACAACAGGTGAGTTGCATTAACCAACAATTACATTTTAAGAAAAATACAACAAAAAAAGTTAGAGATAAGAAAAACTAATAATTAAGCAGCAGCAGTAAATAACAATAGCGGGGCTATATACAGGGGGTACCGGTTCAGAGTCAAAAGTGTCAATGTGCGGGGAACCGGTGTCGAGGTAATTGAGGTAATTATGTACATGCAGGTAGAATATTTAAAGTGGCTATGCATAGATAATAACATAGAGTAGCAGCTATGTTGTCAACTCTTTAAAGGGTATATATTTGTAATATATTTTTTTTATTTATTTCACCTTTATTTAACCAGGTAGGCTAGTTGAGAACTGTGACCTGGCCAAGATAAAGCAAAGCAGTGCAAAACAAACAACAACACAGAGTTACACATGAATAAAAAAACATACAGTCAGTAATACAGTAGAAAAAAGTCGATATAAAGTGTGTGCAAATGAGGTAGGTTAACGGAGGTAAGGCAATAAATAGGCAATAGTGGCGAAATAATTACAATATAGCAATTAAACACTGGAGTGATAGATGTGCAGAAGATGTAGAAATACAAGGGTGCAAAGTAGCAAAAATAAATAAAATAGATAACAGTATGGGGATGAGGTAGTTGGATGGGCTATTTACAGATAGGCTATGTACAAGTGCAGTGATCTGTGAGCTGCTCTGACAGCTGGTGCTTAAAGCTAGTGTGGGAGATATGTGTTTCCAGCTTCAGTGATTTTTGCAGTTGGTTCCAGTCATTGGCAGCAGAGAACTGGAAGGAAAGGCGGCCGAAGGAGGATCTGGCTTTGGGGGAGACCAGTGAAATATACCTGCTGGAGCATGTGCTACGGGTGTGTGCTGCTATGGTGACCAGTTAGCTGAGGATATGCTGGATTATAAATTGTATGTACATGGTTATTACAGCAGGGTCCATCATATAACAATTTTATGGTGGTTCAGTAATAATAATTATAAACTAGGTGGTTCGAGCCCTGAATTCTGATTGGCTGACAGCCGTGGTATATCAGGTCGTATACAAAACAATTATTTTTACTGCTCTAATTACGTTGGTAACCAGTTTACAATAGCAATAAGGCACCTCGGGGGTTTGTGATATATTGGGTACCACGGCTAAGGGCTGTGTCCAGGCACTCCATGTTGCGTAAACGGCAGGTTGCCTCGTGGTTAAGAGCGTTGGGTCAGGGTCACTGGTTTGAATCCCCAAGCCAACTAGGTGAAACATCTGTTGATGTGCCCTTGACCAAGATATTTAACCTCAATTGCTCATGTAAATCACTCTGGATAACAGTGTCTGCTAAATGACTAAAATGGAAGAGCAGCCCTTAGCTGTGGTATGGGCCTTATTGCTTAATTCTATACGGTTGACATAATAATTAACCTGGGAAAAGCCTGTCTGCCAGTCTCAGTATGAGGTGCATAGCTAATGGCCATGCAAAGGTTATGGATGCAGAAAAACAGTAGGCCTTCAGATAATTGCAGTACTTAACATTTGAACTAATACATTATGTAAGTTATTGACTGGCATGTCCTAGTCCACACTACAGCAGCAACATATCAGTAGCAAAGCTTTTTCTTCCATCCTCTCATCTCCCTTTTTTCCCTCTCTTAACACACACACACAGTCTCTCCCTCCCTCTCCCTACCCCTTCCTCCATCCCCTTCTCCTGCTGCAGGGTCCTGTCAGTACCAGTAAGGAGTCTCTGTGTGCTAAGTGGTTGTGATGTGTGGAATATAATTGTTTAATACTCAGCTATGTCACTCAAACATATTCATTCAAACCTTAAGACACTAACAACAGTGTGCAGTTTTAATTTGTTATAAAATACAATATCATACAGTATTAACACAGAAAAAACACTCAAATTATCTCTAACATTGACAGTGGTTTAATCAAGACATGTTTGATTAGATCAGGATTTAGATGAGGAATTCCTGTCCAGAATACATCACAGCTAATTTCTCTAACATGTTTATAGACATACTCACTATAGAATACTGAAATACTATCTAGTGTGTTGTGTAACAGTGTAGGTCCATAGTTTGCTTTTACATGATAGTAAAAATAGCCTAAATTAATTCCCATAAGATTTAAATGTGACATTTATAGATTCAGTGTCATCAGAGTGTGTCTGTATGTGTGTGTCAGGCCAGCCCTGCTATCTGTGCGGCCTCAGTTTGGATCTCTCTAGCCTGCTGGCAGTACCCTAGTGAAAGCTCCCTCACCCTTCTCACTTCCTGCATGGTCTCAATCAGGTTCTTCTCCAGCCTACAGTGCTCCTGATGAGTTGGTGCCACCTCCCTGACCTGCTCCGCCATTCGCTCCCCCCGACTAAGCAGCCAGTCTATCAGCACCTGGAGCTTGGTCCCGGCAGCGACTATTGCTATGGCGCCCTGGGAAAAGCCCCTGAGCTCATCCTGAGCCCATTGGAGTAGGCGAGGCAGAGACTTCTCTCCCTCATCCACAGACCTCAGCGGAACCACGGAGAGAGAGAAGTCATATCCCTTTATCGCCACGGTTACCCTGTAGCTGTCCTCTGTGAGAGAGAGAGAGAGAGAGAGAGAGAGAGAGAGAGATGGCTTCATTTGTAGTAGGAGTGAGAGGGGTAAAAAGAGGACAGTAAGAGGTATCTTTTGAAAAATAGATTTTTAGCTCAACAAAACTAACCTGGTTAAATAAAAGAGAAAGAAATAGAAAGGAAGGGCATGGCTCTGTTATGCCTGTGTGTGTGAGTGAGTGAGTGTGTGTGTATGCATGCGTGTGTCTCACCATACTCCTCCTGGATCTTCCTCACACACTCAGTCAGAGTCAGGGTGCTGCCATTGTTACAGTTGTAAGTGTGGCGGAGAGATATGACGCGTTCCTTCATGACATCATAGCTCTCCTGTTGTTGGTTGAACGTCTCGGCCACGTCAGAGAACCGCTGGTCCAAGTCCTTCACACCCACACGCTTCGGGACCAACTGACCATTCCGACTCACTGAAACACACACACACAAATACATAGTCAATAACACACACATACACACTTGTAATATGATCGTAATATGTGTGATTGAACCTGTGGGTGCTGGTCGAGGCTGTCTGGCCGACACTGGCTTCTCTGATTCTGGAAGCTTGGGGTGCAGTAGGGGCTGTCTCTGTAACACACGTTCCACTAAGTGTGAATGAGGTATAGGGCGGGTTATACTAATACGATCAATGTCTAATACTGTAACAACATACCTATTCTATTCAGTAGTTCGTGTTTCACTCAGTTGGTAATATTGTGGCATAACACTTCCTGATGCAGAAACATGTAGGTTGTGTGTTGTCATACATATAATGTTAATCCAATGGTGCATTGTATGTTTTTAAACAAGCCTATTTGAAAGTAGCCTAATGCATGTGTGATTATAATGTGCTTGTATGTATCTGATTCCACAAATGCCTCCCTCGGGTAAAAAATGTGGTTGCACTTGTTACTGTAAACACACCCAGACAATAAATCGTGTTTCTTTCCTATTCCCATATACAGTACCTCGTCGGTGTCTTCGGAAGGAAAAACACAGCGACAACAAAATAGCATAGACATTGCGGCTGAAATAAATTATCCCGAGATCCGACAGTTAATCCCCGCAATCAATCTCTCGTTATTGTTTGTCACAAAATTTATTTTTCTCTCTCTTTATCCAGGTCAATCCATCTCTGCCCTGCATTCCTGGTGACGTAATCTGTCATGGGACTTGGGGGAAAGTTTTGTAGCTGTGCTATAACAGATAGGACAGGTGCACCCAACTTCTATGCCGGAACTGTACAGGTGAAATGCATAGCTATACGTTTTAGCATTCAACAGTAAACAAAACAGACATTTGACACGTCAGCTCCGTCTTTTTCGGTAGTGCATTTCACTGGTGTAAAGTACTTAAGTAAAAATACTTTAAAGTACTACTTAAGTATTTTTGGGGGGGTATCTGTACTTTACTTTACTATTCATATTTTTGCCAACTTTTACTTTAACTTCTCTACATTCCTAAAGAAAATAATATAATTTCTACTCCCTACATTTTCCCTGACACCCAAAAGTACTTGTCATATTTTGACAGGAAAATTGTCAATTTCATGCACTTATCAAGAGAACATCACTGGTCATCGCTACTCTCCGATCTGGCCGATTCACTAAACACAAATGCTTCGTTTGTAAATTATGTGTGAGTGTTGGTGTGCCCCTGGCTATCCGTCAAACTATCTGGATTGCTTAAAATAAAGAATTTGAAATGATTTATACTTTTACTTTTGATACTTAAGTATATTTAAAACCAAATACTTTAACATTTTTACTTAAGTAGTATTTTACTGGGTGACTTTCACTTTTACTTTACTGGGTGACTTTCATTTTCTATTAAGGTATCTTTAGTTTTACTCAAGTATGACAATGTAGTACTTTTTCCAACGCTGGTGCCTTTATGAAACGACAAAACGGTAGTCTGCCTGCAAGAAATACACTTTTTTTCCATTCAGAATGAAAACGGACAAACGGAGGCGGTCTGTAAACGGACGCTAGACGGCGATATTTGACAGCCGCTGCTACTGATTCTACCACAACGGGGACCCGGAAGAAGTGATCTGGCCGGTTAGCTAACACATAAAATCAGAACCCACCTTTCTTAACTTCTTCTGTCAGCCAGCTAAACCAATATTATAGCCCAGCGGTTTACTCGCAGTGAGTCAACATCAAGAGTAGTGTATATACGAGCTGGACATGCCTATATATGTAGCTAGCTGCTGAACTGCACGCAGTCTATATAGCGTCATTACTACCAGGGTGTGCTGTGCGGTGGACTTTGGCAGCAGCAGATTGGGAGTTCTAGCTACTATTGCAAGCTAGCCAGTTTATACATACACATTATTATTGGTGCTTATTTGAATTTCCTGTCTTATGAGGCTATTGACAACCCTAAGCTAACTAAATATACACCTAATTTAGTAGCCAGCAGCTATGGCCAGCACCAGCATGGCTTCTGCAGCTGCAACAGGAGACAAACCCTCAGGTCCGGGTTCTAAGAAGAAGAATGAAAAGAAGTTGGCTTCCAAAGAGGAGTCCAGATTCCTGACCAGTATCATGGGCGTCATGAACAACCTAAGGAAACAGGTGTGTGCATGCGCGCCGTGTGTGTGTGTCTGTGTGTGTGTGTGTGTCTGTCTAACAGTGTGTGTTTTCTGCAGGGTACCCTATGTGATGTGATCTTGGTGGTTCAGGGGAAACATATTCCTGCTCACAGAGTGGTCTTAGCTGCAGCCAGCCACTTCTTCAGCCTCATGTTTACTAGTGAGTACACTACACACACTCGCATGCACACTCAACTTTGTTGTAACCCTATCTCCCTTACGTGTCACATTGGGTAATTAGAGGTGTCTCTCTCTCTATCACTCTCTATCTCTCTCTCCACATCTATCTCTCTCCATATCTCTCTCTAGCCAGCATGATGGAGTCTACCAGTCACGAGGTGGAGTTGAGGAGTGCTGAGCCTGAGATCATAGAACTGTTGGTGGAGTTTGTCTACACCGCTCGGTAAGACACACACACACACACACACACACAAATGTCCATCCATATGGGACACTTCAGACACAAAGCACACCCCAAACCGTGTGTGTGTTTCAGTATCTCAGTGAACAGCAGTAATGTCCAGTCTTTGCTGGATGCAGCCAACCAGTACCAGATAGAACCTGTGAAGAAGATGTGTGTTGACTTCCTAAAAGAGCAAGTCGATGCAACCAACTGTCTGGGTAAGACATGTCTAGATTCTATACATCTATAATAGTGTCTCTCAAATTCCCCTCCACGGTCCTTAACCTCTGGTCTGTCTCTAGGCATCTCTGCTCTAGCGGAGTGTTTGGACTGTCCAGAATTGAAGCTGTCAGCGGATGACTTTATCCATCAACACTTCACTGAGGTCTATAAATTAGATGAATTCCTCCAACTAAACGTCACACAGCTCACACAGCTGCTGCACCAAGACACACTCACTGTCCGGGCCGAGGACCAGGTAACATACACACACCAAGATACTTTACCTTGTTGTCATTAATGTGTGTAGACCCCCCCTCTATTTCTCTCTCCCTTCCTGTGTGTTTGTGTGTGTAGATCTATGAGTCTGCGGTGCGGTGGCTGAAGTATGATGTGTGTAACAGACAGAGTCACATGGTGGAGGTGTTGGGCTGTGTTCGCTTCCCTCTGGTGTCTAAAGCCTTCCTCTCTAAGACCGTCCAGGCTGAACCCCTCATACAGGACAATCCAGAGTGTCTCAAGATGGTCATCAGTGAGTACACACAGCTGTATATAGGTCTTACTATAAGCTGGGGTACCAGTGAGGATTTCCTACACTGAACAACTTGTTACAGCTTTTGATAAGTCATTGATAATAATCTGCAAAACATTTTCATGTCATTACATTAAGATATAGGGGGGATCATAGCTATGGTTGGTGCCTTGAAGGATTTGTCCAAAATTGTGTGACATAAAACATTACTTTTATGTCCTTGCATTTATGGCAATGTAAGTTGTCTTTATATCATATATTAAGCATTAATCAGTTAAATTAGACATTGAACTTGAACCTTGTAACAATCCTGGATCCAACTGTCAGTTTTTGTATAGAGATCTCAGAAATGCAGTGTAAATACATAACATTTTGTAAATGCTTTAAAAAAGTTAATACGATTGAAAAATCAAATGCCTCCAACCGAAAGAGGGATCTTACCTTGATACTTAAAACATTATTCTCACATATTTTAGAATGTAATAATAATTTGAATATCAAGGCCTAAAAAATTCATTATTCTTAAAGTGATGAGGGCCTACTTTTTCTTTGACACTTTTTGCATGCTTTTTTGGGAGAGGGGGGTTCTATATAAGGCCCTATACTGTATGTACAGTTATATAAATTATACGATTGTATAACATTGAGGTCCTTGAAAATTGCAATTAAGTGCTTGAAAAAGTCCCCAAAAGTCCTTGACTTTGACTTGCCAATGTCTGTATGAACCCTGCTGAGAGATGTGTGGTCCTCGGCCTATGGTGTAGTATAGGTGGAGTTATGGGACAATTTGCATATTAGTGGAACTGCATTTAAACTCATTTTTTTTGTTTCAAACCATTTTGACGTGTGGATCCCAATGTCACACATTGGCCCCATTATTTATGGGGGTGTGTGTAACCTCTTTTTTGTGTATCTAGGTGGGATGCGGTACCACCTGTTGTGCCCAGAGGATCGTGAGGAGTTGGGAGAGAACAGTCGCCCTCGACGTAAGAAACACGACTACAGGATTGCTCTGTTCGGAGGCTCGCAACCACAGTCCTGCAGATACTTCAACCCTAAGGTACACAAACACACACACACACCTTTGTAATCCTACATGTGCTTCAACTCAAAGAACATAGATAAGGCCAGTCTGTAGTTCATCTGCTCTCATTCAAGTATGTGGGGATGTTAATCAAACAGCTGAATCATTTCAAGTACGGGCCGTGTGTGTCCAGGACTACAGCTGGTCAGACATTCGTTGTCCGTTTGAGAAGCGTCGTGATGCCACGGCGGTGTTCTGGGATAATGTTGTTTACATCCTGGGAGGATCTCAGCTGTTCCCCATCAAGAGGATGGACTGTTACAACGTACTGAAGGACAGCTGGTACTCCAAACTAGGTATGGAAAGTGTGTGTGTGTTGTATTTTTGACTGAAATGGGAGTAGTGTGACTTGTGTTGCAACACAGAAAAGTGTGTGTGTGTGTTAGGGCTGGGTGATGTATTGTGAAAACCAGTATACCCCAGTATGGATTTTTATAATGCCATCTATAAAGGTATTTTGATACAGTGCTAAATAAATTAAAGTTCTACAAATTGGACTACTTCACTGTCAGTTTTGTCCTAGTTTGGTTGTGTATAAAACCATCAGATGAGAATGAGAAAAATATTGTGTGTTTGTTCTTACATTTTCTCTTCTGTAAACCAGGCCCCCCTACACCACGGGACAGTCTGGCTGCTTGCGCCTCTCAGGGCAAGATCTACACCTCTGGAGGGTCGGAAGTAGGTGAGTTTCACACACGCACCGGAGAACAGGGAAGTATTGGGCTGATGGCTTATCTATATTAGCATTGAAGCGTACCATTGTATTGAAGTATTTGTGCTTCTTTCTGTGTGTGTCTCTGTCCGTCTCTCCCTTCAGGAAGCTCAGCGTTGAACCTGTTTGAGTGTTATGACACGCGGTGTGAGTCGTGGCAGACCAAAGCCAGTATGTTGATGCCTCGCTGTAGCCATGGCAGCGTGGAGGCCAATGGGCTCATCTACGTCTGCGGAGGGTCCCTAGGCAACAACGTCTCTGGGAGGGTCCTCAGCAACTGTGAGGTCTATGACCCTGTTAAGGAGGAGTGAGTCTAATCACACATGCTATGGCTGCCCCCCGCACCTCTCTGATTCAGAGGGGTTGGGTTGAATGTGGAAGACACATTTCAGTTGAAGTCATTCAGTTGTACAACTGACTAGGTATCCCCTCCTTTCCCTTTCGTACGTACTCGCTCACACACACACACACCATACTCCTCTAGAAGTTAATAAATGTGTGTATCTTTAGATGGAGGGAGCTGAGTGGGATGAGGGAAGCCAGGAAGAATCACGGTCTGGTGTTTGTCAACAACAGAATCTACGCTGTGGGAGGAATGAACGGACTGGGTATGGCACACACACACACACACACACTCTGTAGGGTATGTTTGGGGTATATTTATATGTGTGAGTGTATAGGTGGGCTGGACTCGGTGGAGTATTATGACATCGTCAGGAATGAGTGGCACGTTGCCGCGGCGATGCCGTGGCGTGGGATGAACGTGAGGTGTGCTGCAGTCAGCGGAGTGATTTACGTACTGGCAGGTTTCAAGGGGGTCGGACGACTAGGACACATCCTGGAGTACCACACTGACACTGACAGGTACACACACTCACACACATTTATGTAACATTCCCTGTGTGTTTTATCTTACTCCTTTGTGTGTGTGTGTGTGTGTGTGTGTGTGTGTGTGTGTGTGTGTGTGTGTGTGTGTAGGTGGGTGACGTGCAGTAAGGTGAGAGCATTCCCTGTCACCAGCTGCCTGATCTGTGTGGTGGACACCTGTGGAGCCAAGGAAGAGGAGACTGAGTCAACACACACTCACACAGTACCCCCATCATCATCCACAGCATAACCCAGGGTCTTTGTTTCATCTGTTGTGCTTTTATTTGGAGGACGAGAGCTGGTCAGTGTGGTATGAAACTGCTGTAGTGAATCATGTTGAAGCTTCAAATTGACAGAAATCATAGAGAACACACTCTTTGAGGTGAGGTGCTAACTATCAGAACATAGAACTGGGAAAATACTAACATGAAAGTCACGCAGTGATGATTGTCTTCATTTTTAAAGCTACAGACGAACGACTGATCTAAGAGCTCTCAGCTGATACTTAGTCTCAACTAAACATGTTTTTATCAGACCTGGGTCAAATACTTTTAAGTACTTGAAAGTAGATAGCACTTTTGGAACTAATCCATTGGTTTTATTTTACTGTGTAAATGAAATCAAGTGCAGCTCAAGCATTTGAAAATGATTCTATACTATGTATTTTATGCTATTGTGTGTATTTAATTGTACTGTTTTATATTCTACTGTAATGGAATTATGTAATGTCTGAGGTTATAGAAGAAACATTTGCATTTTTACTACTGTATGTACAGTCGTGGCCAAAAGTTTTGAGAATGACACAAATATTAATTTCCAAAGTTTGCTGCTTCAGTGTTATTAGATATTTTTGTCAAATGTTACTATGGAATACTGAAGTATAATTACAAGCATTTCATAAGGTTCAAAGGCTTTTATTGACAATTACATGAAGTTGATGCAAAGAGTCAATATTTGCAGTCTTGACCCTTCTTTTTCAAGACCTCTGCAATCCACCCTGGCATGCTGTCAATTAACTTCTGTGCCACATCCTGACTGATGGCAGCCCATTTTTGCATAATCAATGCTTGGAGTTTGTCAGAATTTGTGGGGTTTTGTTTGTCCACCCGCCTCTTGATGATTGACCACAAGTTCTCAATGGGATTAAGGTCTGGGGAGTTTCCTGGCCATAGACCCAAAATATCTATGTTTTGTTCCCCGAGCCACCTAGTTATCACTTTTGCCTTATGGAAGGTGCTCCATCATGCTGGAAAAGGCATTGTTTGTCACCAAACAGTTCCTAGGTGGTTGGGAGAAGTTGCTCTCGGAGGATGTGTTGGTACCATTCTTTATTCATGGCTGTGTTCTTAGGCAAAATTGTGAGTGAGCCAACTCCCTTGGCTGAGAAGCAACTCCGCACATGAATGGTCTCAGGATGCTTTACTGTTGGCATGACACAGGACTGATGGTAGCGCTCACCTTGTCTTCTCCGGGCAAGCTTTTTTCCAGATGCCCCAAACAATCGGAAAGGGGATTCATCAGAGAAAATTACTTTACCCCAGTCCTCAGCAGTCTAATCCCTGTACCTTTTGCAGAATATCAGTCTGTCCCTGATGTTTTTCCTGGAAAGAAGTGGCTTCTTTCCTGCCCTTCTTGACACCAGGCCATCCTCCAAAAGTCTTCGCCTCACTGTGCGTGCAGATGCACTCATACCTGCCTGCTGCCGTTCCTGAGCAAGCTCTGTACTGGTGGTGCCCCGATCCCGCAACTGAATCAACTTTAAGAGACGGTCCTGGCGCCTGCTAGACTTTCTTGGGCGCCCTGAAGGCTTCTTCACAACAATTGAACCGCTCTCCTTGAAGTTCTTGATGATCCGATAAATTGTTGATTTAGGTGCAATCTTACTGGCAGCAATATCCTTGCCTGTGAAGCCCTTTTTGTGCAAAGCAATGATGACGGCACGTGTTTCCTTGCAGGTAACCATGGTTGACAGAGGAAGAACAATGATTCCAAGCACCAACCTCCTTTTGAAGCTTCCAGTCTGTTATTCGAACTCAATCAGCATAAGAGTGATCTCCAGCCTTGTCCACGTAAATACTCACACCTGGGTTAACAAGAGAATCACTGACATGTCAGCTGGTCCTTTTGTGGCAGGGCTGAAATGCAGTGGATTTTTTTGGGGGGGGGATTCAGTTCATTTGCATGGCAAAGAGGGACTTTGCAATGAATTGCAATTCATCTGATCACTCTTCATGACATTCTTGAGTATATGCAAATTACCAGTCATACAAACTGAGGCAGCAGAATTTATATTTGTTATTCTCAAAACCTTTGGCCACGACTGTATGTGATGACTGTTACATGAAAGTGAAAATAAACAGAAAGCTGGAATTAACATGTTTTTATTTGGTTACTAATAGTAACTCATACTGTGGGCAGGTTGGGTTGCTATGTGGACATTGAGACTAATGATAAGAACAATAAACACATCTTCATTGAGTATACACATTTTATTAAAAACAGTTCAAAAGGCGCAATGCATTGTGTAGACTCATGCTGACAATGTGACATCAGCTGCTTGTTAGGATGGCATTAGCTGCCGTAAAGGCCTCACGAAGGCCATACGTATACATACTTTATATGTCCTAATTAAAAGGAAGAGTTTCATCAGATAGAAATGTTAATCGAAACGCAGCATTTAATTCATGGATTAATGCTTCCTAAAATAGTGTACCAATACCACAGGCCATCTCTTCTGTTCATCCCACTCCTCTCTCTAAGCTGTGAAAAGAGGAACAACATTTATTTATGAGCACCACGTTGACTAGAAAGAACCTACATTAGGCTCCTCACTCCTAGCTCTCTCACTCTTCATCTTCTTCCTCCGTCATCAGCAGAGAAAACCTGTTGTTTATCTCCTGGGAGGTAGGGGCTCCTCCCCTTCTCCCTCCTTTCTCTCCTCCTCCTCTCCTCCTCCTCCCTGATGATGATGAGGGTAGTGTATTTAGGGTGCAGTTCTCCAGAGCAGCCAGTAGGGAGCGGTAGATATGCCCAGAGAGAGGAGCTGCAGCCAGAACAGACTCAGGAGAACAACCCCCTCTCAGACGGCCAACCAAACCATGGACCAGACTCCCACTGAATAACCTGGAGGACAGAGGGACAGTATGGTTCAAACAGGGGTAGGGGCAGTTTGTGTGTTTGTGTGTGTGTGTGCGCTTGCGTTACCTACCATGCTGTCTCTGGTTCAGGCAGGGGCAGACACAGTAGCTGGTTCAGACTGAGCACACTCCACAGGCAGGCCTGCCATTGGCTGAGGGAATGAGCCACGCCCACATCGAAACCCCGCCTGTCTCCTGGTCGCAGGCGAAGCTTCATCCACAGGTTCCGTTCTGCGGCTGAGTTAGAGCGAGAACTGGTTTAGTGTGTATGTTGGTGTTCGAAAGAACAAGACTGTACAACCAAATATTTGGGCCCTTTGCAATATGATGTTTTTTTGTGAATCTAACTAAAGTGTTTGTGTGTGTGTTTGTGCACACATTTACGCACATGCCTGTGTGTTTGCATGTGTGCACACTGCCCCTACCTGTGTTCTGGTTCTGTCCAGGAGGAGTGTTCCGGGCCATCTCTCCATGGACCATACCCAGCAGCAGAGCCTGTACCTGGGGTAGAGAGGGAAAAGGTCTGGCCTCTCTCCTCCAGAACCCAGTCACTCCAAGGGCCAGCCTAAGGTGAGGAGGTAGGGGGGACAGAGAGGACTCCTTCACCCCCAGAACATCATACAGCACCTCCAGCCGCACTGACACAGGAGCCTATGGAGAGAGATGGAGCGAGGGAGAGAGGGAGGGGTGGGGGGTTAGTAAAATCAAAAGGAAGATGACACTATGGACAAAAAAGTAACAATCTTGGGGAAAAAAGTAGACTGAGTATGTTGTTATGGTTACCAGGCATAGTGTGTTGATATTGTTACCTGCCAGTGTGTTGCTATGATTACCTTCCAGAGAGTTATGGTTACCTGGCAGAGTGTCTCAAGGTGTAGCCTGGTTCCAGGGGTGTGTGGCTCCACCTGGCTCTTCCTCAGGTTCAGATCGTGTCTGTCGTACTCCTCCACAAACACACTCATACCTCTGTCACTCTCCACAGCGCTAGGGGCGTTGTTCTCACCCTGACCACTGCCTGAGGAAGGCTCTGCACCCCCCCTTACCCACTCCCCGTTTCTGACCTCTGCCCCTTCCCCTCCTCCCCCACTGCCTTCCTCCCCTCCCCCTTTCTCCCTGTCCCTCTACCTGGGTCTCCTGTCCACCTTGTCTCTGGGCCCTGTGACCCTCTCCCCACCCCGTCTCTTCCCTCTCCCCCTTTTCCTGATTGGCCAGTAGGATCCCGTAGAGGGCCTGTCGTATGGCCGTGGCACTGCAGTGGCTGCTGGGTAGTCGGCTGTTCTCCACCTGAGGGATGAGCAGCACCCTCCTGAGCTCCAGGACATCCAGCACCAGGGGGGGCCATCGCCCCGCTCCCTGCGGCCCAGCACAGCCACTCTGGCAGCGGGCAGGGAGTAGCGGCCCACAGCCCTTCTGGCGACCTGGATGAGCCTCCAGAAAACCAGGTAGAGAGACGGCTCTGAGGGGTCAGATGGTACTCTTGCATGCCTGACCAGAGCACAGAACACAGGCCGGACTTCTCTCCTCCTCTCCCTCTCCCCCCTCCTCTTTCTAATCCTCCTGTCAGTCTCCCCACCTCCTCCAGAGCCTCCTCAGGTCCAGGGAAGGAGGAGAGCCAGAGAAGGAGGCCCTCTATATGGGATGGTCTCCCTCCGCCCCTGTCTCCCCCCCTGCCTCCCCTTTTCCCTCCCGTGGTTAGCTGAGGGAGGAGTGTGTGTATGTGTTTGTAGGTTTGTTCTGTGGTGTAGTCATTCCCTGCCAGGACAGCACACAGCGGCAGAAGTTCCCGGTTCATTCCCCTGAAGTGCTGGCACATCCCACTGACCGTGTAGCGCTTGGCTGGGATGTAGTGATTTGGAGGGGAACCGCTAACACTGGCCCATTGGAAGAACCGGAACGGAATATAACCACCTGGAAATAGAGGCAGGAGAAAGGGATGAGAGAGAGGAGGGGGGAAGGGGTAAGATAAAAACTGGAAGGAGAAATCACTTCCTGGTCTGGCTCCACCCACCGGGCAAGTCAAAGATGTAAAAGTCACTGTCATTGGTCAGAACTGGACAGCCCCACTGATTGGCCAGGCAGGCAATCTCCCAGTCTGCCTCAGCGGGGCACTGGACCAACGGGACACCTCGCTGGGAGAGGACCTGAGGGAGGGACAGAAAAAAAAGAATGGGATGTGAAAAAGGAAAAGAGTGGTGTGTATGAGTGCGCCTGTGTGTGTGTGTGTGTGTACCTGGATGAAGACGTGTCTTGTGAGGAGGGGGAGGACGGAGCCGTGTCGGCCCCGGGACAGAGACTCAGCCTCTTGAATCTTACTCCGCAGCCGCTGCCTCAGGGTGGACAGCTTCTTATCACTGGGGTCCATGCCTGACACACACACACACCAGGGTTTCCGTTAGGAAAATGTGGCACCGGACAACATGACCGGGAAGATTAAAATTTTCAGGCCCTTTGAGAAATCTATCGGGCCCATATACATTGCGTGCATGTACCCATTTGCCAATATACAATTCACAGGAAAACACCATTCTAAACAGCGCACCTGGGAAAACACCATTCTAAACAGCGCACCTGGGAAAACACCATTCGAAACAGCGCACCTGGGAAAACACCATTCGAAACAGCGCACCTGGGAAAACACCATTCGAAACAGCACACCTGGGAAAACACCATTCTAAACAGCGCACCTGGGAAAACACCATTCTAAACAGCACACCTGGGAAAACGGCATTCTAAACAGCACACCTGGGAAAATGGCATTCTAAACAGCACACCTGATAGCGGTTATAAAGAGGGCGAATTTAAAGATGCAACAACTAGAATGGGTTGCTAATATGACTAGGATTGTGCCAAAAGGAAGTGAATATGAAAACCAATAGAATAGGGAAGTAAATGGAAATACATGTGCCAAAATGATATAATTGCTCCTGTCTGTACAGAAATAAATAAAATCATTCAATATACTTCACCAGAAAGCATTATTTAGCCACAGAGGAAACAAGGATTATTAGCAAAAAAAAATAGCTATGGCTTGTTTCAAATCACAAGCTTGTAGGCCTATGCCTATTTGGGAAGTCCGCAATTTGGGCAGACGGCGTGGCAATAAGCCAAGCTGGTTATTAAGTTGCGGGTGTCAGTGAAAAACATCCAAAATATGTTTAAAGATAATGTGTCTTGAGTATAATTTAAAATGTTGAGACATGAAGAAGGGGAGGGATGTGTGGCGAAGATACTGTATAGGCGAGTCTCTCTCTTGCTCATTCATTGTTTAATTGTGTGAATGTAGGAAAGTGTTGTTGTTTTTTACATCCATTGTGAATTATAATATATTAACTTTCAAAAATCTTTCCAACAATCTCCCCCTCGATAATCACCAATCCTCGGTGTGAAAGAGCAATGGAAGTTATAGGCTACTGCTGCATTGGCCTATAGGCTATGAGTTCCATGCGCTCATTTCTTTAGCCGCCAATGGATCACGGTGTATCAATGTGTCCGTATGGCAGAGGCTGGTGCTCTCGCATTAGTTGACTTAAGTTTTAGAATGGAATAATTTTTATTCAGATGTTTATGATTACCATTTGATAATGATTTTGAGAATTGAAAAGTTTATTATTGAAATGAAACGGTTCCGCGAAAATGTGCATATGAAAATCATAACTGGCATGCAGAACGATCTGCACAACTCTGCCAGGACCTAGGATCAAGGGAGACACTCAAGTTTTTTAATACTATATCTCTTGACACATTAATGAAAATAATCATGGCCTCTAAACCGTCAAGCTGCATACTGGACCCTATATTCCAACTAAACTACTGAAAGAGCTGCTTCCTGTGCTTGGCCCTCGTATGTTGAACATAATAAACGTCTCTCTATCTACCGGATGTGTACCAAACTCACTAAAAGTGGCAGTAATAAAGCCTCTCTTGAAAAAGCCAAACCTTGACCCAGAAAATCTAAAAAACTATCGGCCTATATCGAATCTCCCATTCCTCTTAAAAAAAAATGAAAAAGCTGTTGCGCAGCAACTCACTGCCTTCCTGAAGACAAACAATGTATATGAAACGCTTCAGTCTGGTTTTAGACCCCATCATAGCACTGAGACTGCACTTGTGAAGGTGGTAAATGACCTTTTAATGGCGTCAGACCGAGGCTCTGCATCTGTCCTCGTGCTTCTAGACCTTACTGCTGCTTTTGATACCATCAATCACCACATTATTTTGGAAAGATTGGAAACCCAAATTGGTCTACACGGACAAGTTCTGGCCTCGTTTAGATTTTATCTGTCAGAAAGATATCAGTTTGTCTCTGTGGATGGTTTGTCCTCTGACAAATCAACTGTAAATTTCAGTGTTCCACAAGGCTCCGTTTTAGGACCACTATTGTTTTCACTATATATTTTACCTCTTGGTGATGTCATTCGGAAACATAATGTTAACTTTCACTGCTATGCGGATGACACACAACTGTACATTTCGATGAAACAAAATTGCCCTCACTGCAAGCCTGTGTTTCAGACATAAGGAAGTGGATGGCGGAAAATGTTCTACTTTTAAACTCGGACAAAACAGAGATGCTAGTTCTAGGTCCCAAGAAACAGAGAGATCTTCTGTTGGATCTGACAATTAATCTTGATGGTTGTACAGTCATCTCAAATAAAACCGTGAAGGTTACTCTGGATCTCTCTTTTGACTAACATATCAAGACTGTTTCACGGACAGCTTTTTTCCATCTACGTAACATTGCAAAAATCAGAAACTTTCTGTCCAAAAAGGATGCAGAAAAATGTATCCATTCTTTTGTCACATCTAGGTTAGACTACTGCAATGCTCTCCTTTCCGACTACCCGGATAAAGCACTAAATAAACGTCAGTTAGTGCTAAACACTGCTGCTAGAATCTTGACTAGAACCAAAAAATGTGATCATATTACTCCAGTGCTAGCCTCTCTACACTGGCTTCCTGTTAAGGCAAGGGCTGATTTCTAGGTTTTACTGCTAACCTACAAAGCATTACATGGGCTTGCTCCTACCTATCTTTCTGATTTAGTATGCTGTACATACCTACACATACGCTACGGTCACAAGACGCAGGTCTCCTTACTGTCCCTAGAATTTCTAAGCAAACAGCTCGAGGCAGGCCTTTCTCCTATAGAGATCCATTTATATGAAATGGTCTGCCTATCCATGTGAGAGACACAGACTCGGTCTCAACCTTTAAGTCTTTATTGAAGACTTGTCTCTTCAGTAGGTCCTATGATTGAGTGTAGTCTGGCCCAGGAGTGTGAAGGTGAACGGAAAGGCACTGGAGCAACGAACCACCCTTGCTGTCTCTGCCTGGCCGGT
Source organism: Brachymystax lenok tsinlingensis (assembly GCA_030435695.1). NCBI lineage: Eukaryota > Metazoa > Chordata > Actinopteri > Salmoniformes > Salmonidae > Brachymystax > Brachymystax lenok. The sequence goes on from CM059806.1 coordinate 22,838,450, forward strand.
TCCCCTCTCTCCACTGGGATCCTCTGCCTCTAAACCTATTACAGGGGCTGAGTCACTGGCTTACCGGTGCTCTTCCATGTCGTCCCTAGGAGGGGTGCGTCACTTGAGTGGGTTGAGTCATTGACGTGATTCCTGTCCGGGTTGGCGCCCCCCCCCCTTGGGTTGTGCCGTGGCGGAGATCTTTGTGGGCTATACTCGGCCTTGTCTCAGGATGGTAAGTTGGTGGTTTAAGATATCCCTCTAGTGGTGTGGGGGCTGTGCTTTGGCAAAGTGGATGTGGTTATATCCTGCCTGTTTGGCCCTGTTCGGGGGTATCGTCGGACGGGGCCACAGTGTCTCCCGACCCCTCCTGTCTCAGCCTCCAGTATTTATGCTGCAGTAGTTTATGTGTCGGGGGGCTAGGGTCAGTCTGTTATATCTGGAGTATTTCTCCTGTCTTATCCGGTGTCCTGTGTGAATTTAAGTATGCTCTCTCTAATTCTCTCTCTCTTTCTTTCTATCTCTCGGGGGGACCTGAGCCCTAGGACCATACCTCAGAACTACCTGGCCTGATGACTCCTTGCTGTCCCCAGTCCACCTGGCCCTGCTGCTGCTCCAGTTCAACCTGCGGCTATGGAACCCTAACCTGTTCACCAGACATGCTACCTGTCCCAGACCTGCTGTTTTCAACTCTCTAGAGACAGCAGGAGTGGTAGAGATACTCTGAATGATTGGCTATGAAAAGCCAACTGACATTTACTCCTGAGGTGCTGACCTGTTGCACCCTCGACAACCACTGTGATTATTATTATTTGACCCTGCTGGTCATCTATGAACATTTTAACATCTTGGCCATGTTCTGTTATAAACTCCACCCGGCACAGCCAGAAGAGGACTGGCCACCCCTCATAGCCTGGTTCCTCTCTAGTTTCTTCCTAGGTTCTGGCCTTTCTAGGGAGTTTTTCCTAGCCACCGTGCTTCTACACCTGCATTGCTTGCTGTTTGTGGTTTTAGGCTGGGTTTCTGTACAGCATTTTGTGACATCAACTGATGTAAGAAAGCTTTATAAATCAATTTGATTGATTGATTGAAATGGTAGGATAAATCTTCCCCAAACTTGAAACCCACGTGCCGCCTATGAAGCCTTTATAAAATAATTGCCTCCACGTTTCCATGGTCAGATTTTGACTATAGGCTACTTTGAAGCAATGTAAGACATGCCTCATAATATGAAATAAAACATTCAAGTTTCAAGCAATTAAGTATGTTTTAAAAATGCATACTGCCTCCAGCTCACATTGTAAAGTGGTTGGTGACGCACTGATAGCCTGTTGCCTGCACTTGAATGGTGAACGGGTGGCGCACTTCAATTACCAGTTGAGAAATAAAAAAGCTATTTTTAATTGTGAACTAAAACTGTTTTTAACACGCAATAACATTTAGAATTGTTGAGCAATGAAAGGGCTTATAAAAGCACATTTTACTCCAGCAGCAACCAGATGAGAACCTGCAGGAGAAATCCCGCTCAAAATAGGCTCTGAATGCTGTGCGCATATGATAGTTGTGTTGGATAAATAAGATATCAGATGACTAACAAAAATACACAAAGGCCAATTTAATTCCACTAAATTATGCAAATGAACCTATAGACCGATAAGCATGACAGTCAAATGTATTTACATAAATTAATAAAAAGCGTTATTTTGCAATGGGATTTTTTTTTCTCGCTGTCATTTTGGCCGGCAAAAGTTTTATATATTGCCTTTGAATTTTTTGGGTGAGGACAAAAGCCAGCTAACAGAGACCCTGACACACACACACATCATCATCATCATTATTATTGACGATCACTAGAGTCGATCATGATTTTCCTCCTATTGGATTTTATTCATGGGGCTTCAGAAGTTACGGAGGAGGCAGATTCGTGAGCCACAGATCCTGTTGCAAACACACACAGACACACGCACACAAACACCTCCTCCTCCTCCTCCTTACCTCCATCCAGCACCACATATGGCTGTATGTTGCAGGCCTCCAGTGCAGAGATGAAGGAAGACAGTAGGGCAGCGAAGGCATCGTAGTCCCCTCCGTGTGCCTGATCCAGTCCATGGTTTAGATAGAGCCTGAAGAACAGACTACAGCCATCTATCACAAGTCTGCTGTCTCTAAACCTGACGTCCTGGAACAAGCCCCTGTTACCCTCCACATAGCTGGTCAGACCATGGACACCCATCACATCATATATAGACTGCCCTGGAGGGAGAGAGTGAGGGAGAAAGAGAGGGAAGGAGTGTGGCGAAAGATAGGGGGTGTGGAGAGAGAGAGATAACGGTTCCTACAAGCAAGTATACAGAGTTACATCAACAGGATTTAAGTATAAACTGTGTACTCTTGTCTACACTACAGATTATTGCTATTCTGGAGAATGTGTTCATCCTGATCTTGTTTAGAGGCTGACTGTGGTCAGGGAAAAACATATTTCCTGGAAAACAACGTGACGAGGCGCAGACCTTGCTATGCAGTGTGCATAGCCTATTGTACTAACGTGAAATATAAAACGACACGGATATATGTATGCACCACATTAGATATGATCCAGACGTTGCCGTGCATATTGTATTGATGTGAAATATAAAATTAGACAGATAAATATGCACGTTAAATGTCATAAAACTCACAGTTTCACTTCAAAAGAAACTCCCCTATCGACATGGCAAGTTTACTTCCTGCTACTTCAAAACAAGATCGAAAGGAACCATGGGAGATTGAGTTTATTCGTCAGACAGGAAGACGAGGACTTTCAAATTGTATTTTTGTTTAACTAAGCCAGTTACGAACAAGTTCTTATTTGCAATGACAGCCTACCCCCAGCCAAACCCTAACGACGCTGGGTCAATTGTGCACTGCCCCATGGGACTCCCAATCATAGGTGGTTTGATACAGCTTGGAATCGAACAAGGGTCTGTAGTGACACCTCCAGCACTGAGATGCAGTGCCTTAGACCACTGCGCCACTCTCTCGGGAGCCCCTGAATCCACTTGCTAAATTTAATTGTATAAAAAAACAACCCATTGCAAAATAAAATATAATTTTATTATTCTCACTGAAGATTTTATGTAAAAGACATGTGTCCTTGCAATGCATCAGTTCACTGTTCAGCTGGCCTTAGGGGGGCCACATTTAAAATACCCAAATGCGGGACAACAGGATGATTTTGCGAGTCATTCGCAAGACAGTGTAGTCTACATGAATATTATTTTGTGTTGAGCACAGTCATTAAGCACTGCAGAAGGCAGCTGAGTTTACACAGAAAGGGAGAGAAACTGAGAAACAGTCCTAGACATTCAACAGTTCCGGGAGAGAGGATTGAAAGATTTCTTTCTAGGTAGGCTATATAGCTAGCTCATCCGTCTTCCGGGGAAGATCAAATAGGCTATGTCTGGGATGGTTCAAACAGGACCATAGATACACCATTCCAGTGGAGGCTGCTGAGGAGAGAACGGCTCATAATAATGACTGGAACAGAGCGAATGGAATGGCATCAAACACATGAGGTGTATATGAATGCCCTGACTTCTGCAGAGGCGGAATCACTGTAAATGCTGCACAGCCAATGCAGACATCTGTGCCTTTTGGAGCCAATTCATGCTTGAATCTAAAATGTGGTTGGAGGCACCATTTGGATGGTGTGATGCAATTGTGGAACCTCCAGAGGCACTCAGAGGCCAAATTGAGCTCCATACTGCATCGCAATGCACCTCTCAAATGTTTTAACAATGTGGAGGGCTCTGTATAGCTCTGCATTGACATGATTGGTTGATGGTAGGTGAGGGCTGGAGGTCCTGTATAAACACAAACTCACTTCCTTGACAACTTCCTTCACAACAGCTCTGCACTGCTCTGTGAAGTGCAAGAGGTATGCATGCCCTGACTTCTGCAGAGGCTGAATCACTGTAAATGCTGCACAGCCAAGGCAGATGTCAGATTACCAAGCAGCGCTTTTAACCTAGGCTACAATTTTACATGTAGGCAAATTATTTATGCAGGCTACATTTAGGCAAAATATATTTAAATACGATTTAAATGTTGGCCTTTCAGAAGCAATTTTTCTACTTCTGAATTTCTGGCTCAGACAGACCCATTTATCTATTTCAGTTGTAGGCTACTCTTATTAGCCTTTTAAATCACTGTGAATGACCTAGGTCCTAGAATAGACCCATGTTTCCATATTAAAACAGTAAAAAATATATATATTTGAATTTGGGATGGTTTATCTTCAGTTTGGGTTAGCTAGAGTTAGTCTTAAACCCTGTATGTATGTAGCAGGTTAACTAGAATCGGCCAGAAAGTTGAACTCAGACTAGAGAGCTTCACTTGACTTGGCCGGAGCTGTCCAATTTTGGGGGAATTGCATACTGCCTCCGTTATAAAACAAAGTGAACTATCACCAGCCTGGATTCACACACAGCTGGATTCACACACAGCAGCAAAAAAAGGTTGATCAAATGCAGTGAAGGCTGATCTGCATTAAATAGCAATGGAGAGTGCATTCATATCCGCTTTGTACAATCGTATTTGACGCTAGTCTGTGAATCCGGTGTTTTTCTTTTAATTTCACCTTTATTTAACCAGGTAGGCTAGTTGAGAACAAGTTCTCATTTACAACTGCGACCTGGCCAAGATAAAGCACAGCAGTTCGACACATACAACAGCACAGTTACACATGGAATAAACAAACATACAGTCAATAATACAGTAGAAAAAAAAAGTAAATATAAAGTGAGTGCAAATGAGGTGTACGCGTGGAGTTTGAGGATGTGCATGATGCACTGTTCCGAGTTGTCAAATGAGGGTTCCTATGGTCATGAAAATTCTGGAAAAGTCATGGAATTGTATTATTGTGTTTTTCTTTTTAATTATACACTGCTCAAAAAAATAAAGGCAACACTAAAATAACACATCATAGATCTGAATGAATGAAATAATCTTATTAAATACTTTTTTCTTTACATAGTTGAATGTGCTGACAACAAAATCACAAAAATTATCAATGGAAATCAAATTTATCAACCCATGGAGGTCTGGATTTGGAGTCACACTCAAAATTAAAGTGGAAAACCACACTACAGGCTGATCCAACTTTGATGTAATGTCCTTAAAACAAGTCGAAATGAGGCTCAGTAGTGTGTGTGGCCTCCACGTGCCTGAATGACCTCCCTACAACGCCTGGGCATGCTCCTGATGAGGTGGCGGATGGTCTCCTGAGGGATCTCCTCCCAGACCTGGACTAAAGCATCCGCCAACTCCTGGACAGTCTGTGGTGCAACGTGGCGTTGGTGGATGGAGCGAGACATGATGTCCCAGATGTGCTCAATTGGATTCAGGTCTGGGGAACCGGTGGGCCAGTCCTTAGCATCAATGCCTTCCTCTTGCAGGAACTGCTGACAGACTCCAGCCACATGAGGTCTAGCATTGTCTTGCATTAGGAGGAACCCAGGGCCAACCGCACCAGCATATGGTCTCACAAGGGGTCTGAGGATCTCATCTCGGTACCTAATGGCAGTCAGGCTACCTCTGGCGAGCACATGGAGGGCTGTGCGGCCCCCCAAAGAAATGCCACCCCACACCATGACTGACCCACCGCCAAACCGGTCATGCTGGAGGATGTTGCAGGCAGCAGAACGTTCTCCACGGCGTCTCCAGACTTTGTCACGTCTGTCACGTGCTCAGTGTGAACCTGCTTTCATCTGTGAAGAGCACAGGGCGCCAGTGGCGAATTTGCCAATCTTGGTGTTCTCTGGCAAATGCCAAACGTCCTGCACGGTGTTGGGCTGCAAGCACAACCCCCACCTGTGGACGTTGGGCCCTCATACCACCCTCATGGAGTCTGTTTCTGACCGTTTGAGCAGACACATGCACATTTGTGGCCTGCTGGAGGTCATTTTGCAGGGCTCTGGCAGTGCTCCTCCTTGCACAAAGGCGGAGGTAGTGGTCCTGCTGCTGGGTTGTTGCCCTCCTACGGCCTCCTCCACGTCTCCTGATGTACTGGCCTGTCTCCTGGTAGCGCCTCCATGCTCTGGACACTACGCTGACAGACACAGCAAACCTTCTTGCCACAGCTCGCACTGATGTGCCATCCTGAATGAGCTGCACTACCTGAGCCACTTGTGTGGGTTGTAGACTCCGTCTCATGCTACCACTAGAGTGAAAGCACCGCCAGCATTCAAAAGTGACCAAAACATCAGCCAGGAAGCATAGGAACTGAGAAGTGGTCTGTGGTCACCACCTTCAGAACCACTCCTTTATTGGGGGTGTCTTGCTAATTGCCTATAATTTCCACCTGTTGTCTATTCCATTTGCACAACAGCATGTGAAATTTATTGTCAATCAGTGTTGCTTCCTAGGTGGATTGTTTGATTTCACAGAAGTGTGATTGACTTGGAGTTACATTGTGTTGTTTAAGTGTTCCCTTTATTTTTTTGAGCAGTGTATTATCTACATATCAGCCATGATCAAAATTAGGCCTACCATTCAGGGCGTCTGTGTGTGTGGGTTGTGCAACATCTGCGTGTGTGCCACTGCGACTGGGTAGTTGATGGAGGAGAGAGATTTCATCAGCAGGTAGCCTATAAAATAATGATAGACTAACTAAATAGATCATTCAAAACATAATAAGCCATGCTTCAACTGTCTCGCTAGTTAACGTTTTAGCTATAGGACTAAGCATTAATGTAATTGACTCGTTGTCGCCTCATCGGACACGTTATTTGAAACCTGGGATTCCCCTCTATTAATTAAAAACAGTAGGCTATGTAATTCAGACAGATAAAAAAATAAATAAATGCCTAATTGACAAATAGCTTCCATGGTGTGCATATATCTCTCCCCTAAAACATTCATATTTTAGCCTACGGTTATAGATAAACATGTCTTCTACCTTGCTTTGAATTAATTACTTTTAATTTAACCTTTATTTAACTGAAGTAGCCTACATTATCAATTTTATCCCTGATTCATTGAATGAGGGAATAATTATATAAAGACATGAAAGTATTTGGTTGTAATGTTTATATTCTTTATTAAGGGTGACCAACCATCCTCCAGGAGACCTACTGGATGTGCAGGTTTTAGTTTGAGCCCCGCTATAATACACCACAGCCTAAACATCAGCTGCTCAACAGGACCTTGATAGGCAGACTCGGGTGTGTTTCAGGGCTGAATCAAAAGCCTGCACATCCAGTAGCTGGGGGGGTTGATCATATGTATTTTATGCAGTAGCCTAACAGTGCAGTTATTTTACTTTGTGGGGGGTTAAGTGTCTTGATCAAAGGCACAACGGCAGGAGATAGTAGGATTACATGGGATCAGAGACCAGCAGCTTTCTAGTGTCAATTCCACATTCATGCTGATTTATCCATATAGGCCACATAGACACCACCAATTGTTGGTCATGGAAATTTGGTTAAAAGTCATGGAATTCCATCTGTCAAAAATGTGTATGAACCCTTAACAGTCAATAATCAGAGGTCTCTATAACATAATATAATTTGGGAATTTCTGTGAACATAGTCTAACAAACAAAAGCTGAATATGAAATTATAATAGTAGTCAGTGAGTGATGGATTTATAGTATAATAAAACTATCTTAATGTAGCCTACTGGGCCTACTGGACCTAATGGATGATGGATCTCATTTCTCTTTCCTTTCAATCTTGCTCCAGAGGGATGGATGACTGGGGTAGCTGGCTGTCAACATGAATTGACATGTTTTATTGAATAAAAGAAGCCAAAAAGCAAACTGAAGAAAAAAATAAAATAAACACGTTTTAACCATTCACTATCAATAGTTCAGATTAAATAATTTGGTGTGATGAACCAATAACATTGGAGAAAATGCAGAGAACATGGTAAAGCAAATTTACCAGTTGTATTTAGATCGTCATTATGGAGACACCGGATAAATGTGGTAACTCCTCTCTTGTTGCGAAAAAAAATGGGGCTAGTTTCCAGGCCTTGTGGGCGGGTTTTAAGTTGTTATTCTGCAAGACATTTTGGCTACCCCTGGCAACCCTGCTGATTTACAGTCGTAACAGCGCTTGAGCGGGCTAGTTTTCCACCCGTTATTATGGCGACAACGTCTGGCGGACCCAATATCGGGACTCCCGGGACCAGCCAGAGTCCACAGACCACCACAGCACAGCGGAAAAAAGATGGGAGTCCGTCCGCGAGCTACTGGGAGAGCCACGACTCCCTGGTTCAGCTCGAGACGGTGCGACAGTGGATCGGGAAGCACTACAAAAAGGTGCGTGAGCTAACACTAGCGTAGCGGCTAACTATTTACATTGGTAACCATGGGCTAGTTAGCATAGCGGCTAACTATTGTTGACTATGTGAATACTGCTAGATAGCTAGCTTTGCAATCTCTCGATACTTAACTAGCTAACTACAGGAAGTTATTAAATACATTTGCTGTATGCCTTAGCTAGCTAGCTAACTGCCTGAGGTTGGAAGCTACTACTAGCTAACTAGCAAGTAAGCTAGCAGCTAGCTAGCTAGCTAACTACGTTACAATAGCAGGGTTGGGATCAATTTCAATTCAGAAAGTAAACCACATTCGAATTCCAGTGTACTTCCTGAATTGACCCAAATCCTGTACAATAGCAATTGTTTATAATCTGCAAACAGTTACATTGTAACTAGCTTGCTAAGTAACTACGTATGTATGTTTGCTGCTGCTACATTCTACTCTGTTAAAACACTAACGTTATAAAGCTAGTTTTGTGCTCCGTAGTAGTGACTGCTGTGGAGTGTACGATGTAGCGAGATGCTCAAGCTATACCTAATGTCCTACTGTTAGGTATGTCCTTCTGCATTACTAATGGTGTGTTTGTGTGCGAAGTATGTGCAGGCAGACTCTCCATCCTGCCAGGCTCTGGCCTCCCTCACCCTTCAGCTGCTTCAGTTCCAGGAAGAAGTGTTCGGCAGACTAGCCGAAATCCGCACACACACCAAACTACCTGTGAGTACACACACTAGGGTTCCCGTACGGACAAGTGACCGGGAAGATTTTAATTAATCGGATATAGGCATTGTGTGTGTCGTGGAAATTATCACCAGGGACACCTGAAGCCAATCTTAAATTAATCATTCTTTATTTACATCAAGCTGGAGAGGTCACAGTCAAACTTAGATGCATAAAGTACCGGTTTGAAGTGAGCTCCCTCGTGGCAGTCCCATTAGATCTGTTAAATACTGCTTAAACAGGCAAGTTACATATAGGCATGGTTCATAAGGTTGGTTCCTGCATGTGTCTGGCACCGTATCCTATCTAACTCATCCTAAGGATGGCTTCATGTCGTCGTCCCCTCATATATTTACCAAGCACAGGCAGAAACCAATGATTATTTATGACACGAAAGACAAGATTAACATTTTCAAACAATAACATTTTCCATCAATAAACAAGGGATATTGGCCAAATGAGCCACATTTATGTGTCCTTAAAAACAGTCTATAATATAACAAAAAATATATATAATATTCTTTGTGTTTCGATGTGTAGCATGTGCAAAACTTTATAGACTGTTTTTTACTTTGCTAAAACAATAATTGTCCACCTCACAGCGATTTGAGACCTAAATGCATCAGGGCATTGCATGCATAGGCCTATAGGCTTATGTGTCCACTGTCTTTATTTTATCTTTATTATTTAAAAATAAATATAAACTAAGAGAAGCTTAGGCCTAGCCCCAGAGAGAGAGAGATATGCTGGTGGCATGCTACGACACCAAAATGCATTTCTTTATCCTTGTCAGATAGGCTACTGCATCTGCTATACAGATATAGGCGTACAGAAGGAGGCTAATTTGTATTTTTTTATCCTCATTTTTTAAATGAGTCATTATATTGTTAGTTTATAGGACTGACTCTGGAAGGCCTAAAATATTCTTCCTCACCTCAAGTTCAACTGTCGGAGTCAGTTGGAGCACCAGTGCATACAGCCTTCATATCGTAGGCCTGCAGTATAATGGGCTAATAGACACACCACACCAAACCTTCACAAAAGATTCCAAACTTTATTAGGGTATATCAAAAGTAAGTCAAGCCATTGCTTATAGGGAAAATATGAGTGGGATATTATATTGCGGCAAACACAACATTACAGTTGGAACAGAATGAAACAAAACACTTGCGAACTGGTTTATAACTTCACAAATCTTTGAACAGGCTACTCTATGTTGCAGCAATTACCAAGAAAGGCTAGTGCCTACCGTACCCAACAAATGACAGCGATATTCTAATGATATTTATTTTACAACAGGCCTACATAGAACCTTAAACTAAATACGGAGAACACAATTAAAAAGACAGATCGGACTTAATAGCCAGTGACAATTTCTCAACAGAATTAAACAAAACCCATTTTTCTTATTTAAAGAACTGGTTTAGATGAATAAATAGGCATACAAGAATAACAATGATATACAATAATGATAAAACAAATCATTATAAATACGAAAAGAATACACAAAATAAAGTTCAAAAATTGCATCCTACCTAAATAGCTAGTTGCACAGTAGCCTGCATTTGGCCATGCCAACGTTCTTCTCATCTTTGTCCAATACAATATTAAAACTTGTCCGTACAGAGAACATTCCCCTTGTAGACTTTTCACTATAGGCATGTGCTCTAACTTTCGTTTTACTTCAATGAAAAAGGCCTACATCCTTGCAATAAACAGTGGCCCAAGGCTCCTCTCTAGCGCTCTTTCTCTCTTCAGCAGCAGGTGCATGCATGTAAGGCAGAGTGTAATGAGTGAGAGAATGGTGGTGAAGTATGAAATTGGGATGTATGATAGGCAGCCCTGGACAATTTGGCTGGCTACGGTTTAAATTATTGTCTTTTAATTTATTTTAGCGGCCAAAAGCCTGCAATTACCAAGCTAGCGGAAACCACCTTTGTGTGTGTTGTGCTGCTGGTCTTGTGGGTTTCAAATCTTATTTTATTTGTCACGTGCCGAATACAACCGGTGTAGACCTTACCATGAAATGCTTACTTACAAGCCCTTAACCAACAATACGTTTTAAGAAAAATACGAGTTAAGAAAAAAATGATTACTAAATAAACTAAAGTAAAAAAATAAAAGAGCAACCATAAAATAACAATAATGAGACTAAATACAGGGTACTGGTACCGAGTCAATGTTTAGGGCCTTCCTTTGACACCGCCTGATATAGAGGTCCTGGATGGCAGGAATCATGACCCCAGTGATGTACTGGGCCATACTCACTACCCTCTGTAGCGTCTTGCAGTAGGAGGCCGAGCAGTTGCCATACCAGGCGGTGATGCAACCAGTCAGTATACTCTCGATGGTGCAGCTGTAGAACTTTTTGAGGATCTGAGGACCCATGCCAAATCTTTTCAGTCTCCTGAGGGGGAATGGGCATTGTCGTGCCCTGTTCACGACTGTCTTGGTGTGTTTGGACCATGATAGTTTGTTGGTGATGTGGACACCAAGGAACTTGAACTTCTCAACCTGCTCCACTACAACCCCGTCGATGAGAATGGGGACGTGCTCGGTCCTCCTTTTCCTGTAGTCCACGATCAGCTCCTTTGTCTTGATCACGTTGAGGGAGAGGTTGTTGTCATGGCACCACACTTCCAGGTCTCTGACCTCCCTATAGGCTGTCTCATCGTTGTCTGTGATCATGCCTACCACCGTTTTGTCGTCGGGAAACTTAATGATGGTGTTGAAGTAGTGCCTGGCCATGCAGTCATGAGTGAACATGGAGTGCAGGACGGGACTAAGCATGCACCCCCGAGGGGCCCCCATGTTAAGGATCTGTGTGGCAGATGTGCTGTTGCCTACCTGTACCACCTGAGTCTGGCCCATCAGGAAGTCCAGGATTCAGTTGCAGAGGGAGGTGTTTAGTCCCAGGGTCCTTAGCTTAGTGATAAGCTTTGAGGGCACTATGGTGTTGAATGCTGAGCTGTGGTCAATGAACAGCATTCTCACGTAGGTGTTCCTTTTGTCCAGGTGGGAAAGGGCAGTGTGGAGTGCAATCGAGATTTCGTCATCTGTTGGGGCGGTATTCAAATTGAAGTGGCTCTAAGGTTTCTGGAATGATGGTGTTGATGTGAGCCATGACCAGCCTTTCAAAGCACTTCATGGCTACAGATGTGAGTGCTACAGGTCGGTAGTCATTTAGGCAGGTTGCCTTTTTATTCTTGGGCACAGGGACTATGGTGGTCTGCTTGAAACATGTAGGTATTACAGACTCGGTCAGGGATAGGTTGAAAATGTCAGTGAAGACACTTGCCAGTTGGTCAGCGCATGCTCGGAGTATATGTCCTGGTAATCCATCTGGCCCTGTGGCCTTGTGAATGTTGATCTGTTTAAAGGTCTTGCTCACATCGGCTACGGTGAGCATTCTCACACAGTCGTCCGGAACAGCTGGTGCTCTCATGCATGCTTCAGTGTTGCTTGACTCGAAGTGCGCATAGAAGTAATTTAGCTTGTCTGGTAGGCTTGTGTCACTGGGCAGCTCGCGGCTGAGCTTCCCTTTGTAGTCTGTAATAGTTTTCGTCAGAGCCGGTATAGTAGGATTCAGTCTTAGTCCTGTATTTACTCTTTACTTGTTTGATGGTTCGTCTGAGGGCATAGCGGGATTTCTTATAAACGTCCAGGTTAGAGTACTGCTCCTTGAAGCGGCAGCTTTACCCGTTATCTCGGTGCGGATGTTGCCAGTAATCCATGGCTTCTGGTTGGGGTATGTACTAGAGGTCGACCGATTTAATTAGGGCAGATATAAAGTTTTCATAACAATCAGTAATCGGCCTTTTTGGATGCCAATTATGGTCGATTACATTGCAATCCACGAGGAGACTGCGTGGCAGGCTGACCAGCTGTTATGCGAGTGCAGCATCAAAAGGCGCTTGTGGCTGCAAGGAGCCAAGGTAAGTTGCTAGCTAGCATTAAACTTATCTAATAAAAAACAATCAATCTTCACATAATCACTAATTAACTACACATAGTTGATGATATTACTAGGTGAACTAGCTTGTCCTGCGTTGCATATAATCAAAGCTGTGCCTGATAATTTATCATCGAATCACAGCCTACTTCAACTTCGTCAAACGGGTGATTTAACAAAAGCACATTCGCAAAAAAGCACAATCGTTGCACAAATGTACCTAACCATAAACATCAATGCCTTCCTTAAAATCAATACACAGAAGTATATATTTTTTAAACCTGCATATTTAGTTAAAAGAAATGCATGTTAGCAGGCAATATTAACTAGGGAAATTGTGTCACTTCTCTTGTGTTCAGTGCAAGCAGAATCAGGGTATATGCAGTAGTTTTGTCCGCTTGGCTCGTTGGGAATTGTGTGAAGACCATATCTTCCTAACAAAGACCGTAATTCATTTGCCAGAATTTTACATAATTATGACATAACATTGAAGGTTGTGCAATGTAACAGCAATATCTAGACTTAGGGTTGCCACCTGTTCGATAAAATACGGAACGGTTCCGTATTTCACAGAAAGAATAAACGTTTTGTTTTTCAAAATGATAGTTTCCGGATTTTACCATATTAATGACACAAGGCTTGTATTTCTGTGTGTTTATTATATTATAATTAAGTCTATGATTTGATAGAGCAGTCTGACTAAGCGGTGGTAGGCAGCAGCAGGCTCGTAAGCATTCATTCAAACAGCACTTTCCTGCGTTTGCCAGCGGCTTTTACCAATGCTTGAAGCACAGCGGTGTTTATGACTTCAAGGCTATGAACTCCCGAGATTAGGCTGGCAATACTAAAGTGCCTATAATAACATGCAATAGTCAAAGATATATGAAATACAAATGATTTAGAGAGAAATAGTCGAAGTGTCATAATTCCTATAATAACTACAACCTAAAACCTCTTAACTGGAAATATTGAAGACTCGTGTTCAAAGTAACCACCAGCTTTCATATGTTCTCATGTTCTGAGCAAGGAACTTAAACGTTAGCTTTTTTACAATATATTGCACTTTTACTTTCTTCTCCAACACTGTTTCTGCATTATTTAAACCAAATTTAACATATTTCATTATTTGAGACTAAATAGATTTTATTTATGCATTATATTAAGTTAAAATAAGTGTTCATTGTTCATTCAGTATTGTTGTAATTTTCATTATTATATATAAAAAATAAATAAATAAAAATCAGCCGATTTTAATCGGTAACGGCTTTTTTTGGTCCTCCAATAATCGGTATCAGCATTGAAAAATCATAGTCGGTCGACCTCTAGTATGTACGTATGGTCCCTGTGGGGACAACATTATCGATGCACTTGTTGATGAAGCCGGCGACTGATGTGCTATACTACTCAATGCCACCGGATGAGTCCCAGAACATATTCCAGTCTGTGCTACAGTCCTGTAGCTTAGTATCTGCGTCATCTGACCACTTCCGTATTGAGCGCGTCACTGGTGCTTCCTGCTTTAATTTTTGCTTGTAATCAGGAAGATAGAATTATGGTCAGATTTGCCAATTGTGCAGGTGGGGGAGAGCTTTGTACATGTCTTTGTGTGTGGAGTATAGGTGGTCTAGAGTTAAATGTTTAGTATTTTTCTCTTGTTGCACATGTAACATGCTGGTAGAAATGAGGTTAAACAGATTTATGTTTCCCTGCGGTAAAGTCCCCGGCCACTTGGAGCGCCGCCTCTGGATGAGCATTTTATTGTTTGCTTATGGCCTTATATAGCTCGTTGAGTGCCGTTTTAGTGCCAGCATCGGTTTGTGGTGGTAAATAGACAGCTACAAATAATATAGATGAAAACTCTCTTGGTAAATAGTGTGGTCTACAGCTTATCATAAGATACTCTACCTCAGGCGAGCAATACCTTGAGGCTTTCTTGATATTTGATTTCGTGCACCAGCTGTTATTGACAAATAGACACAGACCGCCACCCCTTGTCTTACAAGAGGCCGCTGTTCTGTCTTGCCAATGGACCAAAACCCTGCCAGCTGTATATTATCCATGTCGTCGTTCAGCCACGACTAGGTGAAACATAAGAAGTTACCGCTTTTTAATGTCCTGTTGGTAGGATAGTCTTGAACGGAGCTCCTTCAATGTACTCTCCAATTATTGCATGTTGACCAATAGGATAGATGGTAGAGGAGGGTTACTCACTCGCCAACAAATTCTCACAAGGCACCCGAACCTGCGTCCCCTGTCTGCGTCTTCTCGCGAATGACGGGGATTTGGGCCTTGTCGGGTATCTGGAGTAAATCCTTCGCTTTCGACTTGTTAAAGAAAAAATCTTTGTCCAGTTTGAGGTGAGTAATCGCTGTTCTGAAATCCAGAAGCTCTTTTTGGTCATAAGAGACGGTGGCAGAAACATTATGTACTAAATAAGTTACAAATAACGCAGAAAAAACACACAAAATAGAACAATTGGTTAGGAGCCCGTAAAACAGCAGCCATCTCCTCCGGCGCCATTATTGGTATTTTTGTGTGTGTGCGCTCCTCTCTAGTCGCAGTGCTTCCTGGACCTGCGCCCAGGAGGGGGGCTTTGCCACATCCTTGGCTCTGCCTACAAGTTCAAGACTGATCAGGGCTGGTGAGTGACAGATCTTATCCCCTATCACTTACCTCCTAGCCCCCATCCCCTGTCTCCTATCTCCTCCCTCTAACAGGGCTGGTGAGTGACACCTTTGGCAACGTCCTGTTTCGGGGCCTGCTTGGTAACCTGCATGGGTACTCTTCCTCCCCCAGGAGAAGGTTCGACCTTCAGAACTCCTCCAGGATGGACCGTAACATAGAGATGTTTACTATTCTGGAGAAGACCCTGGTCCAGAATAACTGTCTGTCGAGGCCCGTCGTGTATGTAGACCAGGAGGTGGATCAGAACCTGAACAGCAGACTGGCTGACATCATCACCAAACACCAGGTGAGGGAGGGAGGGCAGCAAGAAGGGAAGATAGATGGAGAGCAGGGGGAGGAAGGAAGATTTATGTAATTTTGCAATGGGTGCTGTTTTTTTCTCTCTCTTGGGCTGTTTTCTCTGTTTGGAAATGTAGTTCTGTCTCAGCTGATGGGTAATGTAGTTCTTTGTCTCAGGGTTCGTTGACTGAGGACCGAACTCAAGCCTCTCACCACATCTTCCCCCGTCCAGCTGTCACAGACCAAGGTGTGTGTGTGTGTGGTCATCGCATAGAATTGCATATTGTAACTCATTTAATATGATCTTTGTGGGTCATAGCCTGTTGGCAGCTTTGACCCAAATTCACATTTAAGTATTTTTGTGAGTTCTGTTCTTAGTTTTTGACTGTTGGTGTGTGTACTTATTTCCAGATTGGGAGTGGGTGCGCCCTGTCATGCGGAAGGACAACTATGTGTTGGTGCACTGGGGCAGGCACCCTGACAGGTAACACACACACACACACACACACACACTAGGGTTGAATGAGATTTACCGCCCAAAACCATTACCTTTTCCCGGGTTAAATAACTGGGAGAAACCGGTAAATTCTAATGAATTATTTATGAAAACCATGGCTTTCGGGGGCAACCCTATATTTTAATTGTAAAGATTATAATTCTTTAAGTGTTTTAAAACAGCCTATCACTTGAATATCGTTGCTTTAAATCAATGCACATGTGAGCACACTGTCTTTCTCTCTATCAACTCCAATCAAATTGCTTCTGAAATAGATAATCCTGTTCTAGTTTGATATATATATATATTATATATGTGTCCTAGACTACTTCTTTCAGGTAATACATTCTATGCAGTATTAGCCTTATATTTAGCTAATTAATAACTGGTTTGCTAGAAAGAGGAGGTAGGCTAATAACATGGGGAAATGTTATGAAAGGTATATATGCGTCAGTTTACTAATTCTACAAATATAAAATCTAATTCGTTAGCCTATACTTGTAACTTTGTAGGCCGCATGTGCTGCACCAGAATCACATTTTCTCTCCTGCTTTATCATGGTTTGAACGATATGTGTAATTCCAATCCATATAGTACAGTAATACAGTCAAAAATATTAGCCTACTGGAGATTTACACAAGAGAGCATATAGCTAGCTACATCTATGGGCTTTTATGTTTTTCTGTTGTGCGTAATGTACAGTAGCCTATATCATAGATGTATTAGATAATGCACAATCATTTGGGCTTGGGGTCATTAAATGCCTTTTAATATAGGGCTCATAAAATGTATTTAATGTATGGCTCTGGTAGAATTTCTGATCAAAGCTCTAATCCTGGATTGTAAACTGTCATTGACAAAACCATACAGTTAAAGTCGGAAGTTTACATACACCTTAGCCAAATACATTTAAACTCAGTTTTTCACAATTCCTGACATTTAATCCTAGTACAAATTCCCTGTCTTAGGTCAGTTAGGATCACCACTTTATTTTAAGAATGTGAAATGTCAGAATAATAGTAGAGATAAGGATTTATTTCAGCTTTTATTTATTTCATCACATTCCCAGTCGGTCAGAAGTTTACATACACTCAATTAGTATTTGGTAGCATTGCCTTTAAATTGTTTAACTTGGGTCAAACGTTTCGGGTAGCCTTCCACAAGCTTCCCACAATAAGTTGGGAGAATTTTGGTAAATTCGTCCTGACAGAGCTGGTGTAACTGAGTCTGGTTTGTAGGCCTCCTTGCTCGCACACACTTTTTCAGTTCTGCCCACAAATGTTCTATAGGATTGAGGTCAGGGCTTTGTGATGGCCACCCCAATACCTCGACTTTGTTGTCCTTAAGCCATTTTGCCACAACTTTGGAAGTATGCTTGGGGTCATTGTCCATTTGGAAGACCCATTTGCGACCAAGCTTTAACTTCCTGACTGATGTCTTGAGATGTTGCTTCAATATATCCACATAATTTTCCTACCTCATGATGCCATCTATTTTGTGAAGTACACCAGTCCCTCCTGCAGCAAAGCACCCCACAACAAGATGTTGCCACCCCCGTGCTTCACGGTTGGGATGGTGTTCTTCAGCTTGCAAGACTCCCCCTTTTTCCTCCAAACATAACGATGGTCATTATGGCCAAGCAGTTCTATTTTTATCAGACCAGAGGACATTTCTCCAAAAAGTACGATCTTTGGCCCCCATGTGCAGTTGCAAACCATAGTCTGTCTTTTTTATGGCGGTTTTGGAGCAGTGGTTTCTTCCTTGCTGAGCGGCCTTTCAGGTTATGTCGATATAGGACTCGTTTTACTGTGGATATAGATACTTTTGTACCTGTTTCCTCCAGCATCTTCACAAGGTCCTTTGCTGTTGTTCTGGGATTGATTTGCACTTTTCGCACAAAAGTACGTTAATCTCTAGGAGAATGCGTCTCCTTCCTGAGCGGTATGATGGCTGCGTGGTCTCATGGTGTTTATACTTGCGTACTATTGTTTGTACAGATGAACGTGGTACCTTCAGGCTTTTGGAAATTGCTCCCAAGGATGAACCAGACTTGTGGAGATCCACAATTGTTTTCCTGGGGTCTTGGCTGATTTCTTTTGATTTTTCCCATGATGTCAAGCAAAGAGGCACTGAGTTTGAAGGTGGGCCTTGAAATACATCCACAGGTACACCTCCAATTGACTCAAATGATGTTAATTAGCCTATCAGAAGCTTCTAAAGCCATGACATCATTTTCTGGAATTTTCCAAGCTGTTTAAAGGCACAGTCAACTTAGTGTATGTAAACATCTGACCCACTGGAATTGTGATACAGTGAATTATAAGTTAAATAATCTGTAAACAATTGTTGGAAAAATGACTTGTCATGCACAAAGTAGATGTCCTAACCGACTTGCCAAAACTATAGTTTGTTAACAAAAAACTTGTGAAGTGGTTAAAACACGTTTTAACCAACATAAGTGTGTGTAAACTTCCGACTTCAACTGTAGATAAAACAGTATCTAAGATGGGGAGAAGTCTGTCCATAATAAAGCGCTCCTCTGCCTTTTTAACAACACTATCAAGAAGGCAGGTCCTACAGGCTTTAGGTTTGTCGCACCTGGACTACTGTTCAGCCACAAAGAGGGACTTGAGAAAATTGCAGGGCAGCTCCCTTGCATACCCCACAGACATGCCGCCAGAGGTCTCTTCACAGTCCCCAAGTCCAGAACAGACTATGGGAGGCGCACAGTACTACATAGAGCCATGACTACATGGAACTCTATTCCACATCAGGTAACTGATGCAAGCAGTAGAATCAG
Organism: Brachymystax lenok tsinlingensis; assembly: GCA_030435695.1. Classification (NCBI taxonomy): domain Eukaryota; kingdom Metazoa; phylum Chordata; class Actinopteri; order Salmoniformes; family Salmonidae; genus Brachymystax; species Brachymystax lenok. The sequence goes on from CM059806.1 coordinate 22,857,663, forward strand.
ATTTGAAAAACAGGTAAAATTACACCTTATGGAACAACAGGGACTGTGAAGAGACACGCAAAGGTACAGACACATTCATATGCACACATTGTGATATTGTTGTATGGTGGTATTATACATTTTGTATTGTAGATATGTAGTAGTGTAATAATGTTATATGATGTACTGTTTTATCTTTTGTTTTATATGTAATGTAAGTGCCTTAATGTGTTTGAACCCCAGGAAGAGTAGCTGGTTTGTGGCAACAGCTAATGTGGGTCCCTAATAAATACAAATCAATTCCAGACATATGCCTATTTATATGCCTTATAATGCTTTTGAATGACACTTCCGGTTTTGGTGGAAGATATACAGTCGTGGCCAAAAGTTTTGAGAATGTCACAAATATTAATTTCCACAAAGTTTGCTGCTTCAGTGTCTTTAGATATTTTTGTCAGATGTTACTATGGAATACTGACGTATAATTACAAGCATTTCATAAGTGTCAGGCTTTTATTGACAATTACATGAAGTTGATGCAAAGAGTCAATATTTGCAGTGTTAATCTTTCTTTTTCAAGACCTCTGCAATCCGCCCTGGCATGCTGTCAATTAACTTCTGGGCCACATCCTGACTGATGGCAGCCCATTTTTGCATAAGCAATGCTTGGAGTTTGTCAGAATTTGTGTGTGTTTGTTTGTCCACCCGCCTCTTGAGGATTGACCACAAGTTTACAATGGGATTAAGGTCTGGGGAGTTTCCTGGCCATGGACCCAAAATATCGATGTTTTGTTCCCTGAGCCACTTAGTTATCACTTTTGCGTTATGGCAAGGTGCTCCATCATGCTGGAAAAGGCATTGTTCGTCACCAAACTGTTCCTGGATGGTTGGGAGAAGTTGCTCTCGGAGGATGTGTTGGTACCATTCTTTATTCATGTCTGTGTTCTTAGGCAAATGAAGCAACCCCACACATGAATGGTCTCAAGATGCTTTACCTTTACTGTTGGCATGACACAGGACTGATGGCAGCAATATCCTTGCCTGTGAAGCCCTTTTTGTGCAAAGCAATGATGACGGCACGTGTTTCCTTGCAGGTAACCATGGTTGACAGAGGAAGAACAATGATTCCAAGCACCACCCTCCTTTTGAAGCTTCCAGTCTGTTATTCGAACTCAATCAGCATAACAGAGTGATCTCCAGCCTTGTCCACGTAAATACTCACACCTGGGTTAACGAGAGAATCACTGACATGATGTCAGCTGGTCTTTTTGTGGCAGGGCTGAAATTCAGTGGAAATGTTTTTTGGGGGATTCAGTTCATTTGCATGCCAAAGAGGGACTTTGCAATTAATTGCAATTCATCTGATCACTCTTCATGACATTCTGGAGTATATGCAAATTGCCATCATACAAACTGAGGCTGCAGACTTTGTGAAAATGTATATTTGTGTCATTCTCAACTTTTGAACACGACTGTACTAGGTTACCTGTGAGAGAAAAGTGATTTATTCTCAGGATGGAACATTTGTAAAATACCCTGAAAAATGTTCAGCCCTAACACACGCACACACACCCTCCATAATCATGTGTATGACTGTGTTTGTTTTCTGTAGCTACGATAGCTGGCTGTCCTCCAGTGATGTAGAGGGAGATGTGCAGGAACCTCCACACACACACAGACCTTGGAGGGTAAGAACACACACACACACACACACACACACACACACACACACACACACACACACACAGTTCTATGACTATTTTTTACAAGTGATGAATATGTGTGTGTACAGGTGCATGCAGGCTGGGTGTTGGATACAGAGGTGTATAATGAGTGGATGAACGAAGAAGACTACCTGGTAGATGACAGAAACGTTCCTCTCATCCTCCGCCGGAGAGTCCATGTCACAGACCAACAGGTGTGTGTGTATGTGTGAGATCCTGTGGCTCTGGGCTAATTGTGTGCTTGTGGAGTGTGTGTTGCTCTCACTCTTCTGTTTTTTTAACAGGCCTGTGTGAGCACTTTCTTAGTTGTCTATCATCACTTGTCTCTCCTCCCTCCCTCTCTTCCTCCATCAGGACCGTAAGTTTACTCCAGTGAAGAAGAGAAGGCGCTCCCCTTCTCCTCCCTCTTCCGATGGCAAAAAGAAAGGAGGAAAGAAGGGGTGAGGTTTCTGTCTCTCTTCCACCCCTAGCTCAATCTTGATGGAATTTTCATATTTGTTCCTTATAACCCCTATTCTCTACCTATTGGCCCTCTCTCTATAACCCTACCTTCTCTCCCTAGTGGTGGGTTTAAGAGGCGTGGGCCAAAGGAGGAAGAGGAAGAGGTAGAGGAGGATCTGACTAAAGATATGGAGGATCCAACACCTGTCCCTAATATGGAAGAAATTATACTGCCTAAGAATGGTACATGTGTACACACACACACACACACACACACACACACACACACACACACACACACACAGACAGATGTTGACTTGATGTTGTGTCTCTGTCTGCAGTGAACCCAAAGAAGGATAGTGAGAACACTCCTGTCAAAGGAGGGTTGATGACTGACCTGGGTGAGTGTGAGTGAGAGAGAGAGAGAGAGAGAGTGTGTGCGTGCGTGTGTGTAGTTATATAACTCATTCTCCACTCGTCCCACTCTTTTCTTCAGATGAAATTGAGGATGACTCTCTGCTTCCTGGTGGAAGGGTAACAATACAATTAGAACTGCTAAGATTTTATTTAATTATCTAATTTATCTAATTTTGATGAGGAATTTAGTGTGTCTGTACCGTACACACCGATATACCAATTGTGTGTGTGTGTGTGTGCAGGAGGATGAGGAGGGCAGAGAGGGGCTGCGTCTGTCAGATGGAGAAGACAACATCACAGAACAAACTCACCACATCATCGTCCCGTCCTACACCGCCTGGTTCAACTATAACTGGTGAGTACACACACGTCACCCTCTTAGACACACACACTAATATTCAAAATGAGTGTTGTCTGTTTTAAACCAAACTGTGTGTATATGTTCCAGTATTCACCAGATCGAGAAACGAGCTCTTCCAGAGTTCTTTAACGGACAGAACAAGTCCAAATCTCCAGAGATGTGAGTAACAATTTCAGGTGTTGTTCAGTGCTTGGACCCCTACTGTTTTCTTCAGACATGATTGTACCCCTTCAGAGACTTAATGAATAAATTAACACAATGTGTGTGTGTGTGTGTGTGTAGATACCTGGCATATCGTAACTTCATGATTGACTCGTACCGGCTGAACCCCCAGGAGTACCTCAGCTCCACCTCCTGCAGACGGAACCTGACAGGAGACGTCTGCGCCGTCATGAGGTGTGCTATGAAGTTTAAACCACCACTTACTGTGTGTGTTGTGTAACAGTGTTTATTGTAACTGTGTGGATTGTAACTGTGTGTAGGGTCCATGCGTTGTTGGAGCAGTGGGGGTTAGTGAACTACCAGGTGGATGCAGAAAGCAGACCTCTCCCAATGGGACCCCCTCCCACCCCTCACTTCAATACACTGGCTGATACACCCTCAGGACTGGCTCCGCTGCAGCACAGACCACTACAGGTAACACACTGTTTTTTGGCTCCCGAGTGTCGCAGCGGTGTAAGGCACTGCCACTCAGTGCAAGAGGCATCACTACGGTCCATGGTTCGAATCCAGGCTGTATCACATCCGGCCGTGATTGGGAGTCCCATAGGGCGGCGGACAATTGGCCCAGCGTCGTCCGGGTTTGGCCGGGGTAGGCCATCATTGTAAATACGAATTTGTTCTTAACTGACCTGCCTAGTTAAATAAAGGTAAAAAGAAAAAAATATATATTTGTGTATATAATCGAACACTAACAGTGAAATTGAGGTACAAATTGACAGCCTGTGCTCGTTTTGATCCTCTCAAATCTTTCTCTCTCTCTCCCCCTCCATCTATCCATCCATCTCTCTCTCTCTCTATCTCTCTCTCTCATCAATCTCTCTCTCTCTCTCCCCCTCCATCCATCTCTCTCCCCCTCCAGGTGTCGTCCTCCCAGCAGATGTTGTTCTTCCCTGAGAGAAGTGTAGAGAAGCCCTCAGACTCTCAGAACTTTGGCCTCAGAACAGACCTGTATGCCAGGAAACACCCCAAGAGTAAAGGAGCCAGTTCAGGGAGGGATTGGACAGAACAGGAGACTCTCCTACTGTTGGAGGTGAGCCAATCATCTCTCAGCTTATCTTCCCTCTACTCAGTGATCTAGTCAAGTCACTAGTCTAAGTCATCACTGGTCGAGTCTCGAAAATCGTGACTTGATTCTGGGTCAGGTCGGACTCCTGGACTCGAGTACTACAACACTGTTATATCAGAAAGGTATTTTCCCATTTCAGACACTACCTATTCTGTTCCCAGAATCCAAATTTCAACAATTACACCATCTAATTTCAATGTTTCTTTGGCAATGTAAAAAACAGAGGGTGAGGTACAAAACACTCCAAATGCAAAGGAATCAGGTGGCCTAGAGTTACCTAACTTTACGTGCTACTACTGGGTCACACCAATGATTCCTTGGATAAAACATTCATCTGAATCTAGATGGCTCGAAAATAGGAAAAATCCTATGGTGATCAAAACGCAATAGCAGTAAGACCTTTTCTGGGAAAGAAGATCGACAGTGATAGTAAGAACCTGGAGTCCAAGCATCTGCTCCAGATTAGGAGGAAGTACAACGCAGTCTCCATCAGCCTATGGCTCATCACCCCTAACTGGTATTGCATATCTTACTGACTTCGCCCCATTATCACTAGATTTAGGTTTTCAAAGGTGATCATTACTTCATTTGTACACCAAGTCTATACACCACCCATAGAAAAACACCTAATCAATACTTAGAAAAGGACAACTGGTAGTAAACAAATAACACAACTATAACAATCTATTGCTGTCATGACAGAGCAATACTATGCAAATGGAAATCTGAATCTGAGAACATTAACAATTCATCTTGGGAGGCAATATGTAGGAATGCTCATACCATTACACACTCATTCATATGGAAAGAGTATCAATGGAATATCATTAGTAGGTACTTTCTATCTCGAGACAAAATGACCAGAAACAACCAATAAATGTGGGGAATTGTCTACCTACCTCATTTTTTGGTCTTGTCATAGAATAATGAAATTCTGGAATGATGTTTTGGTCTCTGTACAGAATGTATTTAAATGTTTCCTGGCAAAGAACCTAAAGAGTGCCATACTTAGATAATTATCCATATTAAATATACTCTTGTCTGCTTCAAAGAAATGTATTACAGCACATTGGTTAAATAAGGACATTCCTACTATGGAAGAATGGACTTGTAGAGTGAAAGAAATGTATTTAATGGAAAAGATCACCCATAAAATTAAACTGCAAACATATATGTGAAAAAAAGATGCTAACAACTCCTGTAGACAACTCATTAGTCTCAAAGCAACCAACCATATGATCATTTGATAGATTTAAAAAAAAAAAAATGTATTTCCTTTAGTTGCTTAATTGTATAGTTATTTGGTTTGTTGTGTACTTGCCTGTATCTCAGAAGACCAGAACCTTAATGAGAGAGAGACCTAAGACAACAATGTAGCAGGGCAGCAACACATGACAACACAGCATGGTAGCAACATAACAACAACTAGGATGAATTGCTGTACTGTAAACCTATGCTTGAAAATTAATACAAATATAAGTACATTTTTTCTGACCAATAACCTTATTTTCTCCTGCATGCCTATCTCTCTTATTCTCCTCCTTTTTCTCTTTGCCCTTATCTCTCTTCTCTCTCTCTCCCCCTCCATCCCAGGCGTTAGAGGTCTATAGAGACGACTGGAACAAGGTGTCAGAACACGTGGGGTCCCGTACTCAGGACGAGTGCATCCTCCACTTTCTGCGCCTGCCAATAGAAGACCCTTATCTGGAGGACTCCGCCTCCTCTCTTGGCCCATTGGCCTACCAGCCCGTTCCCTTCAGCCAATCAGAGAATCCGGTGATGAGCACCGTGGCGTTCTTGGCTTCCGTGGTTGATCCCCGAGTTGCCTCCGCCGCTGCCAAGGCTGCTTTGGGTACGTGTGTGTGTGTGTGTGTGTGTGTGTGAGTGAGTGAGAGAGAGAGAGAGCGTTTGTGTTAACCCGGTCTCTGTCTCTGTAGAGGAGTTTTGTCGTGTGCGTGAGGAAGCTGACAAGGTTCTGGAGTTCCCTGCACTCAATGACGCTGAGAAGGCAGGTAGGAGTCTGAAACACGGCTAATATACAGTACCAGTCAAAAGTTTGGACATACCTACTCATTGAAGGGTTTTTCTTAATTTGACTATTTTCTACATTGTAGAATAATAGTGAAGACATCAAAACTATGAAATAACACATGGAATCATGTAGTAACCAAAAAAGTGTTAAACAAATCAAAATACATTTTAGATTCTTCAATGTAGCCACCCTTTGCCTTGATTACAGCTTTGCACACTCCTGGCATTGTCTTGGAGGAGTTCCCACATATGCTGAGCACTTGTTGGCTGTTTTTCCTTCACTCTGCAGTCCAACTCATCCCAAACCATCTCAATTGGTTTGAGGTTGGGTGATTGTGGAGGCCAGGTCATCTGATGCAGCACTCCATCATTTTCCTTCTTGGTCAAATAGCCCTTACACAGCCTTACACAACCAGATGGGATGGGATGGGATGGCATGTCACTGCAGAATGCTGTGGTAGCCATGCTGGTTAATTGTGCCTTGAATGCTAAATAAATCACTGTCAGTGTCACCAGCAAAGCACCATCACACCTCCTCCGTGTTTTACGGTGGGAACCACACATGCGGAGATCATCCGTTCACCTACTCTGCGTCTCACAAAGACACGGCGGTTGGAACCAAAAATCTCAAATTTGGACCCATCAGACCAAAGGACAGATTTCCACCAGTCTAATGTCCATTGCTCGTGGTTTCTTGGCCCAAGCAAGTCTCTTCTTATTATTGGTGTCCTTTAGTAGTGGTTTCTTTGCAGCAATTAGACCATGAAGGCCTGATTCACGCAGTCTCCTCTGAACAGTTTATGTTGAGATGTGACTGTTACTTGAACTCTGTGAAGCATTTATTTGGGATGCAATTTCTGAGGCTGGTAACTCTAATGACCTTATCCTCTGCAGCAGAGGTAACTCTGGGTCTTCCTTTCCTGTTGTGATCCTCATGAGAGCCAGTTTCATCATAGCGCTTGATGGTATTTGCGACTGCACACACATTTTCCGGATTGACTGACCTTCATGTCTTAAAGTAATGATAAACTGTTGTTTCTCTTTGCTCATTTAAGCTGTTCTTGCCATAATATGGACTTGGTCTTTTACAAAATAGGGCTATCTTCTGTATACCACCCCTACCTTGTCACAACACAACTGGCTCCAACGCATTAAGAAGGAAAGAAATTCCACAAATTAACTTTTAACAAGGCACACTTGTTAATTGAAATGCGTTCTAGGTGACTACCTCATGAACCTGGTTGACAGAATGCCTTGATGACAGCTTTGCACACTCTTGGCAAAGGGTGGCTACTTTGAAGAATATCAAATATATTTTGATTTGTTTAATATTTTTTGGTTACTACATGATTCCATGTGTTATTTCATAATGTTGATGTCTTCACTTGTATTCTACAATGTAGAAAATAGTAAAAATAAAGAAAACCCTGGAATGAGTAAGTGTGTCCAATCGTTTGACTGGTACTGTATATATTACACACTCCTCAACCCTCAAACACTGCAGTAGAGAATCCTTCCATCACACTCTCTCTCTCACTCTCTCTCTCTAGGCCGTCATTGTAAATAAGAATTTGTTCTTAACTGACTTGCCTAGTTAAATATAAATAAACTCTATCCCTCCTTCTCCTTCCCTGTAGATGTGATGGATAGTGAGAAGATGGAAACTGACTCTGGCTCCCAGCAGCCTCTGCAGGTGAGACCGGAAGTGACCTGTGGGGTCAGAGGAAGTGAGACAGGAATTTACACTGGTGTTTCTGAGAATCTGATTGTCAGTGGGTGACGTGTGTGTGTGTGTGTTTCAGGCGGATAGACAGAAGCTTCTAGAGCCCAGTGGAGGAGAGCGATCAGTAGAGGGAGAACGAGTGAAGAGAGAGAATGCTGAAATGACAGTCACAGATGAGAGAGACTGCGATAGCGGAGGGAACCGCGAGACAGGTGTGTGTGTGTGTGTGTCTAATTTGTATTTTTACAGACAAGATAGTGTGTGTGATGATGTAAGTTATAGATGATCTCCTTCTCTCTTTTAGACCGAGGGGAGAAGGATGAGATTGCGGTGCGATGGAGGGAAGTAGAGCAGGATGAAGGGAGGAGACTAGCAGAGCTGGAGTTGGTAGATGGGACGGTTACCACGGCAGCAGCTGCTGCTCTAGGCGCTGCCGCTACTAAGGCCAAGGTAAGCCCCGCCCACAACCCTCAAACCACCCTATCGCTGCTAACTTACCCCACCCGTCAGCCAATCCCTGTCTACTGTCCATTAAACTGGCCTATCCCCCACTTTTCTCTTTCTACTGGCCTGTCACTAGAGCCATAATGTAGGACCTAGCCAATCAACCACACCACACTCTCTCCCCTTTTATGTGATCATATATATTTTTTTAAGTTGAAACTTATTTGATAACTAACTCACACACTGAGAATCCCAAACATCAGGAACACCTTCTTAATATTGAGTTACACCCCCCACTTTTGCCCTCAGAACAGCCTCAATTTGTTGGTGCATTGACTGTACAAGGTGTCCAAAGCATCCACAGGGATGCTGGCCCATGTTGACTACAATGGTTCCCACAGTTGTGAAGTTGTCTGGATGTCCTTTGGGTGTGGAGCATTCTTAATAATCTAGAAGAAAAAGAAACGCAGACCTATATAGGCGAGGTGCTGGCTAGCGGAGTGGAAAACTTGAAAATAAAGAAGAGCCGCACACTCTAGGAGCTCAGATGCAAAAAATATTTTATGTCCAACGTTTCGACAGGCAAGCTGTCTTCATCAGGGTATAATCACAAACACTGCGGGGTGACTCGTTTATATAGTGTCAAAGGACACACACAGGTGTCTGTAATCATGGCCAATTGTGGCCTAATATCATTGGTTAATTCTGAGATATTAAAATGACATACAAAAAACGACTGGATAGCATACGATCATAGATTAGATTTAGGCTACATAAGCCTACATAAGCCTACATTAGGCTACAATGGCAAAGTCACAATCACAAGAATGGTTTCAGATCAAAGTCTATGTTGAGACCGAAGGGAGTGAGGGTATTTAAATTAAAGATCCAGGCAGCCTCTCGTTTTAACAATAAATTATTGAGGTCACCCCCCCTCCTAGGGAGGGTGACATGTTCAATGCCAATATAACGCAGAGACTAAATCGAGTGGTTTGCTTCCAAAAAATGGGCCGCAACTGGGTAAGTCAAGTTTTTGCACCTAATGGTGCTACGATGCTCCGAGATACGTACTTTTAATTCGCGCTTTGTTTTACCCACACAATTTTTACCACAAGGACAAGTTATAAGATAAATAACTGCCTTAGTGGAGCACGTAATAACACCTTTGATTGGGATCTGTTTCCCTGTCTGGGGGTGTTTGAAGGATTTACATTTATAAGTGCCATTGCATTGAGCACAGCCATTACACTTGTAGTTTCCATCCAGTAGGGGCGCAAATAGACGTTGTTCAGGAATATCTTGGGGTGGTAAATCAGAGTTTACCAATTAGTCTCTGAGGTTTCTGCCCCGTGAGAATACGACCAAGGGAAGGTCCAAAAACACATTACCGAGACCATCATCAGATTTTAGAATGTGCCAATGCTTGTGAACGATTCCCTTAATTTGTTCAGAGCACTTTGAATAGCGGGTGGTTAAAACGCAAGAATGCTTCTTTTTACGAGACTGACCTTGAAAAAGGTAATGTCTCGTTTTGTAATTTTTTTTCTCAATGGCAGTATTAATCTGACCATTTTTGTACCCCCTCTCCTTGAATTTTCTTTGCGTCTCAGCCATATTTCTGTCAATCTGATTGCCTTTTGCAAATTCTTTTGATTCAACAGAATTGGCTGTAGGGCAAACTATTTTTCAAGGAAAGTGGGTGACAACTGTCAGCCATCAACAAACTGTTACGATCAGTAGGTTTCCTGTAAAGATCAGTGTATAGAACATTATTTTCACACGAGATGAGAAAAACTGATTTGACGTGTATCAGATTGCATAGTAAATCTCAAATGTTCAGAACAGGAGTTAAGAAAAGCATAAAACGCCTGGAGCTGTTTTGCATCACCCCTCCATAGAACAAAAATATCATCAATATACCGTTTCCAAATAATGATGTTAGGCAAGAAAACATTTTTTTTGAGAGGATTGAAAATAGACTTTCTCCATGTAACCCAAATACATGGGGGATCCCATAGCAGTACCCTTCGTCTGAATAAAGAAATAATTTAGAAACATGAAGTTTCCATCCTTTAACAGTGGGGCAAAAAAGTATTGTCAGCCACCAATTGTGCAAGTTCTCCAACTTAAAGATGAGAGAGGCCTGTAATTTTCATCATAGGTACACTTCAACTATGACAGATGAAATGAGAAAAAGAAATCCAGAAAATCACATTGTAGGATTTTTAATTTATTTATTTGCAAATGATGGTGGAAAATAAGTATTTGGTCAATAACAAAAGTTTATCTCAATACTTCGTTATATACCCTTTGTTGGCAATGACAGAGGTCAAACGTTTTCTGTAAGTCTTCACAAGGTTTTCACACACTGTTGCTGGTATTTTGGCCCATTCCTCCATGCAGATCTCCTCTAGAGCAGTGATGTTTTGGAGCTGTCGCTGGGCAACACAGACTTTCAACTCCCTCCAAAGATTTTCTATGGGGTTGAGATCTGGAGACTGGCTAGGCCACTCCAGGACCTTGAAATGCTTCTTCTGAAGCCACTCCTTCGTTGCCAGGCGGTGTGTTTGGGATCATTGTCATGCTGAAAGACCCAGCCACGTTTCATCTTCAATGCCCTTGCTGATGGTAGGCTTTGTTACTTTGGTCCCAGCTCTCTGCAGGTCATTCACTAGGTCCCCGTGTGGTTCTGGGATTTTTGCTCACCGTTCTTGTGATCATTTTGACCCCATGGGGTGAGATCTTGCGTGGAGCCCCAGATCGAGGAAGATTATCAGTGGTCTTGTATGTCTTCCATTTCCTAATAATTGCTCCCACAGTTGATTTCTTCAAACCAAGCTGCTTACCTATTGCAGATTCAGTCTTCCCAACCTGGTGCAGGTCTACAATTTTGTTTCTGGTGTCCTTTGACAGCTCTTTGGTCTTGGCCATAGTGGAGTTTGGAGTGTGACTGTTTGAGGTTGTGGACAGGTGTCTTTTATACTGATAACAAGTTCAAACAGGTGCCATTAATACAGGTAACGAGTGGAGGACAGAGGAGCCTCTTAAAGAAGAAGTTACAGGTCTGTGAGAGCCAGAAATCTTGCTTGTTTGTATGTGACCAAATACTTATTTTTCCACCATAATTTGCAAATAAATTCATTAAAAATCCTACAATGTGATTTTCTGGATTTTATTTCCTCATTTTGTCTGTCATAGTTGGTGTACCTATGATGAAAATTACAGGCCTCTCTCATCTTTTTAAGTGAGAGAACTTGCACAATTGGTGGCTGACTAAATACTTTTTTGCCCCACTGTATGTGTGAGTACTATTTCAGCCAATGTTATAATGCAGGCACTGGAAGGTAGTTCATTAGGGTCACGTTGCAGCAGAAAATGTTCCATTGCTTCAATACCACCCTCTATTTGTGTATAACGACTCAACATCAAAAGTAACTAACAAGGTATTCTCAGGGAGAGGATCAAGAGATTCAATGATAGAGATCATACTGCTGGTGTCCTTTACAAAGGAGGGGAGCTGTTCTGAGATCATACTGCTGGTGTCCTTTACAAATGAGGGGAGCTGTTCTGCGATCATACTGCTGGTGTCCTTTACAAAGGAGGGGAGCTGTTCTGAGATCATACTGCTGGTGTCCTTTACAAATGAGGGGAGCTGTTCTGCGATCATACTGCTGGTGTCCTTTACAAAGGGGAGCTGTTCTGAGATCATACTGCTGGTGTCCTTTACAAAGGGGAGCTGTTCTGCGATCATACTGCTGGTGTCCTTTACAAAGGGGAGCTGTTCTGAGATCATACTGCTGGTGTCCTTTACAAAGGAGGGGAGCTGTTCTGAGATCATATTGCTGGTGTCCTTTACAAAGGAGGGGAGCTGTTCTGAGATCATATTGCTGGTGTCCTTTACAAAGGGGAGCTGTTCTGAGATCATACTGCTGGTGTTCTTTACAAAGGGGAGCTGTTCTGCGAGTGGTCTAATAAAAAAAGTCAACAAAAGTCGATAGAGGGGCTGTGACTGCATCAATGCCCACTACAATAGGGCGCCCTGGAGGTTTTGTAACATTCTTGTGTAATTTCGGCAAAGTATATAAAGGGGCAATTTTAGGGTGTTGAATAGCCAAAAAGTTGCGTTCTTTTTTTGGTTATCTGACCAGAACTTAAATACCCATCTAGGACAGTAAGGATAGTGACCATTCTTAATACACATGGGAAACTGTTGAGTGTGAAAAACCCAGCAGTGTTGCAGTTCTTGACACAAAACAGTACACCTGGCACCTACTACCATTTCCCATTCAAAGGCACTTTAATATTTTGTCTTGCCCATTCACCCTCTGAATGGCACACATACACAATCCATGTCTCAATTGGCTCAAGGCTTAAAAATCCTTTAACCTGTCTCCCGAGGGGCGCAGCGTTCTAAGGCACTGCATCTCAGTGCTATAGGCGTCTGTATCACAACCGGCCGTGATTGGGAGTCCCATAGGGCGGCGCACAATTGGCCCAGCGGCGTCCATGTTTGGCCGGTGTAGGCAGTCATTGTAAATACGAATTTGTTCTTAACTGCTTGCTTAGTTAAATAAAAAACATCTACACTGATTTTTTTTTAAGTGGATTTAACAAGTGACATCAATAAGGGATCATTGCTTTCACCTGGATTTACCTGGTCTGTCTGTCATGGAAATAAATGTTTTGTATATTGTGTACAGCAAATGGATACAGTAATTCTCTCTCTTGCCCCCTCTCTCTAGCACCTAGCAGCGGTAGAGGAGAGGAAGATCAAGTCTCTAGTGGCTCTGCTGGTGGAGACTCAGATGAAGAAGCTGGAGATCAAACTGAGACACTTTGAGGAGCTGGAGACCATCATGGACCGAGAGAAAGAGGCTGTGAGTATACAGATCTACATCTAGCCAATTGGGATCTAGTTTGGGGGAGCTACTAAACATTAATTTGGGTATTTCATAATGGTTCCTTATAAATGTAATGTTTGTGCCCCTCTCCCTCTTTCCCTACCCCTCTATCACTGTGTGTGTAGTTGGAGCAACAGCGTCAGCAGCTGTTGTCAGAGCGACAGAGTTTCCACTCTGAGCAGCTGAAACATGCAGAGATGAAGATTCTACAGCAGAGAGAGCAGCAAGCACCATACACTCCACAACAACACACAGGTCTGTACTCACAAGCACGCGCATACACACACACACGTTGTGTGTGTCCGAATGTCATGGTAAATATGTAACATCCATCTCTCACCTCGTTTAGGCCAGTCCATGCCCAGCCAGATGATGCCTACTGGGGGAAACTCTCTCACCATGGCCCCCCGACACCCTGGGGCTCCCAACGGCATGTGTGAGTACCCTCACCCCACACTGACCCTTACCTCCAGAAAATGTGCACAAAAAATGAACATATTGAGGGTGTTTATAGTGCATTCGAAAAGTATTCAGACCCCTTGACTTTTTCAAAATGTTACAGCCATATTTTAAAATGGATTAAGTAGTCCCCCCCTCTACACACAATACCCCATTATAACAAAGTAAAAACTGGTTTTTATAAATTTTAGCAAATGTAGACATTTTTTTTAATTACATTTACATAAGTATTCAGACCCTTAACTCAGTACTTTGTTGAAGCACCTTTGGCAGCGAGTACAGCCTCAAATCTTCTTGGGTATGACGCTACAAGCTTGGCACACCTGTATTTGGAGTTTCTCCCATTATTCTCTGCAAATCCTCTCAAGCTCTGTCAGGTTGGATGGGGACACAGCTATTATCAGGTTTCTCCAGAGATGCTCGATCAGGTTCAATGCCTGGGCTATGGCTGGGTCACGCAAGGCTATTCAGAGACTTGTCCTGAAGCCACTCCTGCGTTGTCTTGGCTGTGTGCTTAGGGTCGTTGTTCTGTTGGAAGGTGAACCTTCGCCCCAGTCTGAGATCCTGAGGGCTCTGGAGCAGGTTTTCATCAAGGATCTCTCTGTACTTTGCTCCGTTCATCTTTCCCTTGATCCTGACTAGTCTCCCAGTCCCTGCCGCTGACAAACATCTCCACCACATGATGCTGCCACCATGCTGTAGGGATGGTGCCAGGTTTCCTCCAGACTTGGCATTCAGGCCAATCTTGATTTCATCAGACCAGAGAATCTTGTTTCTCATGGTCTGAGAGTCCTTTAGGTGCCTTTTGGCAAACGCCAAGTGGGCTGTCATGTGCGTTTTACTGAAGAGTTGCTTCCGTAAGGCCACTCTACCATAAAGGCCTGATTGGTGGAGTGCTGCAGAGATGGTTGTCCTTCTGGAAGGTTCTCCTATCTCCACAGAGGAACTCTGGAGTTCTGTCAGTGACCATCGTGTTCTTGGTCACCTCCCTGACCAAGGCCTTTCTCCCCCGATTGCTCAGTTTGGTCGGGCGGCCAGCTCTAGGAAGAGTCTTGGTGGTTCCAAACTTCTTCCATTGAAGAATGATGGAGGCCACTGTGTGTTCTTGGGGACATTCAATGCTGCAGAAATGTTTTGGTACCCTTCCCCAGATATGTGCCTCGACACAATCCTGTCTCGGAGCTCTACGGACAATTCCTTGGACCTCATGGCTTGGTTTTTGCTTTGACATGCACTGTTAACTGTCAGGACGTTATATAGACTGCTGTATGCCTTTCCAAATTATTCAATTTACCACAGGTGAACTCCAATCAATTTGTAAAACATCTCAGGGATGGTCAATGAAAACAGAATGCACCTGAGCTCAATTTCGAGTCTCATAGCAAAGGTTCTGAATACTTATGTAAATAAGGTATTTGTTTTATTTGTAAAAAAAAATGCTATTTCTAAAAACCTGTTTTGCTTTGTCACTATGGGGTATTGTCAGTAGATTGATGTAAGAACTTATTTTAATCGATTTTAGATTAAAGGCTGTAACGTAACAGTGGAAAAAGGGGAAGGGGTCTGAATACTTTGCGAATGCACTGTATGTTGACTTAGTAATGCAGACGGAAGTTGACGATTGAAGTTTGGGGAGGTGTATCTGCCACAGCCAAAAGTTGGACATTGTTGTGGTTTTCCAACAGCAAGCCCCAGATCAACATAGCTGCCATTGTTTTATAAAAGTTTTTCTTAATAAGGTCAAAATAAACTTGTCTCTACCACCTGTATCACACACTCAAACTGAAAACGTGTGTACAATTCATTGGTTAGAGAAAGGTTTCAGATATCACATTAATTTGTATCCACTGTGTCTTTTTTAAATCTCAGCAAAGTTGGTTCCTGTTTCAGCTTTGGTCATGTTCACGTGGTCAAGCAAAAACACCTTAATTGACTATAGTGCCTTTCACAATGCAAGCAATGGCCTTTGATCACATGGCTTTTATAAAGTTCATGCAGTTGACATATAGGACAACTTTTATCCCCATAATGCCACCCACTTTCTAGAAGGTGGTGACCAACTCTGGTCACTAACTGCATGAAACTGATCTGCTGGAACGCGCCTGCTCATGTAGTTTTTTCTTCTCTTCTGTCAGACCCACCAGCACAGCCTGATGGGATAGCTCCGACCCAGCCTGGTCCTCCAAGCACAGCCATACACAGCCGGGGAGCAGAAACATGAGACCACACACCTTGACCCCAGTCACACACACTCCAGTTATCTTAAGAATACACACAGTACATATTTTGGATCCACAGTAAGACATTATGTCAAGGTCATACAGATGCCTGGACAAGCAGTCAATCTAATCTTCACATTTGACAGGTTCTCATATGTGACTATCATTTAACCATTGTGACACACACACACTTGCTGTATGCTTTATTGACCAGTGCTGAAGAGTATACTAAAATCATTGTGTTTTATATGAAACTATCGATCTGTGTATGTGTCCTTTTTTTTGTGTGTGTGTGTTGAATGAGATACTCTATTTTACAGTATTGGATACTGACCAACAAGTATAAAAGAAATACAGCACCATACCCTAACTAGCTGAAGCATTGGACCTTAACGGTACTAGTGGCTAATTTGGGAGAATATGGAGCATGTCAGTCGTTATTGAGTCTGATGGTGAGTGTTTTATAGGTTGGTTTCTTTCATTGACAGTAGTTTGATAGGACCAGAACCATAGTACAGTATAGCAGCACCTCACCCTCATGATGGCCTTTCATAAAAACTGTAATTGTCATATCCCTTGTTCTGTCATCGATCCCTCCCTCCCACCCAGACATGTAGTTTGAAAACCATTGAAGTCAAACAGGAAGGATGAGGGGTGAATAAATCGAATTGCCACACATTGGAATTATGATTACCTTTTTATTAGGGTATGTTTAAATCTCTTTTTGACAGACACGGGAAAAATTGAAAAGGACAATATGAACCGGTGATACAGATTTTTTTGCGTCTAATAAACAGCTTGATTCATTAGTCCACTATCTGTTGTGGGCAGACGTGTACTGATATTGAAGTCTTATTTATATTTTAGACATTTAGCAGAAGCTCTTAACCCTAATTTCTCCTGTAAGTTGCTCTGGATAAGTGCCTTCCTCAAGAGCATATAGACAATTTCCCTTTACTGCTCACCACATGGGTTTTACAATGAGTTGTAAAGATAGATACAGTATGTTGAAAATTGAATAAAGTAGTCGTAGAGTCATTCACCGAGTTGAACAACCTCTGGCTCCTCTTCAGTCATTAGTCATGTTGCTGAGGTTTAAGCCGCCTTCTGTTTCTCTGTTAGATTATAAAACAGTACCAGCCATTCAATCAGTAGGGTTTTCTATTTCATCAACAGTGTGATTCAAAGCAAAAGGGATTCTTGAATGTATAGGCCAATATGGACAGCATTAATTTTCTCTTTGTTTTGATCAGGACCAAAAAGTGTAGGACAAATCACACACAACCATCAGACAAAAAAAAGAATATCTTCACAACTTTTTACAAAATGCATTGTATCGGTCATTGTATAAATTTTAGACCTAGCTTTAGACTCACCATAATGCCCTTTGGCAACGTAGTATGTTCCAATTCCTACAACAGCAAAAAATCCAATGATGATGAGAGCACTAGTTGATACTGTCAGCCCACTGATTTTCAAGCCCCAGGCAGCCAATCCCTTACTGTTGAAATGAAGGGAAATGTCCATTAATAATTTTCAATGACAAGCTCACCATTTTGATATTCATTTTGACAGGGTCACAGTGATGAGGGAAATGGTGACAAAAGCAATTACACTACTCAGAAAAAAAAACATTGTTTGAGAATCCGTATTTGAGTATGTCTTTTGTAGATAGGTGCTCAGTTCAGACTCCACACAGGTAACATTCAAAAAGCATTGAAACCAGAATAACAGAACAACACTCCAAGGGTGCTCAATTCTTAAAGGGGACATCAGTAATTAACAGAACATAATTCTAATGATGCATCAATACAGCGCCGACATTCCATTGATTTAGAGCAACACAGAGCCATATAGTTTGTCCTAAATATATGGCTCTGTTGCTCTTATCAATGAAATATTACACTTAATCTAATATTTCCAGTCGTTTCAACAAATGAAATATTTTAAATGGACTCCCATCACATGCATAACTTGAGATGATTACAATAACCACAAAGCTATAACTGCCGTTACTCGATGCAGCTTGTACGTCATTTTAGTTGCTTGCAACTGAGTTGCTTCGTGACTGGGTTGCATCCAGTTAAGACTAGCACAACAGATGTACAATAATTTGTAAACATGGTTTAGCAGTTAAATGTACATTTGAAGTGCACCCAAACATCTCCCTGACCAGTTTCAACTTTAAATGTTCCACATGAGCTGCGCTACCTAGCAAGGTTGTTGCTAACTTGGTTAGCTCGTTACAAAAAAAGCTAGTAGTGACGATCAGGGTTTAGGTCAATTGCCATTTCACTTTCCCTCAATTATTCTTTATGATACAAATTAGGAATTGGAATTCTTAGTTATTGAATAGACTGAAGTGAAATGGTATTGGTCCCAACCCTGGTGACAAGTACAGTATAATACATATTTGCTACTCACATAACCACAGCCATCTTGTCTGAGACAATGAATATATCCCTTCAAGATCCCAAAAGTGTGTGTTCTGCGTTAATGAGCACTCTAGAAAACACCGACATGCCACGTAAACGCCTTAATGCTGCGTTCAAAACAACTGGGGACTATGGGGGAAAAAGATCACGTCAGTGACCTTCAGTTCGGAAACTTGGAGCTCTAAACTCGGAGCTTGCGAGTTCCCAGTTATTTTGAACGCTCGTAAGTCTGAGATTTCCGAGTTGTCGGTTGTTTGAATAGCGACTGATTTACAGGAAACTAGGCCCATTTCTTTGAAATGTCTTGTTCACACACACACGCACACGCACACACACACACACACAAACCAAATGTATTCCCCTGACTAGATCATTAAGGAACAATTGTCTAGACATAGATTTGAGTTTACGAATTTACGCTTTATTAACCCAACTTCACACAGGCTACTGTTTGGCCGTAGCCCACGCCAAATAAATGAAATATACCCCACAAACCAACCGTGACCTTCTCTTGTGAAGGCCAGACATAAGAAAGAGAACAATGGCTAAACCTGGTCTTAACTTCCAATGCTTCCAATCCGTGATTGGCAGATAACAGGTTGATTGGCATGTCGGACCCGCGAACACTGGGTACTGGTAAGTACAACACAACCAACTAATAGCCTAACACATAACACACAGCTGTTTGTGCGGGTCGCTAAAGTATGTATAAAGCCCTTTTTACATTAGTAGATGTCAAAAAGTGCTATACAGAACCCAGCCTAAAACCCCAAAGAGAAAGCAATGCAGATGTAGAAGCATGGTGGCTAGGAAAAACTCCCTAGAAAGGCAGGAACCTAGGAAGAAACTGTTAGGGTTGCGAAAATCAAATCTGGTATCAGGACAAAAGGTGACACAGAGTCACCAAGTAAGTTCTAATTATTTTTATTCACTCAAGCAATAAATGGTAAATGCAATCTTCGTATATACGGGTTCAATGTAGTACCACGCAGGGTTAACAGAGAACTGCCCTTTCTGCTAAATGCATTGGTATAAGTATGTTCTGACAGAGTTAGTTCCCACCTCAGGATGGGCCTATCAGAACAGTGGCTGGGCGTGGTTTAGACTTGCCTAGCCAATAGTAGGCGCACAGGCTGGTCCCAGCCTCTTGGCGCTTGTTGTCCGGGGTTAGTGAGGCCACAGGCTCAGTCCTGTTGGTGTCTCAACATCTTTCTATTCATGTGTTCCTAGCTCAACATACTGTTATCTCCCAAGGTTATACTGCCCCTTAGCCAGACACCAGGTGTTTGCACAATTCACTGTATTGTTCCACAATTTATCAGCCTTAGCTCAAACATATTCCTGTGTAGCAAAGAAACATATTCTCAAACCTAACAATTAGCAAAGAAACATTCTCAAACCCAACAAAACCTAGAGAGGAACCAGCCTCAGAGGTGGCCAGTCCTTTTCTAGCTCTGCCAGGTGGAGATTGTAAAAGCACATGGCCCATAAGGCCAGATCTTTCTTCAACTTTCATAGATGGCCAGCTCTCTCTCTCTCCCCCCCAAACCTTAACCAGTCGGAATGAATGCCTAAACTTAACCAAAGAGTTTTGACATTTATCCACCGCCCCGGACAAAGGTTAAATACTGAAATGAGACAGTGATATCTTGTTATAACTACACACACACCATTTATTTTATAAACACTTTCCCTCTCTTTGTGTATCTGTCTGATTAGATAACAGACCAATAGCCTACAACAGGCATATATTGTTATATATTAACATTAGTTAAATGAAAACGGCACATTGATAATCAGGCATATGTAATGTATTAAGAATCAGGCCAATTCCCATAAAGCCAAACTTACATTTTTACAGAGATAGTATTGGGGTCATGATAGGGGCTGCACCAAATGTGTGCTGTATTATAATAATTGATTATGCTTATGCTGTATTAATAGAAGGGGAAGGGTTAGAAGACCCTTCCCCCTCTACATTTATAGGGTCCTAGACTACAGATTAACAATATATCTATACTCATTGTAAGGTTTTAGAATTGTTCCACAGTCTTTTCTAAGTCTCTGCCTCTTATGAAGAAATGGTCTGAGAAATGTGTGAATTATTGCATGGGGTCTGTGAGAAGGCACTTCAAAGATAAACATAGAGCCCTGCAGGGGAGTAGAAGAGATAAGAGGCTAGTCAGACATACCTCTATAAATCAACTTGGGTGGAGTGGACATTTACTGCTGAGGCATAGAAAACACTGGAACTATTGTATCTCTTGCAAGTTAGTATAGCTGTGTATGCATGGGCTTGGTCTGAGGAGTAATGACATACTGACATATGCAGTGACATCACAGGGGGTTGACTACAAGCATGATAAAAACAACTTTGGCTTTTCCTATGGGGCAGAACGCAGGAGAAACATTAATTGTACGTGTGATTTTGATCTTTGACTTCTGTCTACAGCTGTATTTTGATTAAAATTGTTATGATTTATAAGTGCACATTTTGAGTGTTCCTTATTTGTTAAGTATAAAAACGGAGCACAGAAAAACGGAACCAACAATAGTCAACCATTGGCATGAAGGAAATAACAAGTAATCAATGGGCATTTTCTGTGTCTGTTTGTGTATGCTGATTGATTGACATTGAAGTGTGTTGTTAGACACAATTGTATTTTGATCAGAATGGACTTTCAACAGATATACAATATTATCACAAGTCATGACTGCAGTGCTGGCAGCTTAAACGTTGTTTTTGTATCCTCACAAACAAACAAACAAACACCCTCAAAGACCATGTTCCAGATGAACACTGTATCTAAAGCCACTTTCTGTTATGTAAACAATCAGAAGGGATCTGGGCCACTATCAAAACAACCATGGAACAAATGCATGACATTTACACATTCAAATAGCACTTGATTTGTATTAAATATTTTTGGGAACTCAAGGAGCAACATTCCATTGATTATAGCAACACAGAGCCATATATTTAGAGTGTTTGGCTTAAATATATGTCTCTGTGTTGCTCTTACTCTTGATCCTGGGGACTCAAAGCGGTGCAACTCCTTCCCCCCCCTCCAATTCACACCTTATTAATATAATCAGCTGTGTAGTGCTGGGGCAATAACTAAAATGTGCACCTCTTTGTATCCCCAGGACCTGGATTAAGAAACATTACACTAATCAATTAAATATTATACCTAATATATAGGATTTACTGTGATTTACAAAAAGGAGATCTGAATTGAACTCATGCATCTTGAGATTAGTACAACAAGGGCCGTAGCCTGTTTTTTTATTACATTTTCTTTTAGTTGAAGCTCAATTACTGCATTTCTATACAATTACAAATCTTTAAAATGCTATTTGGAGAACAGCAAAAACCAGCAAAAAAGACCCCAGCTATTATCACTTGGATGCTGTACGTACATTCACCTCAGTCGATCTACAAGCACAAAGCTTATTCGCTATAATTGTAATGTCATACAATTATGAGAAATGATTCACACTGCGTGTAGCATCAGTGACAAAACAAAAACATATGACATTTTAACAACTGTATTGTTCACATTTTAACGTAGATCTAAGCCTATAGGGAATATCGACCATGTGGAGATGTTCATATTGAAACATATATATACTTTTTATTAAGTTCTTAACCTTTTGGTAAGTTTAGTACCGGTTTTCTCAGGGGACCCCACATGGGAAACAATGTACTAATCTCTCTCTCTCTCTGCTCTGCTTCATTGCAGCCTGACTCAGTCTCACCACTGAGCACCACATCACTGTCTGTCTTAGTAGCCTACTCTCTATAAAGCAACGTTAGTTATTATGATAAGTTAGTAGTAGGGCATGTGCAAAGCTGGCATCAAGGCAAAGGGTGGCTACTTTGAAGAATGTAAAAATATATTTTTATTTGTTTAATATATTTGGGTTACTACAACAACAAAACATGTGTTATGTCATAGTTTATGTCTTCACTATTATTCTACAATGTAGAAAATAGTAAAAATAAAGAAACCCTTGAATGAGTAGGTGTGTCCAAACTTTTGAATGGTACAGTATATACAGTGCATTTGGAAAGTATTCAGACCCCTTGACTTTTTCCCGATTTTGTTACGTTACAGCCTTATTCTAAAATGGATTACATTGTTTTTCCCCCCTCATCAATCTACACACAATGACAAAGCAAAAACTGTTTTTTAGAAATGTTTGCAAATGTATTACAAATACAAACGAAATATCACATTTATATAAGTATTCCAACCCTTTACTCAGTACTTTGTTGAAGCACCTTTGGCAGCGATTACAGCCTAGAGTCTTCTTGGGTAGGATGCTACAAGCTTGGCACACCTGTATTTGGGGAGTTTCTCCTATTCTTGTCAGCAGATCCTCTCAAGCTTTGTCAGGTTGGATGGGGAGCGTCGCTGCACAGCTATTTTCAGGTCTCTCCTGTTCGATCAGGTTCAAGTACGGGCTCTGGCTTGGCCACTCAAGGACATTCGGAGACTAGTCTCTAAGCACCTCCTGCGTTGTCTTGGCTGTGTGCTTAGGGTTGTTGTCCTGTTGGAATGTGAACCTTCGCCCCCAGTCTGAGGTCCTGAGTGCTCTGGAGAAGGTTTTTATCAAGGAACTCTCTGTACTGTGCTCCATTCATCTTTCCCTCGATCATATCTAGTCTCCCAGTCCCTGCCACTGAAAAACATCCCCACAGCATGATGCTGTCACCACCATGCTTCACCATAGGGATCTTCCCAGGTTTCCTCCAGACTTGATGCTTGGCATTCAGGCCAAAGAGTTCAATCTTGATTTCATCAGACCAGGTAATCTTGTTTCTCATGGTCGGAGTCCTTCAGGTGCCTTTTGGCAAACTCCAAGCGGGCTGTCATGTGCCTTTTACTGTGGAATGGCTTCCATCTGGCCACTCTACCACAAAGGCCTGATTGGTGGAGTGCTGCAGAGATTGTTGTCCTTCTGGAAGGCTCTCCCAATTCCACAGAGGAACTCTGTCAGAGTCACCATCGGGTTCTTGGTCAACTCCCTGACCAAAGCCCTTCTACCCCGATTGTCTTGGTGGTTCCAAACTTCTTCCATTTAAGAATAGAGGCCACCATGTTCTTGGGGACCTACAATGCTGTAGACATTTGTGCCGACACAATCCTGTCTCGGAGCTCTACGGACAATTCCTTTGACCTCATGGCTTGGTTTTTGCTCTGACATGCATTGTCAACTGTGGGACCTTATATAGACAGGTGTGTACCTTTCCAAATCATGTCCAATCAATTGAATATACCACAGGTGAACTCCAATCAATTGTAGAAACATCTCAAGGATGATAAATGGAAACAGGATGCAGCTGTTCATTTTAAAGTGTTGTGTTTAGATTGATGAGGGAAGAAAATGTGTTTAATCAATTTTAGAATAAGGCTGTAATGTGTGGAAAATGTGGAAAATGTCAAGGGGTTTGAATACTTTCAGAATGTACTGTATGTATTGATATTTTCCTTGTAATAAAGGATGTTCTCTCCACACAGATATGTAACCTGATTACTATACCTTGGGAGGGTCAATCATACTTGCATACTTTCACTTTTCACTTTTACAACTCCCAATGGTGCTCACTTACAGGATTAGAATTATTTTATAGTACCACACACACACACACACACACACCATTTTATCTTAGCACTCTCTGTCCTCTGTGTGTATCTGTCTGATTAGATAAACAGTACAGACTGTTCTTTGTGCTTTCTGACGTAATAAAATGCAACTTGGGTTCAATCAAGAAATAAAGCAATAAACCTTCTATAGGCCTAAATGGAGAAGCTGCATGGATTCAAAAAACCTGTTCTTACTCAATTTCCTCGAGTGGTAAAACAAATGTACAGTTCTAGTAGTTGGTAAGGTGTGACTACTCGGCCTACATGATGCTTTCCATGTAGGATGACGCATGGCTGACTTTTACTATGTATTTTCATGCATATACAGTTGAAGTAGGAAGTTTACATACACTTAAGTTGGAGTCATTAAAACTAGTTTTTCAACCACTCCACAAATTTCTTGTTAACAAACTGTGGTTTTTGCAAGTTGGTTAGGACATCTACTATGTGCATGTGTCACGAGAATTCTGTTCTCAATGTTCTAAAATGAACTTCTATTAAACTACTCTGACCCAGCTGCAAAGATCAGAATTTTTATTCAGGAGAGCTCTGTCCCCAAATGAGGACAGTCTTTTTATATGCACATATAAATGAACTCCACCCCACTTTAGGCGGTCTGTATTTTTCCACAGTTCACATACATTCCTTATCACTTCTAAACAGTTTCCTAAGCTTCTG
Source organism: Brachymystax lenok tsinlingensis (assembly GCA_030435695.1). Taxonomy (NCBI): domain Eukaryota; kingdom Metazoa; phylum Chordata; class Actinopteri; order Salmoniformes; family Salmonidae; genus Brachymystax; species Brachymystax lenok. The sequence goes on from CM059806.1 coordinate 22,882,414, forward strand.
CAAGCTAAACAGTTTTTAACAGTTGACCCCCCCCCTGTGTGGGGAAGCCTCTTTCCTGTTATTTGTTTCACAGTTATCACACAGTCGTCTGTCGACAGTTCCTCTTCTCCTGTGTTATCTCGACTACACCCTGCTTATATTGCAGAATAGTAACACTGTCTTAATCTTAGAAAAGGGTTCTTGACACACATTATTGAATTATTATCTTATAGCTCCAACTCCATTACACACAGTTATACAATTTCGGTGTGGAATACTTTTAGTCATTACTTTTAAACATACAAATTCTCCTATCAGCATGACACAAGTAATTTTTCCAACAATTGTTTACAGACAGATTATTTAACTTATAATTCACTGTATCACAATTCCAGTGGGTCAGAAGTTTACATTAAGTTGACTGTGCCTTTAAACAGCTTGGAAAATTCCAGAAATTGATGTCATAGTTTTATATGCTCCTGATAGGCTAATTGAAATAATTTGAGTCAATTGGTGGTGTACCTGTGTATGTATTTCAAGGCCTACCTTGAAACTCAGTGCCTCTTTGCTTGACATCGTGGGAAAATCAAAAGAAAATCAGCCAATACCTCAGAAAAAATTGTAGACCTCCACAAGTCTGGTTCATCCTTGGGAACAATTTTCAAACGCCTGAAAGTCAAAGTCAAAGTCAAAGTCACCATTATTAGTCAGTTGTACAACCGAATGCCTTCAACCGAAATGTTTCTTCCGCATTTAACCCAACCCCTCTGAATCAGAGAGGTGCGGGGGCTGCCTTAATCGACATCCACGTCTTGGCGCCCGGGAACAGTGGGTTAACTGCCTTGTTCAGGGGCAGAACGACAGATTTTTTCCTTGTCAGCTCGGGATTCGAACTTGCAACCCTCCGGTTACAAGTCCAACGCTCTAACCACTAGGCTACCTGCCGCCTCGAAGGTACCACGTTCATCTGTACAAACAATAGTATGCAAGTATAAACACCATGGGACCACGCTGCCGTCATACTGCTCAGGAAAGAGACGCGTTAGAGATGAACATACTTTGGTGCAAATCAATCCCAGAACAACAGCAACTGACCATGTGAAGATGCTGGAGGAAACAGGTGCAAAGGTATCTATATCCACAGTAAAACTAATCCTATATTGACATAACCTGAAAGGCCGCTCAGCAAGGAAGAAGCCAGACTACGGTTTGCAACTGCACATGGAAACAAAGATTGTACTTTTTGGAGAAATGTCCTCTGGTCTGATGAAACAAAAATGGCCATAATGGCTATAAAGACCATTGTTATGTTTGGAGGAAAAAGGGGGATGCTTGCAAGCCGAAGAACACCATCCCAACCGTGAAGCACGGGGGTGACAGCATCATGTTGAGGGACTGGTGCACTTCACAAAATAGATGGCATCATGAGGGAGGAAAATTGTGGATATATTGAAGCAACATCTCAAGACATCAGTCAGGAAGTTAAAGCTTGGTCGCAAATGGGTCTTCCAAATGGACAATGACCCCAAGCATACCTCCAAAGTTGTGGCAAAATGGCTTAAGGACAACAAAGTCAAGGTATTGGAGTGGCCAACACAAAGGCCTGACCTCAATCCTATAGAACATTTGTGGGCAGAATTGAAAAAGTGTGTGCAAGCAAGGAGGCCTACAAACCAGACTCAGTTACACCAGCTCTGTCAGGAGAAATGGGCCAAAATTCACCCAACTCATTGTGGGAAGCTTGTGGAAGGTTACCGAAACGTGTGACCTAAGTTAAACAATTTAAAGGCAATGCTACCAAATACTAATTGAGTGTATGTACATTTCTGACCCACAGGGAATGTGATGAAAGAAATTAAAGTTGAAATAAATCACTCTACTATTATTCTGACATTTCACATTCTTAAAATAAGGCGGTGATCCTAACTAACCTAAGACAGGGAATTTTTACTAGGATTAAATGTCAGGAATTGTGAAAACTGAGTTTAAATGTATTTGGCTAAGGTGTATGTAAACTTCCGACTTCAACTGTATATGAAAGTAGGCTTGTTTATACAATGACAAACATCCAGGACCTAAACTCTAGACACTGACTTCAGGAAGAATGAGGAGGTGCCCCTGTGGAACATATAGCTATGTGCTTAGTAAAAGGAATCATATAAACCAGGGATGGGCAACAGTCAGAAAGAAGTCGAGGTCTCAGATTACTGTTGAGAGTTAGAATAGTAGAATACACAAGGTGCAATTTAAACATTTGGTTGTGCATCAGCAGTCTGTCTCTTGTTATGTTAGTCACTGACATGTCAGCTAGCCCATGTCAGCTAAAATGTTTTAGATTGGGATGTTAGTCTAGTGGCCAGCAATATAAACTTGTAGTAATCATGGTCAAATTACTGACCGGGGGGGGCCCCTATCAGATGTCATATTAAAAACTGCAAACATTTCTATCCACCCTATGGAAAAATGTGTAGAATTGCAGGAAATTGGCTGTAAAACTTCTGATAATAGCAGGAAATCAACTCGAAAAAACTTCTCTCTAATGTCAAGAGGGGGTCTGCAAATTTGGGAGAAACAAAATTTAGCTTAGGGCCCCCAAAAGGTTAGGTTCGGCTCTTAATCCATGTGTGGGTATGGAGACCCGCGAGCCACTGCTTCCTCCCATGATGAGTTCAGATTTTGTTTTGACCCCACCCCAATAAAAGTTGCCCATCACTGATATAAACCAATAACCACATGTGAAAATCATTATTTTATTTTTGAACACAACAACACCTTGAAACACACAAACCATGACTATCTAGCATAGTGGAGGTCTGTTGTGATGTCTGGGTCCTCCAGCAGGGACCGGGGGTCACCATGCCTTCTTCTGGTTAGCCTCTTGTTCTAGAACAACAGAAGCAGTACCATGTCAGACTGGGCAGGGCTATAGCGAGAGAGAGACCTATTTTTGCCATAATCACACGTTCTCACGCACACACACATAAATAGAAGAAGGATGACTTACTCTCTTGGCCAGTTTTGTAGACGTAATAGCAGCCAACTGTGACAGCAGCTATTACCCCCAGTCCCAACAGAGCAGGAGTGGAGACTGTTGCTCCTCCCACTGTAAGGGCATATTGACCAACACTGAACGTTAACCAGTGCCTGGGGAGAAAGAGAACAGTCACTAACTTTTAGTTTCATTTCCAGTTTTCTTTCAATCAATGGTGCAATTTTCACAAGCATGTGGTAGGGGAGAGTGGGGTAAGTTTTTATTTAAATTTTTATTTCACCTTTATTTAACCAGGTAGGCAAGTTGAGAACAAGTTCTCATTTACAACTGCGACCTGGCCAAGATAAAGCAAAGCAGTTCGACACATACAACAACACAGAGTTACACATGGAGTAAACAAACATACAGTAGAAAAACAAGTCTATAAACAATGTGTGCAAATGAGGTAAGATAAGGAAGGTAAGGCAATAAATAGGCCATGGTGGCGAAGTAATTACAATATAGCAATTAAACACTGGAATGGTAGATGTGCAGTAGATGAACGTGCAAAGTAGAAATACTGGGATGCAAAGGAGCAAGATGAATAAATAAATACAGTATGGGATGAGGTAGTTGGATGGGCTATTTACAGATGGGATAAGTACAGGTGCAGTGATCTGTGAGCTGTTCTGACAGCTGGTGCTTAAAGCTGGTGAGGGAGATAAGTGTCTCCAGTTTCAGTTATTTTTGTAGTTCGATCCAGTCATTGGCAGCAGAGAACTGGAAGGAAAGGCGGCCAAAGGAGGAATTGGCTTTGGGGGTGACCAGTGAGATGTACCTGCTGGAGCGCGTGTTACGGGTGGGTGCTGCTATGGTGACCAGCGAGCTGAGATAAGGCGGGGCTTTACCTAGCAGGGACTTGTAGATGACCTGGAGCCAGTTGGTTTGGCGACGAGTATGAAGCGAGGGCCAGCCAACGAGAGCGTACAGGTCGCAGTGGTGGGTAGTATATGGGGCTTTGGTGACAAAACGGATGGCACTGTGATAGACTGCATACAATTTGTTGAGTAGAGTGTTGGAGGCTATTTTGTAAATGACATTGCCGAAGTCGAGGATCGGTAGGATGGTCAGCTTTACGAGGGTATGTTTGGCAGCATGAGTGAAGGATGCTTTGTTGCGAAATAGGAAGCCAATTTAATTTTGTATTGGAGATGTTTGATGTGAGTCTGGAAGGAGAGTTTACAGTCTAGCCAGACACCTAGGTATTTGTGTTGTCCACATATTCTAAGTCAGAACCGTCCAGAGTAGTAATGCTTGACGGGCGGGCAGGTGCAGTCAGCGATCGGTTTAGTTTTACTTACATTTAAGAGCAGTTGTAGGCCACAGAAGGAGAGTTGTATGTCATTGAAGCTCGTCTGGAGGTTTGTTAACACAGTGTCCAAAGAAGGGCCAGAAGTATACAAAATGGTGTCGTCTGCGTAGAGGTGGATCAGAGACTGACCAGCAGCAAGAGCGACATCATTGATGTATACAGAGAAGAGAGTCAGCCCAAGAATTGAACCCTGTGGCACCCCCATAGAGACTGCCAGAGGCCCGGACAACAGGCCCTCCGATTTGACACACTGAACTCTATCGGAGAAGTAGTTGGTGAACCAGGCGAGGCAATCATTTGAGAAACCAAGGCTGTTGAGTCTGCCGATAAGGATGTGGTGATTGACAGAGTCGAAAGCCTTGGCCTGGTCAATGAATACAGCTGCACAGTAATGTCTCTTATCGATGGCGGTTATGATATTGTTTAGGACCTTGAGCGTGGCGGAGGTGCACCCATGACCAGCTCTGAAACCAGATTGCATAGCGGAGAAGGTACGGTGGGATTCGGAATGGTCGGTAATCTGTTTGTTAACTTGGCTTTCGAAGACCTTAGAAAGGCAGGGTAGGATAGATATAGGTCTGTAGCAGTTTGGGTCAAGAGTTTCTCCCCCTTTGAAGAGGGGGATGACCGCAGCTGCTTTCCAATATTTGGGAATCTCAGAGGACACGAAAGAGATTTTGAACAGGCTAGTAATAGGGGTTGCAACAATTTCGGCAGATAATTTTAGAAAGAAAGGGTCCAGATTGTCTAGCCCGGCTGATTGGTATGGGTCCAGATTTTGTTGCTCTTTCAGAACATCAGTTAACTGGATTTGAGAGAAGGAGAAATGGGGGAGGCTTGGGCGGGTTGCTGTGGGGGGTGCAGGGCTGTTGACCGGGGTAGGGGTAGCTAAGTGGAAGCATGGCCAGCCGTAGAAAAATGCTTATTGAAATTCTCAGTTATAGTGGACTTATCGGTGGTGACAGAGTTTCCTATCCTCAGTGCAGTGGGCAGCTGGGAGGAGGTGCTCTTATTCTCCATAGACTTTACAGTGTCCCAGAACTTTTTTGAGTTTGTGCTACAGGAAGCAAATTTCTGCTTGCAAAAGCTAGCCTTGGCTTTCCTAACTGCCTGTGTATATTGGTTCCTAACTTCCCTGAAAAGTTGCATATCACGGGGGCTGTTCGATGCTAATGCAGAACGCCACAGGATGTTTTTGTGCTGGTCAAGGGCAGTCAGGTCTGGAGAGAACCAAGGGCTATATCTGTTCCTGGTTCTAAAATGTCTTGAAAGTTGAGCAAAAGAGGTAAGTTGAGCCACACTTGTTTCTAGGAAACCATATACAAATTGAATAATTTGACCAAATATTTAAGAAGAGGTCATCATTTCATGGAGTCTGAAGGAAGAAACCTATGGAAAAAGTGGTAAGCAAGTTAGGTCTAAAAAACGGATTTTCACCAAGACAAATACATTTTTTGCATTAGAGATTTCATGATGCTTCTATCTAAACCAAAGTATATAATTTTAAGATTGTTCTGTACATCATTTGGGGTCTCCATAAGCATCAATATGAAGTCCTAAACCTAGCATGAAAGTGCATCCTTGTAGCTGTGTGGGCTAATATAGTAAACATGTTTGCCTTGGTTGGTTGACTCAATGGCAAGTTGAGCAAATTGTATTGTTTTCTTCCCAGGTCTAATGCAAGACATTAGCGGTGGGATATGTTAAAAATGTTTAATAAAGTACAAAGTGTTTGATAGGTGTTAGGCCTGTGTTAAAAGATGCTTAAAAAGTGATTTGTGATTGTGTTGAATTGTGTTTTGGAAATAGTAAAGATAGACATGGTTTTAAAAAGGTAGTGGTAATATTTCATTTAGTACAGACATTTGTAGGCAGCTAAAAAGGTAAAAGGTTAGAGGAAAACTTGCAGTAGTCTTCTGAAAACCTAACCGTGGGTTACAAATACCAGGCAGCAAAATGTGAAGGCTGTGCAAGGAGTGTGTAGACCTTCACTAGCCACTGTAAAATTATATATTTTTACATCATAAATGTAAAAAATTTAGAACAATTTGGGTTGAAAGGTGAAACCAAATCCTATATGGATATGGCTGTAAATACTGCAGCATCATTCTCCATCAGCCAGTGTGCTTCAATAGGCCAAGGAAAATTGGCAAGCGCTACCATTTGAAATGATGGTGTACAATGCACATAAACAAGCTACACTATACATTTTTACTGTGAAGCTATCATTATCTGGCAGGTAGCCTAGTGGTTAAGAGTATCGGGCCAGGAACGTAAAGGTTGCTGGTTCAACTCTCCAAGCCAACTAGGTGACAAATCGGTCAATGTGCTCTTGAGCAAGCCACTTGACCCTATTTGCTCCAGCATCAATAATGGTTTATCTCTGGTTGTTACGCCACTCTCCGAGGAGGATAAGCAAAAACAATTAACATGTGTATAAAACACCTGTACATGTGTGAAATAGGATAAATGTAAGCAACCACCTTATTATTATCTGATGTATTGGTGACTAAACAAAATGTTTTCATGGTTTTTCATGAGGAACTTGAATGACTCAGGGGTGAATGATGTTTTCAACTCCAATGAATGTTCAATCAAAGGTTCTGAACGTAAGAAAGGGGGCATCACAAGTGTTATCAGTTAAGACTTTTGTACTAAGAGCTTTGAAAAAAATACGATTTGAAGATTTGTAAACCCACTTGACATATACTATCTGACTGTTCACTACTAGGCAAGACCTAACTGTGAACAAAGCTACATCAATAAAGCTACACATTTCTGTTACCTTTTAGTAGTAACTGCAACTCAGGGTAGAAGAAGCAAGCAAGTAGCAGAAAGAAGGTATACTCACGCTGTGAAAGGCATAGTTGACTCTTAAAGATTGTAGATCAAATGCAACTGGTTCGTTGGACTGTTGGTTAGACTCCCCTGATGAAAAGGCTAGAGATGACTGGGAAAAATGGCAGGTTTTGTAGCAGGTTAGGTGACTTTACGCAGCAGGTTAGAATAATTAACATAGCAGGTTATGAGGTTACGCGTCTTCTCTCCCCACTCATTGTCTCTTTCTCAAAATCCATATAGGTCTTCTGTCCTTCTGCTCATATGGGTTTGATAAATTGATAAAGGGTCATAGTTTTACTTTCATTTCCACTTCAATCTCCTCCTCCCTTTCCTAACCTCCCTCCCTTTTTTTAGACCCAGCCTTTACTGCTACTCCTTGGGGGAGAAACAAGGAAAATAAAGTTTGGAATAGCAGTTGAATACTAATATAAATTGCGTCCTTCATTCCCTCTTTGATGGCAATAATTGTCTGACTAGTTTTAAAGGAAAGCAATAATAGTTCCTTCCTTCCTTTCATTTTTGATGGAAGGAGTTTTCTGTAGGCTAATTGCAGTGGCGACCTGTCATTCAGGGCAGGTTTTTGGGGGACGGGGGGGGGCTTTCCTGTTTTGCATGTTATTTTGGCATTAATACGTGTCACATATCAGTTTGCAAACAATGTAAAAAATATATATATCCTTGATTTAATAAAGCTGCATTCAACCATGGTCTCTTTTTTGTTTTCTTGAGCAAGGCAGCTCCAAAATGCAGGTGTTTCAGCCTAGCTCAGTGCATTCTGTGGGGGTGGGGCAAGCCAGCAGAAAATATGGAGCGTTGCGCCGTGATTGGCTCAGTGTTCTGTCACTCATGGGGACACTACGTCACCGCCAAGTCTAAGGGTAGAGTTAGAAAATTCTAGCCCCCTGGGTGCTGCCATAGTTAGATTAGATGTGCCCATCCAAGAAGGCTCAAGGTCATTGGCGACAGGTAAAATTACTTAAATCACGTTATATGTACAGTATCTTTGATTGGACTGATCATGTCAACATCATACTTTCAAAATCTTAGCTAGCAGTCATCATCATGAATCAAGTCGACAATCTACTGCAAATCCTTTTTAATCCTTGTCATATGAAGAGAAATAATGAAGAGAAATTATAGATAACATATTACACATTACACAACAAGTTGGAAATTGCTAATTTAACAATGAGTGGTTTGGAAGGAATCGGTGACAGTGGCTAACTGTAAGGATTGCAAAGCAATCACTAGCTTGTTATTCAGTGAAGTGGCTGTGTGGTCCCAAATATGGAATTAAGAAGTTATTTTCCAAGTTTAAAATGATAAACATTGGCCAAACATTGGCCATGCTTTCAATGAAGAATGATTTGTGCCACGCTCATAATAACTGTTAGCTTGAACTGCGAATACTTGACTTCAGTGAGTTCAAGACAACTGCGAAGTCGTTTTGAACGGTCATCATGATCCGACCTTGTTTTTTTCCGAGTTCCTAGTTGTTTTTAAATCTCAAAAATCCAGAGAATGACAGGCTTGATGACAAAATTTGCCCACGAAAGACCGCCACGCCACCTTCCTGTTCAAGTGAGCACAGCACAACAAAGTGAGTCCAAAAGTGTATTGTATGCTGCTGCATAAATTATGTAATATGCCAGGGAGATATGTATACTGGAGCTAAGAAAGTAATACTAAGTGTATGTTGTGTAGTAAGATGTTAGTAGCCCATGTGCCTAATTTGGTCTATTTACCCCTTTTCATTTTGCCTACTGTTCTGACTTGGTGGTGCACATGTAGCCTATAACCTTTTTTAGAGAAATGTAATCATTGAATATTGTAAGAGCTTTCATTGTCTGCTTATATGCCCTCTTTATTTATCCTAAGGTTCTGACTTGGTGTACAGGGAGAACACTGTAAGAATGGCCCATGTTCACAGTAAGATGGCGCATGAGTGAGCGACTCTAGACATCCAAGGTGGCGTAGCAGTTGGACGTGTATTTTGTCTTGTCCCGTCCTGTCCCGTGTAAATATCGTTTTTATAATCTTTTTATAACATTTTCTTCACATATCTTTTTATATATACTTTCTAAAATTCAACTTCAAAACACTCTCCTGCAACCTGCCTCACCCAATGTGATGCAGATCTGTGTTTTTTGTTGTTGTTTTTTTCTTCGAATCCTGAGTCGCCCAACAAATGCTAGCTAACTTCACTAGCTAACGTTAGTATTTAGCTTACTATTGCTAACGGGCATCAGCTAACCTTTAGCTTGGAAAAGCTCTCGCCGTTCGTATAACGCGACTGAAACCAGAGCTTACCGGACCTATTTTTTCTCTCTCCATATCCCCGGATTCCTACCGCAAGTTGGACATTTTTCACCTGGATCCTGCAGCTAGCTAGCTGCTATCCGAGTGCCTATTGGCTAACGTCGGTCCTGGAGCAATGCACCAATTAGCCTGAAGCTAGCCTGTGCTTGACCCATCTCCCGGCTGGCTGAAGAACCCCATCAGCCACTCCTGGGCTACAACACCTATCTGGACCCGTTTTTACTGCCGGTGTGGAGCCCCACCGGGCCTTCACGACTGGACCACCGACTTTATCTGCCGAGAGGGCTATTCAACCGGTCCCCTTCACCACACGGAACCCCACTAACCCATCACGACTGGTCTACCGACGGAAACGTACGAGGAGGCTATATACAGACTTCCTCCGTCTTTGTTAGCCGGCCTGCTAGCCTTTGCTAGCTTGCTATCCCCGGCTAGCTGTCTGAATCGCCGTGTCCCCAACCAGCCTCACTACTAACTGAACCCTTATGATCACTCGGCTAAGCATGCCTCTCCTCAATGTCAATATGCCTTGTCCATTGCTGTTCTGGTTAGTGTTTATTGTCTTATTTCACTGTAGAGCCTCTAGCCCTGCTCAATATGCCTTATCCAATTCTTTAGTTCCACCTCCCACACATGCGATGACATCACCTGGTTTAAATGTTTCTAGAGACAATATCTCTTTCATCACCACCCAATGCCTACGTTTACCTCCACTGTATTTACGTCCTACCATACCTTTGTCTGTACATTATGCCTTTAATCTATTTTATCGCCCCCTGAAACCTGTTCTTTTTACTCTCTGTTCAGGACGTCCTAGACGACCAGTCATTATAGCCTTTAGCCGTGCCCTTATCCTACTCCTCCTCTGTTCCTCTGGTGATATAGAGGTTAATCCAGGCCCTGCAGTGCCTAGCTCCACTCCACTCCTATTCCCCAGGCGCTCTCATTTGTTGACTTCTGCAACCGTAAAAGCCTTGGTTTCATGCATGTTAACATTAGAACCCTCCTCCCCAAGTTTGTTTTATTCACTGCCCTAGCACACTCTGCCAACCCGGATGTCCTAGCCGTGTCTGAATCCTGGCTTAGAAAGACCACCAATAACGCTGAAATTTACATCCCTAACTACAACATTTTCAGACAAGATAGAATGGCCAAAGGGGGCGGTGTTGCTATCTACTGCAGAGATCTGTCTTACTATCCAGGTCTGTACCCAAACAATTTGAACTTTTACTTTTAAAAATCAGCTTTTCTAGAAACAAGTCTCTCACTGTTGCCGCTTGCTATAGACCACCCTCTGCCCCCAGCTGTGCTCTGGACACCATATGTGAACTGATTGCCCCCCCATCTGTCCTCAGAGTTCGTGCTGCTAGGTGACCTAAACTGGGACATGCTTAACACCCCGGCCATCCTACAATCTAAGCTTGATGCCTTAAACCTCACACAAATCATAATTGAACCTACTAGGTACAATCCCAAAGCCGTAAACACGGGCACCCTCATAGATGTCATCTTAACTAACTTGCCCTCCAAATACACCCCTGCTGTTTTCAACCAAGATCTCAGCGATCACTGCCTCATTGCCTGCATCCGTAATGGGTTTGCGGTCAAACGACCACCCCTCATCACTGTCAAACTCTCCCTAATACACTTCAGCGAGCAGGCCTTTCTAATCAACCTAGCCCCGGAATCCTGGGAGGATATTGACCTCATCCCGTCAGTAGAGGATGTCTGGTTGTTCTTTAAAAGTGCCTTCCTCACCATCTTAAATAAGCATGCCCCATTCAAGAAATTTAGAACCAGGAACAGATATAGCCCTTGGTTCTCTCCAGACCTGACTGCCCTTGACCAACACAAAAACATCCTGTGGCGTTCTGCATTAGCATCGAACAGCCCCCGTGATATGCAACTTTTCAGGGAAGTCAGGAACCAATATACACTGGCAGTTAGGAAAGCCAAGGCTAGCTCTTTCAAGCAGAAATTTGCTTCCTGTAACACAAACTCAAAAAAGTTCGGGGACACTGTAAAGTCTATGGAGAATAAGAGCATCTCCTCCCAGCTGCCCACTGCACTGAGGATAGGAAACGCTGTCACCACCGATAAACCCACAATAATTGAGAATTTCAATAAGCATTTTTCTACGGCTGGCCATGCTTTCCACCTGGCTACCCCTACCCTGGTCAACAGCCCTACACCCCCCTCAGTAACTCGCCAAAGCCTCCTCCATTTCTCCTTCTCCCAAATCCAGTTAGCTGGTGTTCTGAAAGAGCTGCGAAATCTGGACCCCTACAAATCACCCGGGCTAGACAATCTGGACCCTTTCTTTTTAAAATTATCTGCCGAAATTGTTGCAACCCCTATTACTAGCCTGTTTAACCTCTCTTTCGTGACGTCTCAGATTCCCAAAGACTGGAAAGCAGCTGCGGTCATCCCCCTCTTCAAAGGGGGTGACTCTCTTGACCCAAACAAGCCTTGGTTTCTCAAATGATTGCCTCGCATGGTTCACCAACTACTTCTTCGATAGAGTTCAGTGTGTCAAATCAGAGGGCCTGTTGTCCGGGCCTCTGGCAGTCTCTATGGGGGTGCCACAGGGTTCAATTCTTGGGCCGACTCTCTTCTCTGTATACATCAATGATGTCGCTCTTGCTGCAGGTGAGTCTCTGATTCACCTCTACGCAGACGACACCATTCTGTATATTTCTGGTCCCTCTTTGGACACTGTGTTAACTACCCTCCAGACGAGCTTCAATGCCATACAACTCTCCTTCCGTGGCCTACAACTGCTCATAAACGCAAGTAAAACTAAGTGCATGCTCTTCAACCAATCGCTGCCCGCACCTGTCCCCCCATCCAGCATCACTACTCTGGACGGTTCTGTCTTAGATTATGGATGCAGTCTATCACAGTGCCATCCGTTTTGTCACCAAAGCCACATATACTACCCACCACTGCGACCTGTACGCTCTCGTTGGCTGACCCTCGCTTTACACTCATCGCCTAACCCACTGGCTCCAGGTCATCTACAAGTCCCTGCTCGGTAAAGCCCCGCCTTATCTCAGCTCGCTGGTCACCTTAGCAGCACCAACCCGTAGCACGCGCTCTAGCAGGTATATCTTACTGGTCACACCCAAAGCCAATTCCTCCTTTGGCCGACTCTCCTTCCAGTTCTCTGCTGCCGATGACTGGAACGAACTACAAAAATCTCTGAAACTGGAGACACTTATCTCCCTCACCAGCTTTAAGCACCAGCTGTCAGAGCAGTTCACAGACCCCTGCACTTGTTTATAGCCCATCTGTAAATAGCCCAACCATCCCCTACCGTATTTATTTATTTATCTTGTTCCTTTGCACCCCAGTTTTTTCTACATTGCACGTTAATCTACTGCACATCTACCATTCCAGTGTTTAAATGCTATATTGTAATTACTTTGCCACCATGGCCTATTTATTGCCTTACCTTCCTTATCCTACCTCATTTGCACTCTTTGTATATAGATTATTATTATTTTTTTCTACTGTATTATTGACTGTATGTTTGTTTTACAACAACACAGAGTTACACATGGAGTATGTGTCGAACTGCTTTGCTTTATCTTGGCCAGGTTGTAAATGAGGACTTGTTCTCAACTTGCCTACCTGGTTAAATAAAGGTGAAATAAATAAATAAAATGAGAAGAAGGCAGACATTTTACGTGCCCCCAGCCGATTGTGTTTCTTGTTTGTTTATTTGCATTGTTTGCATTGAATGTTAAATGATGAGACAGAGTGTTCAGTATATTGCAATACATCCAGGTATCTCACGCACACTGGAGTTGCAGTAATTAACATTTACCAACAGATGGCATCACTGTGCCATCTTACACCCATAACATATTCCCTTTAATAAAATAGGACAGGAGCTCTCAATTCAATAACAAAACAAACCTAGTAACAATTTCCAACATGAACAGTTGAACTGAAGGTCAACCCTGTTACGACGGTACAGTGATCCATTCACTTCAACCAGGTAGGAGCGTGGTGCCACTTTCTGTACACAGGATCTGAGTCTCCAGAGGTCGTCCGGTCCCCTGGTAGTGGCTTAATTCGCACCGTTTCACCCACCCTGAGATCAGGTAAGTCTTTTGCTGATTTGCTGGGCCGGGCTGCTATCCATGCCTTCTGTCGGGGTATTGCGCTACTGCAGGATTGCTTTCCAGGCATCTTAACCCTCTCGCAGGGCTTTTTTGCAGAGGTTCTTTGCGATTTTGACTGCCGACTCCGCCTTCCCATTAGCTTTTGGGTGTCGTGGTGATGAGGTGACGTGCTCGAATTCCCATTCTGCAGAAATTTTTCGGAACTGAAATCCAGAAATTGGGGTCTATTATCTGAAATTACCCTATCTGGCTGGCCATAGCGGGCAAACTGAGCTTTGCAGCGTTTGATCGTTGTCTCTGCTGAGAGGTCAGGGAGGAGGTCAATCTCGCAGAAGTCTGAGTAATGATCGACTACCAGCAGAAAGTCTTTGCCACTGTGCTGGAAGAGATCTAGACTTACTATCTGCCAGGGGCGCATCGGTAGCTCGTGGGACATCATCGTCTCTCTCTGTTGCTCACTGGAATATTCATTGCAGATTGTGCATTTACTGACATAGTCTTTAATTTCACTCTGCATTCCTGGCCAATACAGTGTGTCACGTGCTTGTCTATAACAGGCCTCACCTCCTATGTGACTTGAGTGCACACGCGCCAACATCTCAGGGCGCAGAGACCGGGGAATAACAACTCTCTGACCCTTGAATATTACTCAGTTTTGAACACTGAGCTCCTCTTTGACTGGCCAATATTCTCTGACGGCTAAACCAGTTTCTTCCTTGCAGTCGGGCCAGCCCATTAGAATCACAGACCACAATGCCTGGAGTTGCTCGTCCCTGTCTGTGTGCTGTCTGATTTGTATAAGGCGCTGGTCCGTAACATTGAGGTAGTCAGCCTGATTGATGTGTTCCACTTGCTCTGTTGGTAAGCTGCACACTGCGTGTTGTTCATGCATGGAGCGTGTGTGTGTGCCTGATGCAGTAGCCCTGCTGAGCGTGTCACTCACATACATCTCTGGCCCTGGCTTATACACCACCTTGAGGTTGTAGTTTTGTAGGGCCAGTAGCATGCTCTGCAGTCGTTTCGGGGCATTCAGGAGAGGCTTGCTGAATATAGAAATAAGGGGCTTGTGATCTGTCTCTGCGGTAATGCTGTCGCGCCCATACAGGTAGTGGTGGAAGCGTTGGCATGCAAACACAATGCTCCTTCTCTATCTGGGCATAGTTCTGCTCTGTTGGAGTGAGTGCCCTAGAGGTAAATGCCACAGGCTGACCCTCCTGCATGAGGCAACAGCCAAGTCTATACTGGCTCGAGTCACTCTGAATCGTGACAGGTTTTGACACATCGTAGTATCGCAGTACAGGTGTCTGGGTGACCAGTTGTTTTATTTCCCTCACTGCTGTGTCGTGTTTTGGGAGCCAATGCCAGATGTTGTCCATGTCCATGAGCCTCCTTAGTGGCTCACACACTTCAGAGAGCCGCGGTAGGAACTTGGCCAGGTAGGTGACAAATCCGACGAAGCGCTGCACTGCCTTCACGTCCGATGGGGGGGTGGCATTTCCAAGACAGCCTTCACTTTTTCAGGATATGCCTTCAATCCGGTGGAGGACAAGATGTGCCCATGAAAGCGGACCTCTGGCACTTTAAACTGAAGCTTTTTTATGCTTAACCTTAGCTTGAACTGTCTGCATCTGTCCATCAGGGCCAGCAGCTTGGCGTCATGGTCCCATTCTGCCTCTTCATCACTGTCCCCACAGCCCACTACGAGGATGTCATCTGCTATGAGTTCCACGCCACTGAGTCCCACCAACAGCTCGTGCTGTTTTCGCTGATACACCTCTGGAGCCACGGAGACCCCAAACAGGAGCTTCAACCACCTCTTCCTGCCCCAGGGTGGTCATGAAGCTGCTGGGCTCGTCGAGCTTGCACTGCAGGAAGGCATCTCTGGCGTCCACAAGTGTGAAGACTCTGGCCTTCGGGAGCTTGTAAAGAACATCCTCCAATGTGGGCATAATGTACAGTGAGGGAAAAAAGTATTTGATTTTGTACGTTTGCCCACTGACAAAGAAATGATCAGTCTATAATTTTAATGGTAGGTTTATTTGAACAGTGAGAGACAGAATAACAAAAAAACGCATTTGAAAAATGTTATAAATTGATTTGCATTTTAATGAGGGAAATAAGTATTTGAACCCCTCTCAATCAGAAGGATTTCTGGCTCCCAGGTGTCTTTTATACAGGTAACGAGCTGAGATTAGGAGCACACTCTTAAAGGGAGTGCTCCTAATCTCAGCTTGTTACCTGTATAAAAGACACCTGTCCACAGAAGCAATCAATCAATCAGATTCCAAACTCTCCACCATGGCCAAGACCAAAGAGCTCTCCAAGGATGTCAGGGACAAGATTGTAGACCTACACAAGGCTGGAATGGGCTACAAGACCATCGCCAAGCACCTTGGTGAGAAGGTGACAACAGTTGGTGTGATTATTCGCAAATGGAAGAAACACAAAAGATCTGTCAATCTCCCTTGGCCTGGGGCTCCATGCAAGATCTCACTTCGTGGAGTTGCAATGATCATGAGAACGGTGAGGAATCAGCCCAGAACTACACGGGAGGATCTTGTCAATGATCAAGGCAGCTGGGACCATAGTCACCAAGAAAACAATTGGTAACACACTACGCCATGAAGGACTGAAATCCTGCAGCGCCCGCAAGGTCCCCCTGCTCAAGAAAGCACATATACATGCCCGTCTGAAGTTTGCCAATGAACATCTGAATGATTCAGAGGACAACTGGGTGAAAGTGTTGTGGTCAGATGAGACCAAAATGTAGCTCTTTGGCATCAACTCAACTCGCCGTGTTTGGAAGAGGAGGAATGCTGCCTATGATCCCAAGAACACCATCCCCACTGTCAAACATGGAGGTGGAAACATTATGCTTTGGGGGTGTTTTTCTGCTAAGGGGACAGGACAACCACCGCATCAAAGGGACGATGGACAGGACCATGTACCGTCAAATCTTGGGTGAGAACCTCCTTCCCTCAGCCAGGGCATTGAAAATGGGTCGTGGATGGGTATTCCAGCATGACAAAGACCCAAAACACACGGCCAAGGCAACAAAGGAGTGGCTCAAGAAGAAGCACATTAAGGTCCTGGAGTGGCCTAGCCAGTCTCCAGACCTTAATCCCATAGAAAATCTGTGGCGGGAGCTGAAGGTTCGAGTTGCCAAATGTCAGCCTCGAAACCTTAATGACTTGGAGAAGATCTGCAAAAAGGAGTGGGACAAAATCCCTCCTGAGATGTGTGCAAACCTGGTGGCCAACTACAAGAAACGTCTGACCTCTGATTGCCAACAAGGGTTTTGCCACCAAGTACTAAGTCATGTTTTGCAGAGGGGTCAAATACTTATTTCTCTCATTAATATGCAAATCATGGATTTTTTTGTTGTTATTCTGTCTCTCACTGTTCAAATAAACCTACCATTAAAATTATAGACTGATCATTTCTTTGTCAGTGGGCAAACGTACAAAATCAGCAGGGGATCAAATACTTTTTTCCCCTCACTTTAATGTGAACGTCGCAGAGCCCGGTTGAGATGTTTAGGATCAATGCAAAAACGTAGCTTGTCTGGTTTCTTGACGATAACCATATTATTTGTCAAGCTGAGCCTTTGTAGCTGCTTTCATGGCCACTGGACAGGCTGGATTGCTGCGTCCAACTCAAAGTGGACTTCCCCGGGAACTGACTCGACCGGTGCGTTGAAGACATCATGGTACTTGCTTAGGAGTGTCTCCTTGCTCAGGGGCCCAGCCTGGACTTTGTCTATAATGTTAGATCAGCTGGGATGGTGAAGTTAATAAGTCCAAGGCGCTCGCATGTAGAACCTGACAGTAATGGCTGTTGACTAGCCTCAACTATTTCAAACTCAAGGGTGTGTTTCTGGCCACGTAAAACACACTCTGTCACAAACAGTCCTAAAGAGGTCATGAACTGGCCTGAATACAGTTTCAGCTTGGTGCTACTCTGTGTGAGATTGTCTCTGGGCGCGAGCCTCCTTTTGTCTTTAAGGCTCATAACGTTACACGTGGCCCCTGAATCTAGCTGGCATTGCTGTGGTTTATTATTAAGTAGCAGAGTGACAAACCACTTTTTTCCTTTTGCCCTCACAGCCCCTATGCACTCGCTAGCATATACATCCTCTGTGCTGTTGTTACCTTCATCTGTGTGTGTTTCAATGGAGTGCACTTTACTCTCCTTCCTCTTGCTCTTCATGCAGACCCTTGCGAAGTGATTACCTGTACCACAGGATTTGCATATTTTTCCATAGGCTGTCCCCGTCCATGAGAAATGCCACAATATGGGCACGTATTGGGGTTGTCTACTGCAGAGTTGGCTGTATTATTAGCATTAGCTGTGGCAAAGGGGAATTTCTTTACTGGCTGCCTGAATGTAGCATTGACATTGTCCATATGTTGCCTTTCTAGCTCCATGGACCTTATCTGTATATCAGTAAGCTCTGCTGCACGTCTCCACTGCCAAGACCAGCGTCAGGTCACGTTCTCTCAGCAAACATCTGCGTGTGCCCTCATCAGCTATACCAAGCACTATCTTATCTCTGATCAGTTCATCTCTTAAACCACCATAGTCACATGTAGCTGGCTTTTCCCTTAGCCTAGTGACAAAGCTGTCAATGGACTCCCCGTCCTCCTGTTTGCAACAGCTGAAAACAACGCTTGTAGATAGCGTTCTTTGCTGGCTTAAAGTAATGTTCAAGAGCATCAAGAATATCTGTTGCGTTACCTTGCTGGGCTGCTTTTAGGTTCACGTTGTGTTTGTATACGTGTCGGCATTCAGTTCCCATTATAGTCCTCAAAGTGGCAGCCACTACCACATCGTCCTTTTCCAGAAGTCCCGTGGCTAGTGCATAGTCCTCCCATTCACTTCTAAACGTATCCCAGTTTGTGCTCCAATCGCCGCTGAGCTTCACGGCGGGAGGGGGAATGTTCGCTGCCATGTCTAACTGGTGTGAACAACACTGAAGCTAACTAGCAAACTCACTCTAGCTAAGGTCAATTCCGGCTAGGTTTTACTCAAATAAGCATTTTTTGGGGTAAACCAGAACAGGTGACTCTAATTTGTGGAAAGCATGGTTAGTTATCCCGCTTCTGACACCATGTTCGAATGTTAAATGACTAGACAGAGGCATTGATACGAGTAACCAGTCGTGTTCAGTATATTGCAATACATCCAGGTATCTCAAGCACACCGGTAACACTGGAGTTGCAGTAATTAACATTTACCAACAGATGGCATCACTGTGCCATCTTACACCCATAACAACTACCGTCTCTTATGACCGAAAATAACTTCTAGACATTAGGACTGACTGCGATTACTCACCACGGACTAGCAGAATCCTTTTTTTTCTTTCACAACTCTGACGAGCCCAACCCGAAGGATATACTGCTTCCTCGGGAACAGACCCTGATCTCCGTGATCTGTGTGAAGAGGTGGCGGAGAAAGAGGGGTCGAAGGGCGGCCTTCCTTCTGAGAATTCGTAGGCGATCAAATAAACCCCACTTCCCTCCATTCTGCTAGCAAACGTGCAATCCTTGGAGAATAAAATCAACGAGTTACACAGAAGATTAAACTGCCAACGGGACATTAAAAACTGTAAAATCTTATGCTTCACTGAGTCGTGGCTGAACAACGACAATATCAACATACAGCTGGCTGGTTATATGATGCACCCGGCAGGATAGAACGAGAGAGTTTTCATCTGTATTCTTCGTAGCTGTTTACATACCACCACAGTCAGAGGCTGGCACTAAGACAGCACTGAATGAGCTGTATTCCTCCATAAGCAAACAAGAAAACGTCCACCCAGAGGTGGTGCTCCTAGTAGCCGGGGACTTTAATGCAGGGAAATTTGATCCATTTTACCAAATTTCTATCAGCATGTTAAATGTGCAACCAGAGGAAAAAGAACTCTGGACCACCTATACACCACACACAGAGACACATACAAAGCTCTCCCTCACCCTCCATTTGGAAAATCTTACCATAATTATATCCTCCTTATTCCTGCTTACAAGCAAAAATGATAGCAGGAAGCACCAGTGACTAGATCAATAAAAAAGTGGTCAGATGAAGCAGATGCTCAGCTACAGGACAGTTTTGATAGCACAGATTCCTCTGATGGCATTGAGGAGTACACCACATCAGTCATTGGCTTCATTAATAAGTGCATCGATGACGTCGTCCCCACAGTGACCGTACGTACATACCCCAACAAGAAGCCATGGATTACAGGCAGCGTCTGCACTGAGCTAAAGGCTAGAGCTGCCGCTTTCAAGGAGTGGGACTCTAACCCGGAAGCTTATAAGAAATCCCGCTATGCCTACGACGAACCATCAAACAGGCAAAGTGTGTCAAATCGGAGGGCCTGTTGTCCGGACCTTTTGCAGTCTCTATGGGGGTGCCACAGGGTTCAATTCTCGTGCCGACTTTTTCTCTGTATATATCAATGATGTCTCTCTTGCATTCTGTATACTTCTGGCCCTTCTTTGGACACTGTGTTAAATAAACCTCCACACAAGCTTCAATGCCATACGACACTCCTTCCGTGGCCTCCAACTGCTCTTAAACGCTAGTAAAACTAAATGCTTGCTCTTCAACCGATGGCTGCCCGCACCCGCCCGCCTGCCTAGCATCACTACTCTGGACGGTTCTGACTTAGAATATGGGGACAACTATAAATACCTAGGTGTCTGGCTAGACTGTAAACTCCCCTTCCAGACTCATATTAAGCATCTCCAATCCAAAATTAAAATCTAGAATCGGCTTCCTATTTCGCAACAAAGCCTCCTTCACTCATGCTGCCAAACATACCCTCGTAAAAACTGACTATCCTGCCGATCCTTGACTTCGGCGATGTTATTTACAAATTAGCCTCCAACACTCTACTCAGCAAATTGGATGCAGTTTATCACAGTGCCATCCGTTTTGTCACCAAAGCCCCATATACTACCCACCATTGCGACCTGTATGCTCTCGTTGGCTGGTCCTCGCTACATATTCGTTTCCAAACCACTGGCTCCAGGTTATTTATAAGTCTTTGCTAGGTAAAGCTCCGCCTTATCTCAGCTCACTGGTCACCATAGCAACACCCACCCGTTGCACGCGCTCCAGCAGGTGTATTTCACTGGTCATCCCCAAGGCCAACATCCCCTTTGGCCGCCTTTCCTTCCAGTTGACTGCTGCCAATGACTGGTACGATTTGCAAAAAGTTGGAGACTTATATATCCCTCACTAACTTTAAGCATCAGCTGTCAGAGCAGCTTACCGATCGCTGCAGCTGTACACATCCCATCTGTAAATAGCCCATCCAACCAACTACCTACCTCATCCCCATATTTATTATTATTTAAAAGAAAATTCAGCTCTTTTGCACACCAGTATTTCTCATTGCACATCATCATCTGCACATCTATCACTCCAGTGTTCATTGCTAAATTGTAATTATTTCGACCACTATGGTTTATTTATTGCCTTACTTCATTGGCACACACTGTATACAGATTATCTATTGTGTTATTGACTGTACGTTTGTTTATCCCATGTGTAACTCTGTGTTGTTGTTTTTGTCGCACTGTGGCACTTGGCCAGGTCGCAGTTGTAAATGAGTACTTGTTCTCAACTGGCCTACCTGGTTAAATAAAGGTGAAATAAAAATAAATACATTTTTAAAAAGTGTCAATACAGGACTAAGATTGAATTGTACTACACCGGCTCTGACGCTCGTTGGATGTGGCAGGGCTTGCAAACCATTACAGACTACAAAGGGAAGCACAAGCCTACCAGATGGCCTAAACTACTTCTATGCTCACTTCGAGGCAAATAACATTAAAACATGCATGAGAGCACCAGCTGTTCAGGAAGACCCTGTGATCACGCTCTCCACAGCCGATGTGAGTAAGACCTTTAAACAGGTCAACATTCACAAGCCTGACGGATTACCAGGACGTGTACTGCGAGCATGCGCTGACCAACAGGCAAGTGTCTTCACTGATATTTTCAACCTCTCCC
This sequence comes from Brachymystax lenok tsinlingensis, assembly GCA_030435695.1. Lineage (NCBI taxonomy): Eukaryota > Metazoa > Chordata > Actinopteri > Salmoniformes > Salmonidae > Brachymystax > Brachymystax lenok. Next base: position 22,904,051 of record CM059806.1, read on the forward strand.
TGTCTGAGTCTGTAATTCCAACATGTTTTAAGCAGACCACCATAGTGCCTGTGCCCAAGAACACTAAGGTAACCTGCCTAAATGACTACCGACCCGTAGCACTCACGTATGTAGCCATGAAGTGCTTTGAAAGGCTGGTCATGGCCCACATCAACACCATCATCCCAGAAACCCTAGACCCACTCCAATTTGCTTACCGCCCCAACAGATCCACAGATGATGCAATCTCTATTGCACTCCACACTGCCCTTTTCCACCTGGACAACAGGAACACCTATGTGTGAATTCTATTAATTGACTACAGTTCAGTATTCAACACCATAGTGCCCTCAAAGCTCATCAATAAGTTAAGAACCTGGGACTAAACACCTCCCTCTGCAACTGGATCCTGGACTTCCTAACGGGCCGCCCCCTAGTGGAGCAGGTTGAGAAGTTCAAGATCCTTGGTGTCCACATCACCAACAAACTAACATTGTCCAAGCACACCAAGACAGACAGGAAGAGGGCACTAACCGGTGCCCCTGCACATTGATTCTGTATCAGTACCCCCCTGTTTATAGTCTCGCTATTGTTATCTTATCCGCTTTTCGTCCCCTTATGCCACAGTTTGTACATCTCAGTTGTCAGTAGAAACCACATTTGTTTAGGCAAGTCAGCCATATCAGCTATGCTTTTTTAAAAGGCAGTAAATTAGGCTGAATGAACTGTTTCGTTGCCAGACGAGGCTCCCCTGATAGCCAGGTGTGTGGTAAGATTTTGGGACTGCTGATGGGACAGCTTTATGTAGGCCCTAATAGTTTGTGGGCACCGTTTGTCACCATTATAGTAAAATGAATGTTATGTTGTGTATTGGCATTCTTTTTTTTGCACCACCAAGATTTACATGCTAAAATCGCCACTGGCTAGATGTAAAGGAATGTTGTAGATATTTTAATACCATTATGTTGCATTTTCTCATTTCTGAACAGAATGCATAGCACACCTTTTAAGTAGAAACATATGTTAAGGGTTGCCTCAGCTGAAAAACTGCACGTACCACACGTACCACACGTTTCACTTTTAAGTGAAAACACATGTCTGAGGCTGCCTATAGGAATACTATAAAGGCTGTGCTCTGGGACACAGAGTCAGCTGATTCCTAGGGCAGCTCCCTTTAATTGTGCTTAATTAAAGGTATTATTGAATTCACAAGTTACTTGTATGAATGTCATAATTTGAAGATCATTTTCTCCACTACATATTTGGCGAGCTTCAGCCAAGAGTAGAAGGGATCGCAAGACAACGGCGCTTTGGGACCGACGGCGGGTCTTCTGGGCAAATTGTGCAAACATGGTGATCACCCAGCTATTTAAAAGGTAAGCATAAGTTCTTACAAATAGTTGAAAGTTTGTGTGATTTGCCACGGGAGATCTGTCTCGGTAACAAGGTATCACGTCGATCTCTCTAAAAACTTGTATAAAAAACCTAGTAATATTAAGAACTTTTGAATTCAATAAACTGCATGCATGCGTAACACTTTGGGGGGATATTTAATAGATCTATTTGTGAGACGGGGTGTGTGGTGTGCTGCGTACCTTGCTGGGGTCGGGTGACCAGTGGAGGGGGGCCTTGCATGTGCTCTGTTTCGTTGCCTGGCTTGGCGTAGTGCAGTGGCTACCTGGACATATGGTCAACGCAAATGGAGAGTAGAAAATCCTGTGATACCGTTTTTTATAATTAGATAAAAAAAGTCTGCCTGGACAGGTTGCTTATTTTATGTAGAGGGCTACATAGGATGAGTATTTAGAACACTTTACGATAACGCTCTCAGGAGGAGAGGTCTGCCTGGGTAAAGTGTACAGATGTGATGAGACGTTGACTTGGTTTGTCGGGCTCTCATCATGTCACAAACCCTATTTTTATGTCGATTATAAAATAGGTCGTTTTTAGGTAAAAACGTAAATGTGTGTGAATGAAACGCGTGTATAAATGTCAAAAGCCTGAATAGGTGTATGTTATCCTGTGTAAAGAAATATAGAGGTTCAGGAAAAGCATATTGTGTTGTCTATTACAAGTAAAGAGACTGTAATTTTTTTATGAGACGCTGACTAAGTGTAGTCAGGCGGGCGGGGTGCGAGAAAATCTAACACTGGTAAGAGATAGAAAAATACAGCAGCGTGGCTGTAGTATGCGTTTGAATTAATTATGAATTGGAACAAAAACATAGAATAAGAAGCTAAGTAAGTGTATTGAACTTTAGTGCGTCTATTAGCGTTATTACGCGGATAGGACTATTCTGAGAAAGAATAGGGTAAATTGGGATACCTGGTAAGTCGCTCAGGTTATTTTGGTTGGGGTAAAGAAACACTAGATTGGGTGTACCAGAGTGCAGATAACTGAGAAGTTGACGAAAGTTTTTCTGGTCTGAATATTGTTGCTGTAGGTTAATTTAAGATAATTAACATAATTTGAAGTATTGCAAGCAGCATAGTTAGTTACCAGCGTGTTTAAAGCGCAAGTAAGGAGCCTAACTGAATTTGAGAGGTGAGTAGATTGAAGATATATTTTCTTCTATCTGGGAATAATGTTAGCTAAATGAGTTAGCCACGATTAGCTTTAGTATTTGACTGCCATGTGGAAAATCGTAGGAATATGATTTAGAAAGGTTTGGGTTAACTTTTGAGGTTGAATTATCCTTGTCAGAAACGGGGACAGGGGATAATAGGTGAACATTAACGTCTAAGTGGTGTTTTGTGGAATATAACGTTGTATGTCGACACGTCCAGCCCATCGCTAAAAGGTTAGATTTGAGGTTCACTGTTGATAAAATAGGTATACTATGTGGTAGAGCAGAAACACGAGGGGTTATTGTTTGATTATTTTGGGTATTATATTCACTTAATGAAACATCAGATGTGGTTTGAGTGGAATTATTTATTCTGGGACTAATGGAAGTCACCTAAAGTATGTGAGTTTAAGGCAGTGCTTCTCAATTATTTTCTGTTACGCCTAGGAAGAAGTAAACATTTCGCCCCCAACTCTCCTTGCGACTGTAAATAGTATCATTTGTCTATAAAATTGTTATAAGTACACCTCTGCATAACATTGTATCCTTATTAACATTAAAGAAAACAAAAAAGAAATCAATATAGATCAACTTACAACAAAGAATAACTTTATTAACATTGTTTTTTAGTCTGTAACAGAAAAAGACTTAAAGTGCATCAATTTGCTTGAAAAAATAAATAAAATTAAATCCTTATTTAAAGTGTAATTTTTTTTGAGTTTATCTACCAGCTGTTCTTTAAGATCGTTAGCAATGTCATTTATACGTCTGGCGACAGTGTCATTGGACAGAGGGATAGTTTTTATTTTTGCAGCACTTGCGTCATCCAGCATGACAGAGACCATGTCTAATGCTGCAGGCAGTATCAGCTCCTCTGCTACGGAGTGTATTTTTTTTGCACTGACCAATTTGGTACGCCACCTTATATGATGCTAACAGTGCTCGCTGGTTTACTGAAGTAGCATTCACAAAGCGAGACGATTGTTGGCAATATTAAACGCGTTTTCGCTGAAAAAAACTCAAGCGGCTTATCAGCGTGATTGGGGTGTAATGTCTTTAAGTGACGCCTTAATTTATTTGGCTTCATGCTGTCCGCTGCCAACATTTTGAGACACAGTAAACATACCGGTCTTTCTTCGTCTCCCATCGTAGTCACAGTGAAGCCAAGCGCAACATACGCAAATCATATTTCCTCGTCTTAGCTTTCGGAGACTTACGTTTGTCTCATTATCTCCGTCTCTCTCCGCCTTTCTTTTCATCCCTGTTAAATATTGTTCCATGGTGTCTGTTAAGGGTTTGTTATCTGCACTTCATATCTCCTGCTATGTGCTCTTGTTCGGTGCAAAAAAAACCACTTCCTGAAAAAGCATGTTCCCCGGGGTCTCGCGCGCCCCCCCTGGCATTGCTCCGAGCCCCCCCAGGGGGTCGCGCCCCACTATTTGAGAAGCACTGGTTTAAGGAGACATAGGAGAACATGTCTCAAACAACATTTTATTAAAACGCCTGGGAATAAATATCACTGATTCCTTACGCTGAGGAATTTACTACATTTGCGAAAGTAAATTGTTACATGTTTGTTGGACACTGATCTAGTTACAATACCAGGATAATGGTATTTAAGGGTAGCGCATGCTAAATTAAGTACATATAAACGTTGAGGTAGATTAACACTAATGATTAATGATTTGAAGGAGTACTGTGGACTTATTATCATTATTATTATTATTATCGTGTTTGGTTTGTAGTTTTGTGTAACTTTTGGGTCGCTGAATCAGTGTAGTATAATGAATGCTAATGAAGTGTTTTATGTTTTATAGGAAACATGGGGATTTCATTGCCGCTCTTTGAAATGTTTTCTGGGGCTATAATCTTTGGGAGAGTCCGTAAGTTGCCAAATGAAATAAAGTTTGGCAATTGTTTGTTTTGCCTTAAGGGTTACAAATACCTGCACATAACGCATTTGTCATGACTATTTGTTGGTGTTTAACATGTGTGGTCCTTTTCTTTGTGTTTGGTGAGTTTTTCAGTTTGTCTGAGTGCCAAGATATCTTAAAGGGGTACGCACACATATGGCAAGTTTTTATTTTCTGAGTTTTAATAAAAAATGATGGGATACAACATGTAGGAAATGTTTGACTTTTTCATTAATTTGTCTAAAAAAGTAAGAAACACTTCTTTGAAGGGTTTGTATGACCTCTGACCTATGTCGTGACTTTCCATTGTGGTTTGATCACCCGCATTGGAAAGCCATTTGGATAATGAATTTAGGGTCATTTGTCATACTGATTTTCGGGGTTATTTGTAAAATTGATTGTTATGATGGAGTTCCTAGTTCTTAACCAAATTTGTGAATTGGGCCAATGTGAAGAAGGAGAGGGCGTTGCCTTTGACTGCCTTAAGTTTAAATTCCTATGGCCATATGGGTAAAATATTTTTCTTTGTGGAATTCTTAGGAGTAGTGATTTTAATTTGATGTTATTTGAAATATTGTATTTTTTGACCCGTAGTAGTGTTATTTATTTTACACATTACTCCCATGGAGAGTTGTGTGTTAAAAATGGGGGAGGGTACAGTCCTTTGAGGTTTTGGATTGAAGATTACACAACTGAGTGCTGTGTAGGAGTGTATGGAGTTGTAGGTGAAGGAGTGTATTGTTGTGGTGTTTGTTCTGTTCTATTTCTGATGGATTATAGGTCTAACTTTCTGATGCTGTGGCTCTGTGATGGAGCTGACAGTGTGATGGGGGAGTATTAGTAGCCAATTTGAATGATTAGTTTCAATAGAATGCGTTGTTATTCTCTCTATTCTGACATATGTTTAAACAATTGAATTAAGAATGATTGGTGAAAGTAATAATTTACTATAGAGTTAATGAACTAAACTGAAATGTTGTTCTGATCTGTTATCATGAAAAGTAACATACAGATGAGTATAAGCTGTACTAAATTCAGGATAGAATAATACATCTAGGTTATCTTAGAAGAAATAGGGGTAACAAGTATTATAAAATAGTCCATAGTAACAGTTTCTAAAAACATTGAAATACCATAGAAACGTTAGGGCTGGAGAGAAGTAGGGATCTCTGTACCAGCAGAATCCCTAGAGAACTATAGCAAAAGGGGTCAGAAGTATCACATTACAGCGAGCAGCAGGAATAAGTGACTATAAACAGCCTCAGGATAGGATAAAGTAAGACAAAGAACAGATGAAGAAGAGTTAGGAGCCAAATGACAATCGAATAATAAAATATATATATATAGAAGAGTAAAGAGTAAAACAGTCAGCTAGAACTAAAAAGTGTTAGGATATAATTGGAATACAAAATAAAGTAGGAAAAATGAATAGAACACCAGTAGAGATCTTAGGGGCTAGACACCCCCTAAGTAAAAAGGTAATAATAAAAACCTCTATGAAATGGGAAAAGCGTACAAATAAACTAAACACCAAATGGCCAGCAGCAGGGACATTGTGTAGCCCATTGAGCCTGGGTTTCAGGCTGGGCGCTTTGGAGTTCATTTTTGGTTTAGGGGTTTTCACAGTTCTATGGTGTCTAGTTCTATGTTGGGTTAATGGCTCCCAATTAGAGGCAGCTGAGTCTCGTTGTCTCTAATTGGGAACCATTTATATGTTTGGGAATTGCACCTTGGTTTAGGTAGGTTATTGTATGTTCATGTCATGATTATGTTAGGTTCATCAGGTTCTTGTCTAGTTAGGTTTCTCCGTTCGAGGGGTTTAGTTAGGTTTCTTCCGTCGTGGTTAGGTTTAGTTCTCTTTGTGTTAGTTTAGCATTTAGCGTTAGGGCTCTCGTCTTGTTCATCGTTTTCTTGTTTTGTTCCGTCTCGTCTCGTCTGTGAATAAATCATGTATTCTGGCTACATCGCTGCGTCTTGGTCTGTCCGTTCAGTAGAGAATCGTGACAGAATAACCCACCAACAAAAGACCAAGCAGCGAGAGACCCGGGAGCTTAGGTCTTGGGAGAAGGAGCTATTCTATGGGAGTGCTTGGGACCAGCCTGGGAGTATCGTCGACCCAGAGAGGAACTGGAAGCAGCGGCGGCGGAGCAGCGCGGAGTGTGAGATCGGATGGGAGCATGGGATCCGGTGAGTGGCAGGTTTCTCGAACCTCGCCGGGCTAGGAAGCCCGTAAGGCAGTCCCAAGAAACTTTTGGGGGCACGAGGTGGTTGGCGGTTCAGGAGGGACTCCTGAGCCAACCCCTCGTGCCTTATGGGAGAAGCGTTGGGGAGGCGTCGCAGCGAAGGAGGCCGTGCTATGCAGTGTTGCGCACGGTTTCCCTATAGGGATTCAGAGGCCGGTGCGGTGATTCCCGCTCCACTCATCAGTCGGGGAAAATAAGTGTTCAGCCTGAAAGAGTGGTGCCATCGCTGCGCACTAAGTCCCGGTACGTCTCCTGGGACCCGGATATCCTGCTCCAGTTCCGTGTGCGGTGTCTCCGGTGCGTGTCCGCAGTCCAGTGCGAGAATCCCAGCGCCACTCATTGGTCGGGCCGAGGTCTGTGTGCTACCTGGGAGAGTGGTGCCTGCTCTGCGGCGCTAAGTCTCCAGTCGCCTCCTGGGACCCGGATATCCTGCTCCAGTTCCATGTGCGGTGTCTCCGATGCGTGTCCGCAGCCCAGTGAGAGATCCCAGCGCCACTCATTGGTCGGGCGAGGTCTGTGTGTTACCTGGGAGAGTGGTGTCAGCTCTGCGAGCCAGGCCTCCAGTCGCCTTTGGGCCCATGTTATCCTGTGGTCTTACGGGCAGAATCTCCGATGCGTATCCACAGCCCAGTCCGAGAGATTCCAGCTCCACTCACCCATGAGGCCAGGGTTAGTGAGCTGGCTGGAAGATATGGTGTCGGCTCTCCATATCAGGTTCGGTCGGGTAGAGAGTTTCTACGTCCCAGTCCCGTTCACGTTCCGAGATCCCTGTTCCACGCTCCGAGATCCCTGTTCCACGTTCCAAGATCCCTGTTCCACGTTCCAAGATCCCTGTTCCCACGTTCCGAGATCCTGTTCCACGTTCCGAGATCCCTGTTCCCGTTCCGAGATCCCTGTTCCACGCTCCGAGATCCCTGTTCCACGCTCCGAGATCCCTGTTCCACGCTCCGAGATCCTGTTCACGCTCCGAGATCCCTGTTCCACGCTCCAAGATCCCTGTTCCACGTTCCAGATCCCTGTTCCACGTTCCAAGATCCCTGTTCCACGTTCCAAGATCCCTGTTCCACGTTCCAAGATCCCTGTTCCACGTTCCAAGATTCCAGTTCCGTGTTCCAAGATCCCAGTCCGTGTAGTGGTTTCTACACGTCAGTCCCTGTTCCATGCACCCAGCTCCCGTGCGCTCCGAGAGTCCAGCACGTCCTGCTCCGGCCCAGCGCACCCAGCTCCCGTGCGCTCGAGAGTCCAACCCGCGTCCTGCTCGGCTCCGCGCACCAAGCTCCCCACGTGCGTTCAGAGAGTCCAGCACGTCCTGCTCCGGCCCCGGCGCAAGCTCCCGTGCGCTCCGAGTCAGCACGCGTCCTGTTCGGCTCCGCGCACCCAGCTCCACGTGCGCTCGAGTCCAGCACGTCCTGTTCGACTCCAGCGCGCAAGCTCCCGTGCGCTCCGAGAGTCCAGCCGCGTCCTGTTCGGCTCGCGCGCAGCTCCGCGTGCGCTCGAGAAGTCAACACGCGTCCTGTCCCGGCTCCGGCGCACCAAGCTCCCGATGCGTTCAGAGAGTCAACGTCCTGTCCGGCTCCGGCGCGCACCAAGCTCCCGTGCGTTCAGAGAGTCCAGTACTGCCAGTTCCTGCTCACGCACCAGCGTCCCAGTGAGCATCACAAGTCCGGCACTGCCAGTCACCGCTCACGCACCAGAGTTCCAGTGAGCATCAGTCGGCACTGCCGGTTCCCGCTCCACGCGCAGAGTCCCAGTGAGCATCACGAGGTCGAATGCGACCAGTTCCTGCTCCCACGCACCAGAGTCCCAGTGAGCATCACGAGTCCCAGTACTGCCAGTTCCTGCTCCACGCACCAGAGTTCCAGTGAGCATCACGAGTCAATGCGACCAGTTCCTGCTCACGCACCAGAGTTCCAGTGAGCATCACAAGTCCAGTACTGCCAGTTCCTGCTCCACGCACCAGAGTTCCAGTGAGCATCACAAGTCCAGTACTGCCAGTTCCTGCTCACGCACCAGAGTTCCAGTGAGCATCACGAGTCCAGTACTGCCAGTTCCTGCTCCACGCACCAGAGTCCCAGTGAGCATCACGCGAGTCGGTAGGGCCAGCTTCTGCTCCACGCACCAGAGTTCCAAGAAAGGGTCCAGGGCCTCCGGTGCGTGACATCAGACCAACACGGCCAGCACCGGGCCCCCACCTGGGACAAAAGGAACCCACCTAGATCCCCACAGACTTTTGGGGCGTCCGAGTCCGGCGCCTTTGGGAGAGAGGTACTGTGCCCTTGAGCCTGGGTTTTCAGGCTGGAGCGCTTTGGAGTTCATTTTTGGTTTAGGGGTTTCACAGTTCTATGGTGTCTAGGATTCTATGTTGGGTTAATGGCTCCCAATTAGAGGCAGCTGAGTCTCGTTGTCTCTGGTGGGAACCATTTATATGTTTGAGAATTGCACCTTAGTTTTCGTGGGTTATTGTATGTTCATGTCATGATTATGTTAGGTTCATCAGGTTCTTGTCTAGTTAGGTTTCTCCGTTCGAGGTTTAGTTAGGTTTCTTCCGTCGTGGTTAGGTTTAGTTCTCTTTGTGTTAGTTTAGCATTTAGCGTTAGGGCTCTCGTCTTGTTCATCGTTTTCTTGTTTTGTTCCGTCTCGTCTCGTCTGTGAATAAATCATGTATTCTGGCTACATCGCTGCGTCTTGGTCTGTCCGTTCAGTAGAGAATCGTGACACATTGGATGTTGCTGTATGTGAGGAAAGGAGACTAAAAACTAAAAGGATGAAAGACTTTAAGCAAAACTTAGCAGTATTGGAAAAAAAGCTTCTCTGGACATGACCTCAGTGAAGTGGAAGAAGAAAGAGGGGGTTGGTCAACTGTGCCCAAAATTGTTTTAGACTGTTGGGATATCAGGTTGATTGTAGAGGTCTATACACTACATAAACGTATAGTAATTTAGATTAAGAATGCATTGAGATACTGATCTGTATTATGATTGTGATAAAAAAGTTATGGAATAATTATACTGGATGTTAATATAAATGTACATTCTGCTGATATTGATGTGTGTTAAATTTAGTTTTTTTACTTTGGGTGATAGGACCAATTTTTGAATCACTGAGCAATGTCATTTTACATTTTGTTTGGATAATTAATTGGGTTTTTAATTATGATTTGGAAACTGAAGGATTGATTTGAGTTTAGTAATTAATGTATTAGGGATTGATAGTTTCTGATTGTTTTTTCTTGGTTTAAATGTTTTTCTAACACCAGTGAATTTGAGCAGGAAGTTAATGGGTTAATGGTATGTGCAGGAAGCAGGAAGGTCAACAAGGGAACCAGGGCTAATAAACTATAAATGAGTATAGTCTGGATAGGGATAACTTGCTTTCCGTTCTAGGCCTCTCATGACAGACAAACAGGGGCAGAGGGGTTGTAATGAGAATAGCCATTGCTTGTACTGACAGTAAAATGTTTATAAGTATACATTTTAATAGGGATGTCTGGGTTATAAAATAGTAATTGCATATAAGGTTTATAGTCTGTGTTTTGAAATAACACCCAATAATGGTAATGATTGAGATTGCATGAAGACTGCGTAATTGGGCATAGAATGTAACTGTTGGATGTTTTTCCCAGCTTAATTTACTTTTTAAAGTAATGGGAAGGTATTAATTTTTCCTCTTCCATGTTTTGTGGAACATAAGTGATCTTTGTTCCGGAGGGGGGAATGATGTATATTGACTAATTGATTTGTGAATGTATTCAACTATGGTAGGACTCATAAATGAAGGTTATGAAAATAGAAGGGGTGTTGTTTCGAGATAGCTTACAGGAAAGGAAGAAAAGCTGTCTGTAAAATATAGGGACAATTATAAAGACATTGAACATTACAGATATCTGCATTTTGGTGAGAGGAAAAGTGATGATGGTGGGAATTTGAACACTATGGTGCAAGTTTGAGAAACTTATGACTTAAGAGTTTGGTTAGGTTGGTTATTCTTCCAACTCAGTGGTATGTTTAAATATTTTTACTGGTAGAAGACACTTAACTAACTACGTGCAGTAATACATTTTATGACTGTTGTGTTAGGGACCGCAGTTGGGCAATCATTATGTGTAAAGGTAGCAGGAGAAGGGGTGGTTGAGATAGAATGTTTACATAGGGATGTTAGTTAAATATTACGAATTAGTGATCTTGACATAAGAAGAGAGTCTGTTGTCAGGAAATGACCCATGTTGGAGTGTGTATATCCTCAGGTGTAAGCAGCACATAAGGAGCCAGAGATGGACTGAATTCCGGAGATTGAGTGAACTTCCAGATACACCTGGAGGGGATGTTGGGATAGATTTGGTCTGGTCCACACATACGGTACTCCTTACAACACCTGCAGTGGTAAAGATTGATATGTCTCTCTTTGGTGGGTGCATCATTCTCACAAGAAGTAAGGTCCACCATGTAAGAAATGAGCTTGAAAACACCATAACAGAAGAAGAGGAGTTAAAGAAAGAGATTAGATTTCACTGTGGATATACATGCAGATGGGTTAAGTTAGGAGTTAATTGCTTTATAGGTTAATGCATCGTATGATAAAAGATGTTAGGATAATTGTACTAAATAACATGTTGAAGGCATTGATATGAAAGCATATACAGTTTTTATTTACTTAAAGTGGTTGTAAGGTTGATTAGGGATATGCATAGCAGGTGACATGCCTATTAGTTGAGATGGAGAACTAAGTAAAAGTGACATGACTTGGGAACACCTCTCAGAACCTGGGGCCGAAAGGGGAAGACTGGATGAAAGCATGAGGAAGCTTTTTAGGGCTTTTATTTTTGCAGAGTCCAGCAGGAGAGCATCCTTAAGGCGTAGAGGCAGGTGATGAGAGTGTGTGAATTGTCATAGTCTTAGATTTAGGTTTTTGGGAATATATATATTTATGTATGACATTTCGCATTGTCAAGATTGTTATGGTTTATTTTGCTTTCCAAGTATTCTGCTATCACTCTCTTAGGAACCAGAAGGAGAGAGGGTCGCCAACTTCAGCTGGAATGTCAGTGTGTTGTGTGATGAGTGATGGACATAAGAGGGTGTATGGTGTAATCATAGAACAGAGGCCGTAAGTCTCTAAGTGTGAATGCTTCACAGAAAGAAGGGCGATAATCTGCACCAGGACCAGAGGTTCCATGTCCGGTGATCTGAGGTGGCCAGGTCTGAGTGTTCTGGAAGAATGGAATGAGCCAAAGAGGGAAGGACCCTACGAGGTGGCTGCAGCAACGCCAACTGCCGTCCAGGTGAAAGGGAGCAAGACGTGGAAACATCCAAACCATTGCTCCAGAGTCCGTCAGAGAGGAGGAGACAACCATTGAGACATGAGAACGCAGAGAATGCTAATCCACCAGGCAGGAGCTTGGAGGGAACGGGAGCAGAGAGGAGATCGAGGCACCAGGAAGGTGGCAGGATGTCAGTAGACGAAGTGGAAGCCAGGATGCGACTAATCCACCGAGAGGAAGGTGGAAGAAAGAAGATGCAGAAGCCAAAAACCTGCGAGGAACAACTTTTTCTCTCCTGGAGGATCTGAGAGTCCAGGGTGGGGAAAGTGGCATGCCTGATGCTCATAATGAGATATCTATTCTGGAAGATTTCCCTGACAGAAGCCTGTTACAATGGGACTCCGAAATACCAACTGAAGAGTGGGAACCACATTTCCTGAAATCAATGCATTCCCTGAGGGGGCCACTCAGACTGGAAGGAGGGCTTCCACCAGGTGAATAGGAAGGACTATGTCAACAGGTTGCAGGAGAGAGTGAACCTTCACAAGGGGCAGGATGAGGTGAACTTCTACAGGTTGAAGAAGAGGGGATTTCCCACAATTGACTTTTTCTGCCCTTGAAGACTTCTAATGGCAATCAATGGAATCTGAAACAACAGAAGAACAAGGACATTGAAATGATAGTAGCTCCAGTAAATCTAAGTGAAGTGACTGTTAACCTGCCTCATTGTGTTACATATAGGCAAGAAGAAAAGTGCCTATTTGAACCTCATGGGGAGGATGTCAGTTAGTATTCCTATTTCGACTCAGCTGATAACAGGAAACGGAGAACAGAAGTCCATCTCAATCGAGAGGATAAAACCTCTGCCAGAGACAGCCTTCTGTGGATGGACACATCATCAGATGAAGGGAGAAGTCATCTGGGACCAAAATTATGTGACCTGACATTAACCAAAGAAGAAGTTTGAACATGTGGAAGGAGAGTAGTTCATTGTTGACATAGCAAGTACTAGAGTTGCTGATGGACATAGTTTGACAATCATCAGACTGGGACGTACACTGACACCTGAACAGGATGAGCCTGTGATGAATACAGGAATGACAACATCAGTGGTTGACTTGAACACTATAGTTACTACGTTGACTATATATGCTGCTACTTCGAAATAGTCTACAGCAATCACAAAGGACTCTGTAACTTCAACTGATATTTCAATCCCTGGGCCATATAAGGATGCAGTTCTGGAGGACATAGTAAAGAATTAATGGTATAAATGGGCTCAACATACAGACTTACAATTAAACTTGACATATTGCTTATTTTGTGCACCCTCTCCACTGAAAGAATTAGTGGTGGTACCTAATCCTTATGATTATAGGGGTTGTGCTGAATTTAATAAAAACCTTTGTTATTTGAGTAGATCAGAAAGGGCTTACTGTCCTGCTGAATGCTTGTTGTGTTTGGGTTGTCCATATTATCAAAGATATTACAACCAAAGTGTCTAGGGTAAGTGGTGTCAAGAATTGGATGTACGTCTGGAAGAAGAGAAGGTAGAGGCACCATATGGGTATTGAATAGATTATATGCCATCATTTGAATGTCTAAATGACACGAGGAGTGAATGAGATGGGGAAGTTTGAGAGCAGATGTGTGACTAGAGGGCACTTAATTAAGGAATGCTGGCACTCCAGGAAGGGCTACTTATTGAGCAGCTGGAAGTTGGGGGATGATAGATTTTTGTTTAGGTTGGCTGTCGAAGTTAAACTCTGGCACTCCCATTTATTGCACCATGTGAAGATCAGACTGTGGTAGTAGCTGATTTCTTCTGGTTATGTGGAGGGCAAAGATTATGGGTAAATATTACCAGAAGGATAGACAGGCCTTTGTGAGGGGGTTCGGTTAATTCAACAGTTAACTGTCACTGTATGGAATCCTAGTGATAGTAAGCAGTTGTTTGCTTAACATAAAGTAAGGAGAGTTTGACAATAAGGTCTATATAAGATACAATTGGACTATCTGGAGGTGTCCCTAATGAATTTAAAGCTAGAGATGAGATTAAATCAGGTTTTGAATCTATATTCCTGTGTATGATGGGTTCTTGGTTGTGTTGACTTTGTTTGTTCATGTGCATGAATCTTGTCATGGGAGAGGATGTTTCAAGTGGTGCTCTAAGTCTCACAGTGATGGACATATGCTTTATGATGATCTGTGGTTTGTGAAGTGTGTCAGAGGGGGGTCTGTTCTCTATGTAAGGATGAAGAATGTGTTTAAAGGGTATATGGATGTTTGTTATTATGCCCTCGTTTCATCCTCTTTTCTTTTCTTATTTTGTCTAAATTGTTGATGTTTAGGTCTTCTGAAACGCTGATTATTGAATACATGTTAGGTAACATAGGGTGTTCCGGTTGTAAGTGGTTACGGACTGTGTTTTTAATCTTCTGATGGGTTGTTCATATTTGGTGTGTTACCTGTTAGGAGTGGTATCTGTGAGGGTGGATCTTGTTTGAATTTGGTGTTTTAGTATGTGCTTATTCTGTGCTGTTTAGTTTTTGTTTAGTGTGTTTTGTTTATGTTTTTAGTTTACATATTGTTCTTTTTATATTCTACATTACTGAGATGACCTCAGGCAAGGCTTTACACTACATGCTCAGTGCTTTTACATTATCTGTTTGGTTCTTTTGTTGTAGGTATTTGATATTTTGTTGATTGTTTTTGTTGTGTTTGTTGATTGTTTTTGTTTTTTCTTTGGATTGAGTGGATCTTTTACTCCTGTCTAGATATTTAAGATTGGAGATGTTTGGTCCGTTCCTGTATATGTGTGTGGGTGGAGCTTTGTTTGTTAAATTTGGTTGGAGGAGGTTTCCTCTATAGTGTTTCAGGAGGTGCTCCCCTTCTCATCTATACTGGAATTTTCTTTGTGTGAAACTCTATAAGTTTCAGAGGGGGGTATGTTGTAGATATTTTAATACCATTATGTTGCATTTTCTCATTTCTGAACAGAATGCATAGCACACCTTTTAAGTAGAAACATATGTTAAGGGTTGTCTCAGCTGAAAAACTGCACGTACCACACGTACCACACGTTTCACTTTTAAGTGAAAACACATGTCTGAGGCTGCCTATAGGAATACTATAAAGGCTGTGCTCTGGGACACAGAGTCAGCTGATTCCTAGGGCAGCTCCCTTTAATTGTGCTTAATTAAAGGTATTATTGAATTCACAAGTTACTTGTATGAATGTCATAATTTGAAGATCATTTTCTCCACGACAGGAACAACCTCTTTCTGTTTGAAGGAAAGACTAAGACATGGTATAGCTCAGGGATCACCACTCTGGTCCACAGATGAATCCTGTTTGCGTTCTTAATTTCTTACCGATACAAGCATCAACATATTGCTATCAGATTCAACATTAATTAGTTGATCTAAACAAATCATATCTACTTAATGTGACTTCAGTTTGTAGTGCCTTTAGATTCGTTTTATTAAACCATCTGTTTTCCTGTTGATGTGGCACTTGTATCAAAGTCTGCAACTTAGCTTCTCAACATGTTGGGCAATACAACCCAAGTGTTTTATGTTTTTGGTATATGAAAATAATCATATCAGGGCCTCCCGAGTGGCGCAGTGGTCTAAGGCACTGCATCACAGTGCTATCTGTGCCACTAGAGATCCTGGATAAAAGGGTAAAGGATGGGGATTGAAGGAGAGAGGTACGGGTGAGGTTAGAGGTGAAGGAACCCAGACCTCCCAAATCTATAAGAGGATTAGAGTCCCCCCATTTCAACCCCCTTCACCCCTGTCACACACACACACACACACACACACACACACACACACACACACACACACACACAGATTACAGAAAAATTGGGGGGAGAAGAAAAAGATGGAGAAAATGGGGAGTGGTGAGAGAGATTTACACACACAGCTTCACACACACAGCTTCACACACAGCGTCAAACACAGCATCTCACACACACAGCGTCACACACAGCTTCACACACAGCGTCAAACACAGCGTCACACACACAGCGTCACACACACAGCTTCACACACAGCGTCAAACACAGCGTCACACACACAGTGTCACATACACAGCTTCACACATGCAGCTTCACACACACAGCTTCACACACAGTGTCAAACAGTGTCACACACACAGCGTCACACATGCAGCTTCACACACACAGCTTCACACACAGCGTCAAACACAGCGTCTCACACACACAGCGTCACACACAGCTTCACACACAGCGTCAAACACAGCGTCACACACACAGCGTCACACACACAGCTTCACACACACAGCGTCAAACACAGCTTCACACACACAGCGTCACACACACAGCTTCACACACACAGGGTCACACAGCATCACAGTCACAAAGGCTTAACAGAGCGTCTGCCATCTCAAACCAGGGGATTACAATCAGAATCCAGTCAGCACTGTCTCTCTGTGTGTCTCTATGTGTGTGTGTGTATGTCATGTGGGTGTGTGCTTAGCAAGTGGAGGACCTCTCTTCTATTTAGGGTGATGGGAGCCGCTAACAGAAAGAAACCCAGAGGAGCACTAAAGGAGGAACAGACTAAACCAACAGACAGAGGAACAGACTAAACCACAGAGGGAGGAACGGACTAAATCACAGAGGGAGGAACGGACTAAACCACAGAGGGAGGAACGGACTAAACCACAGAGGGAGGAACGGACAAAATCACAGAGGGAGGAACGGACTAAACCACAGAGGGAGGAACGGACTAAACCCACAGAAGGAGGAACGGACTAAACCACTGAGGGAGGAACGGACTAAACCACTGAGGGAGGAACGGACTAAACCACTGAGGGAGGAACGGACTAAATCACAGAGGGAGGAACGGACTAAATCACAGAGGGAGGAACGGACTAAACCACAGAGGGAGGAACGGACTAAACCACAGAGGGAGGAACGGACTAAACCACAGAGGGAGGAACGGACTAAACCACAGAGGGAGGAACGGACTAAACCACAGAGGGAGGAAAGGACTACACCAACAGAGGGGGGAACGGACTACACCCACAGAGGGGGGAACGGACTACACCAACAGAGGGGGGAACGGACTACACCAATAGAGGGGGGAACGGACTACACCAATAGAGGGGGAACGGACTAAACCAACAGAGGGGGAACGGACTAAACCAACAGAGGGAGAATGGACTACACCAACAGAGGGGGAACAGACTTTACCAACAGACAGAGGAACAGACAGTGGAGCAGAACAACCCCAGACCACAGACAGAGCAGCCATGTCTCACCGGCAACAGATCTGAACACAGAGAGGATTTATGCTTGGATTACCACTGCTACACACACACACTCACACACACTCATACACACACACACTGACAGACACACACACACAGACAGACACTCACACACTCCGCGTCTGAAGGAGTCTGTGCTGCTGAGTAACTGGTTCTGGTGTGTGTGTGTCCTGGTGCATTGGTGTGTGTACCAGTGTGTCCTGGTGCATTGGTGTGTGTAGCGGGGTGTGTGTCGGTGTGTGTGTTTGTCGGAGGACGGTGGTATGGCGCGCTGGGAGAGCCGGTCGTGGAGTTGGTCGTTAATGCTGTCTCTCCTCCTCTCTCTGTCTGCTCACGGTAAGAACACTGCTGTGTGTGTGTGTGTGTATTTATGTGTGTGTCTGTTCACTATTGCACCTCAAACGTCTGGAAATGTGGGCTCAACAGAGAGAGAGAGAGAGAGAGAGAGAGAGAGAGAGAGAGACTATAAAATCCATTATCTTCAGCATGTCATTATTTTGTCTGAATGTGTTGCTGACTTTGGAATATAGTATGGAATGAGTGTTTTTTCTGTCTATGACTGCTAGTAATGAACTCTGGCTCTGATAGCTTCTTCATTGGTCATCACAGAGTGTAATCGATCAGCTGATAGCTTCTTTATTGATCACTGATGTTGTTTTGCCAACGGGCAACTGCTGTCCCAGATCATAAACACACACACACACTGACACAAGCGTGCACACGTGCACACATTTGAATGCACGTGCACGTGTGTGTGCACAATCACAAATACAAACACAGTTGGAAACATTAGTGTAGAAGAGATAAGGAACTGGAATTGCATGACGTGTGTGTGTGTGTGTGTGTGTGTGTGTGTGTGTGTGTGTGTGTGTGTGTGTGTGTGTGTGTGTGTGTGTACTGCGTATTGGAATGTGTGTGGACCCACCCTGTGAGGTCCATCTGCCCTGTGGCCCCAGAGAGCAACATTCTGTCACAACGTATCACCGTCAACAGAAGCGCACACACACTCATATTATGTGTGTGTGTGTGTGTGTGTGTGTGTTAGTGGCCAACCGATATAGCCACCCATGATCCCGTGCTCTCCTGCCAGGAGAGGTTGCTGGGACTGAGCTCTGACCAATCACAGCCAAGCCAACCTGGTTACCGTAGTCAGAGCCCTGTTTCTATGGCTACAGATCTGTTACTATGGTAACAAACGTGTAGTGTATGTGTAGTGGCATGTCCATACATTTCTCCTCTCAGCTCCTCTCCTTTCTGCTCCTCTCCTCTACTCTCCTTTCTGCTCCTCTCCTCTACTCTCCTTTCTGCTCCTCTCCTCTCCTTTCTGCTCCTCTCCTTTCTGCCCCTCTCCTCTCCTGTGGTGTCCGTCAGTAGATTGCTGTGAGTATTTCTACATGTTTAGTGTTTAACCTATAGCTGTAATCCTAATCTAATTTCATCTGTGGTCAGTAGAGCATGTTAGAACATCACTGCTCCTAATCCACACTGACACACTGCTTCTGCTTCACAGTATAGAAGGAGGGAGGAAAGGAGAGAGAGAGAGAGAGAGAGGTTTTCAATTAATTCTAATTGAGCACATCAGCTTCCTATCCCGCTACTCTGGATTTTGAATGATCATGGCTGCGAAGTGAATAAAATCCATTGCAACGGTGTTGTCTGTCTCCTGTGTATGTGTGGGTGTGTCCTGATCTGTTTGTTGTTTCTGATTGACCTGACAGGAGAACTCTCATTGGCTACCGTCAGCAGGACGGAAGTCCAGCATAGCCAATCATCTTTCTCTGCTGTAGAAAGGGCGGTGCTTATCGGTGATGACTCAGCAGAGCTGATTGGCTTAGGGTTAGGACTAGCGGCTGGACTTCCTCTCAGCGCCATCAAACGCAACCACTCTCACAGAAGACACTCCCACTTGGACTTCACTGAACAGGACGATCAGCCAATCAGAGAAGAGCTAACTGGCGGGGAATCTCAGGAACGCTCAGATGATATCATCAAGGTGGAGTTCCATAAGCCCGACCGCCCCTTGACCCCTGACCTCTCGTCTGATTCTGATTGGCTGACGGCTGTAGTTCAGCCCCTGCAGCAGCGGGCGGGAGACCCCACAGCCTGGACTCTGTCAGATTTCTACGACTACTTGTCCCCCGACGACGAACTCTCCACCATAGATACAACCCTTGACCTTGATCCGACCCTGACCCCTCCGGCAGACATGGAGGATGAAAACCCATCGCTCACTGGCTCCCCTGTCCCCAATGTTACCCCTGACAATGACGACCCCCAGCCCCCCTCTCAGTCTCAATCCCCCCCTCCTCCTTCCCCTCCTCAGTGGTCAGATGGGTGCGGTCTGGGCTTTGTGAGGTCAGAGGTCGGGGGTGAGTGTGTGTCTCAGTGTGACGCACAGCCTGACTTCTGCTACAACAGAGGAGTTTGTACCATCGCTACGGGAATAGGAGCATTCTGCAGGTAATTTTGCACAATCATCAGTGGAAAGAAATACATGTACAATAATGTGGGTGGGGGCTACAGAACAATATACAGCTGGTGTCTTTCTAACAAAACCAGAATAGAGGACAGATAGACACCCCACTGACAAACATATACAAACATGCAGGGCCACAAGCCTTCTCAGCAGGGTCCTTGACGGATTATGAGTGTATGGGAAGGCCAAGAGGGGGGGGGTCCATCTGTCCTTACCCAACCTGAACCTCCCCTTCCACATGTCAAACACAGAAACACACACACCCTCTCTGATCCAGTTGATCTTATTATAGGACTAGTCTGGGCTGATTCTCTCTTAATTACTGGACATTCTGATCTAACCCAGGACAGACACACGTAGGGCCCTATAAAATCTGCGATGGAGAGAACAAGGACTGAATCACGGAATCCAGACATTAAAACAGAATTCAACAATATTCAAAAATGTATTGAACTTAGTAGGGAATCCACTAAACGTATTGAAAATGCATTAATTTGCCCACGTTTATAGTAAGACATGAACAGAATGCATCAGTGATTCGTATTTCCTGCAACTTTCTGAAGAGGCAAGGACAATCCCTTTACCACTTTGTGTAGCTGTTAGCGATGATGCTAAGGAAAAAGCTAGTGTAGATGGAAAGGCTTTCCCAAAAACATTCTCAATTAAATATTAATTACAGAGTAGCCAATGCTTACCTGGCAGAATAATTTCCTGATTATTTGGGTATTTGATTTGCTAACTCTACCATCTCCAAAAACACTGCTAAAAAACAGCCTCACGCTAGCTGAGCACTGCAATTAAAGGGTAACTACATCCAAAAATCTAAATAAAAAAGAAAATGTCCCAAACCTCAATAGTGGTCTCCTGATGTGCTTTAAGCATTGCTGAGGACTTAGAACATCCAACGGTTTTGTTTTTCTACAATACTAGTAGCAGTACATCAACTCATGACTGTACATTGCTTTGTAACAACAATCGTCAGATAAGCGCGGCAGTTTGTTTTAGAGACACAAATACTTCCTGAATTCTACTGCCTGTCTGTCTATTCTATGGTTAAAATATCCCCCTCGCTAGATGTAATGTCCAGGACTATATGTGGAACAAGGGCTCTCGTTGTGATTGGGTGGTGACAGACTTCCAGGTGCTGTGTGTGGTAGTGGGTGTGGCCTCTATGACCCTCATCCTACTCATCATCATCATCGTCTTCTTCGCCAAACGACTCCACCGCCTGAGGATTGAGAACAGGCAACTCCGCAGACGCAGGTCAGTGTGTGTCTGAGAGAGAAAGAGAGAACAGGTGTAGACCTCACCTTGAAAGGCTTTCTTACAAGCCCTTAACCAACAATGCAGTTCAATAAATAGAGTTAAAAAAATACTAAATAAACTAAAGTCAAAAAATATATATGCGAGAGAGAGATACAGAGAAAGAGATGGGAAGAGAGATACAGAGAAAGAGATGGGAAGAGAGAGAGAGGGGAAGAGAGATACAGAGAAAGAGATGGGAAGAGAGATACAGAGAAAGAGATGGGAAGAGAGATACAGAGAAAGAGAGGGGAAGAGAGATACAGAGAAAGAGATGGGAAGAGAGATAGAGGGGAAGAGAGATACAGAGAAAGAGATGGGAAGAGAGATACAGAGAAAGAGATGGGAAGAGAGATAGAGGGGAAGAGAGATACAGAGAAAGAGAGGGGAAGAGAGATACAGAGAAAGAGATGGGAAGAGAGATACAGAGAAAGAGAGGGAAGAGAGATACAGAGAAAGAGATGGGAAGAGAGATAGAGGGGAAGAGAGATACAGAGAAAGAGATGGGAAGAGAGATACAAAGAAAGAGAGGGGAAGAGAGATACAAAGAAAGAGATGGGAAGAGAGATACAAAGAAAGAGAGGGGAAGAGAGATACAGAGAAAGAGATGGGAAGAGAGATACAGAGAAAGAGAGGGGAAGAGAGATACAGAGAAAGAGAGGGGAAGAGAGATACAGAGAAAGAGATGGGAAGAGAGATACAGAGAAAGAGATGGGAAGAGAGATAGAGGGGAAGAGATACAGAGAAAGAGATGGGAAGAGAGATAGAGGGGAAGAGAGATACAGAGAAAGAGAGGGGAAGAGAGATACAGAGAGTTAGGGTGATAACTAGTGAGGAAAGGCCAGACATTGATGCAGCAGGAATCAGCTGAAAGTAGACCAGCCTGACAGTGCATGCATGTGTGTGTGTGTCTGAGATAACATGTTGTTCAGTCTGAGGGTTTAACCATTACATTCAAAAAGAGAAAGGGAGAGAGAGGCCTTATTTATTAAACAATTCATTTTTGACAGTATAAAAGGCCACGTTTGTCACATCAATGAAAATCCATCTCTTCCCCTAACCCTCTCTCCCATCCCTCTGTCCCATACCTCTGTCCCATCCCTCTGTCCCATCCCTCTGTCCCATACCTCTCTCTGTCCCATCCCTCTGTCCCATACCTCTCTCTGTCCCATCCCTCTGTCCCATACCTCTCTCTGTCCCATCCCTCTGTCCCATCCCTCTGTCCCATCCCTCTGTCCCATACCTCTCTCTGTCCCATCCCTCTGTCCCATACCTCTCTCTGTCCCATCCCTCTGTCCCATCCCTCTGTCCCATACCTCTGTCCCATACCTCTCTCTGTCCCATCCCTCTGTCCCATACCTCTGTCCCATACCTCTCTCTGTCCCATCCCTCTGTCCCATCCCTCTGTCCCATACCTCCCTCTGTCCCATCCCTCTGTCCCATCCCTCTGTCCCATACCTCCCTCTGTCCCATCCCTCTGTCCCATACCTCTCTCTGTCCCATCCCTCTGTCCCATACCTCTCTCTGTCCCATCCCTCTGTCCCATCCCTCTGTCCCATCCCTCTGTCCCATACCTCCCTCTGTCCCATCCCTCTGTCCCATCCCTCTGTCCCATACCTCCCTCTGTCCCATACCTCTGTCCCATCCCTCTGTCCCATCCCTCCCTCTGTCCCATCCCTCTGTCCCATCCCTCTGTCCCATACCTCCCTCTGTCCCATACCTCCCTCTGTCCCATACCTCTGTCCCATACCTCCCTCTGTCCCAC
This sequence comes from Brachymystax lenok tsinlingensis, assembly GCA_030435695.1. Taxonomy (NCBI): domain Eukaryota; kingdom Metazoa; phylum Chordata; class Actinopteri; order Salmoniformes; family Salmonidae; genus Brachymystax; species Brachymystax lenok. The sequence goes on from CM059806.1 coordinate 22,926,853, forward strand.
ACCTCCCTCTGTCCCATCCCTCTGTCCCATTCCTCTGTCCCATCCCTCTGTCCCATACCTCCGTCTGTCCCATACCTCCCTCTGTCCCATACCTCCCTCTGTCCCATCCCTCTGTCCCATCCCTCTGTCCCATCCCTCTGTCCCATACCTCCCTCTGTCCCATACCTCCCTCTGTCCCATACCTCTCTCTGTCCCATACCTCTCTCTGTCCCATCCCTCTGTCCCATCCCTCTGTCCCATCCCTCTGTCCCATACCTCTGTCCCATACCTCTCTCTGTCCCATCCCTCTGTCCCATACCTCCCTCTGTCCCATCCCTCTGTCCCATCCCTCTGTCCCATCCCTCTGTCCCATCCCTCTGTCCCATACCTCCCTCTGTCCCATCCCTCTGTCCCATACCTCTCTCTGTCCCATCCCTCTGTCCCATACCTCTCTCTGTCCCATCCCTCTGTCCCATCCCTCTGTCCCATACCTCCCTCTGTCCCATACCTCTGTCCCATCCCTCTGTCCCATCCCTCCCTCTGTCCCATCCCTCTGTCCCATCCCTCTGTCCCATACCTCCCTCTGTCCCATACCTCTGTCCCATACCTCCCTCTGTCCCATACCTCCCTCTGTCCCATCCCTCTGTCCCATCCCTCTGTCCCATCCCTCTGTCCCATACCTCTGTCCCATACCTCCCTCTGTCCCATCCCTCTGTCCCATACCTCTGTCCCATACCTCCCTCTGTCCCATACCTCTGTCCCATACCTCCCTCTGTCCCATCCCTCTGTCCCATCCCTCTGTCCTCTTCTCCTTCCCTCGCTCCAGTCTATACCGTCCACACAGCGAGATACAGACGGATGGCTTCTCTGTTTCCACGGCGCAAGACGGTTCCCATGCCAATGTAAGGAAGCTGTGTGACTCCCCCCCCCCCTCAACCCCACGCTCACAATCTGGCTTACTATGACAACATTATCTGTCAGGTAACTAACTCCTGACCTATAACCCCTGACCTATAACTTTTGACTGACCCTAACCTTAAGCCCTAACCCTGGCTAGCTGTGTGTCAGTCTGTCTCAGTCCATCTGTCTGTAGAATGAGTCTGTCAGACACACACACACACACACACACACACACACACACACACACACACACACACACACACACACACACACACACACACACACACACACACACACACACACACAGTTCCCCTTTAAGATGTGGTTTCCACCTGCAGAGAGCGAAGAGCAGCTACGTCTGGGAGTATAAGCCTAGACAACCTTACTGTCAGGTAAGCAGAAGCACAACAGTGGCCAGTTTCCCCAGCTGGATAGGCTTTAACCTTACAAGCAGGAAACTGCACACTGTACGTACCCCAGCTAACCTCCAGTTCAGCTTGGCAACCATTACTGGCCACAGTGCTTCTTCCTCTCCTCTGTGGTTACTAGGGATAGGGCAGCCATTTTGTCTTCTAGGCTTTTCCTCCTTGTTTCCGACTAGCAGCATTAGGGTTAGTCATGTTGGTCCCTGTGCTTCCACACAGCAGCCTCCCCATCTCCAGCTCCATATAACAAACCAACATTGATTTAAACAGAGTAAATGTGGCTTTGGCAGAAAGGGGGGCACCCAACACATTTGTAGGTTTATTTAATTAAATTTGAATTTAGAGTGAACCCAAATGAACTCCCATGACACACAGGCACATACACTCATGCATGCACACACTCACACACACACACTTTCTAACTCATAAAGAACGTCTGGTCTCTGCTAGCTGACCCAGTTACTGTACTGTCCTCACGACCTTCACATGTCTGCCATCAGACAATCAATGTATGTGTATGTAACGTATGTGTCAATGTGTGTGTGTATGACATTTGTGTATAGAGCACAGGAGATTGGTGGCACTTTAATTGAGGAGGACGTGCTTGTGGTAATGTCTGGAACGGAATAGGTGGAATGGTATCATATACATCAAACACATGGCTTCCATGGTTTCCATGTGTTTGGTGCTATTCCATTCGCACCGTTCCAGCCATTATTATGAGCCGTCCTCCCCTCAGCAGCCTCCACTGGATGTAACGTATGCATGTGTGTCTAAAGAGTGTGTGTGTGTGTAACATGGGTTTGTCTGTGTGTTGTTCCACAGGATGACCCTCAGAAAATGGAGGACCCTGTAAAGTCTCAATTCACTCAAGGGGAGGAGTCTCTGAACATCGCCAACTCTCTTTCGCCGAAACATATTAACAACCGCCCTGCCCACTCCTCTGACCACACCCCTAACGCAGACCAGGAGGTAAATAGGGAGGAGGCAAACTCCTCCCCCTCCAACAACATATACTAAATAATTATTATGATTAATGTAATACCACCATGCACATAAGGGGCACCATAATACTGCATAAATATACTATATTATTCTATACTATATTATTCTATACTATATTATTCTATACTATACTATATTATTCTATACTATACTATAGCTGGGTTCCTGGAGAGGGACTGTTGAGGCCCTTGACTCCACTAGGAGCTAAAAGGACGAAAACACAAATATACTACAGTATACTATACTGTACTGTATTATACTATACTATACTATACCCCTTACATAACAACATGTTGCACCACTACTGACCACATGGGGGCGATGCTACTCCTTCCTTGCTACACCAAGCTGCATCACTGTAGCAATCCTGGACTAAACTGTCTCTGGCTGGACAAACTCTCCTCTCCCACAATGTCCTGCTCTCATCTCTGACTATAGAACTCTGACCCTTTACTGCTGTCCTCCCTTCTCCCCAAAAATAACACCCTATTCCCTTTATAGTGCACCACTTTTGGCTAGAGCTCTGGTCAAAAGTAGTGCACTATGTAGAGAATAGGGTGCCATTTCAGATCTTTACCCTTCTTTTTGTCTGCATGCATTGCTGTTTTCTACTAAAACAGTTCTTTATGGAAATCATTATAAACAAGATTAACTAGAAATACAAGAAAAACAGTTGAGCTACTTTGATGTTTGATATGATCCAGTGAATATGTATAGGTCTCATGTAAAGTTACTGTGTTGCCTGGCTTGCTAACATTGATATAGTTATGGTTTTTATTGCTGTGGGTTATAACCCTTTGATGAAATTCAGGGGTTGGTATTTTTGGGGGGAGAACACATCATTATAGCATCGGAACCAGTTGTTGAAATAAAACTTTGTAACTTTAAATTAGCTGGTCCCTGTGTGTTCCTGGAATGGCCCTATCCCTCTACCTTTATTGTTCTCTCTCTCTCTCTCTCTCTCTCTCTCTCTCTCTCTCAGCTTTCCCTGGCTTATTGTGCATGGCTTTATTAACACTTTGATAAACACACACACAGTCCATTTAAAACATTGGAGGCCCATTTACATTTCAGTGTTGTTGTCTAGCGCATATACAGTTGAAGTCAGAAGCTTACATACACTTAGGTTGGAGTCATTCAAATTCATTTTTCAACCACTCCACAAATTTCTTGTTAACAAACTATAGTTTTGGCAAGTCGGTTAGGACATCTACTTTGTGCATGACACAAGTAATTGTTTACTGACAGATTGTTTCACTTATAATTAACTGTATCACAATTCCAGTGGGTCAGAAGTTAACATGCACTAAGTTGACTGTGCCTTTAAACAGCTTGGAAAACGCCAGAAAATGATGTCATGGCTTTAGAAGCTTCGGATAGGCTAATTAGCATCATTTGAGTCAATTGGAGGTGTACCTGAGGATGTATTTCAAGGCCTATCTTCAAACTCAGTGCCTCTTTGCTTGACATCATGGGAAATCAAAAGAAATCAGACAAGACCTCAGAAAAACAACAGTACGCAAGTATAAATACCATGGGACCACGCAGCCGTCATACCGCTCAGGAAGGAGATGCGTTCTGTCTCCTAGAGATGAACGTACTTTGGTGCGAAAAGTGCAAATCAATCCCAGAACAACAGCAAAGGACCTTGTTAAGATGCTGGAAGAAACGGGTACAAAAGTATCTATTTCCACAGTAAAACGAGTCCTATATCGACATAAACTGAAAAGCCGCTCAGCAAGGAAGAAGCCACTGCTCCAAAACCGCCATTAAAAAAAGCCAAACTACAGTTCGCAACTGCACATGGGACAAAGATCGTACTTTTTGGAGAAATGTCCTCTGGTCCGTTGAAACAAAAATAGAACTGTTTGGCTGTAATGACCATCGTTATGTTTGGAGAAAAAGGGGGGCTTGCAAGCCTGAAGAACACCATCCCCACCGTGAAGCACGGGGGTTGCAGCATCATGTTGTGGGGGTGGATTGCTATGGATATAGATACTTTTGTACCTGTTTCCTCCAGCATCTTCACAAGGTTATTTGCTGTTGTTCTGGGATTGATTTGCACTTTTCACACCCAAGAACGCGTCTCCTTCCTGAGCAGTATGACGGCTGCTCCTTGCTCGCACACACTTTTTCAGTTCTGCCCACAAATGTTCTATAGGATTGAGGTCAGGGCTTTGTGATGGCCACCCCAATACCTCGACTTTGTTGTCCTTAAGCCATTTTGCCACAACTTTGGAAGTATGCTTGGGGTCATTGTCCATTTGGAAGACCCATTTGCGACCAAGCTTTAACTTCCTGACTGATGTCTTGAGATGTTGCTTCAATATATCCACATAATTTTCCTACCTCATGATGCCATCTATTTTGTGAAGTACACCAGTCCCTCCTGCAGCAAAGCACCCCCACAACAAGATGTTGCCACCCCCGTGCTTCACGGTTGGGATGGTGTTCTTCAGCTTGCAAGACTCCCCCTTTTTCCTCCAAACATAACGATGGTCATTATGGCCAAGCAGTTCTATTTTTATCAGACCAGAGGACATTTCTCCAAAAAGTACGATCTTTGGCCCCCATGTGCAGTTGCAAACCATAGTCTGTCTTTTTTATGGCGGTTTTGGAGCAGTGGTTTCTTCCTTGCTGAGCGGCCTTTCAGGTTATGTCGATATAGGACTCGTTTTACTGTGGATATAGATACTTTTGTACCTGTTTCCTCCAGCATCTTCACAAGGTCCTTTGCTGTTGTTCTGGGATTGATTTGCACTTTTCGCACAAAAGTACGTTAATCTCTAGGAGAATGCGTCTCCTTCCTGAGCGGTATGATGGCTGCGTGGTCTCATGGTGTTTATACTTGCGTACTATTGTTTGTACAGATGAATGTGGTACCTTCAGGCATTTGGAAATTGTTTCCGAAGGATGAACCAGATTTGTGGAGGTCTACAATTATTTTTCTGAGGTCTTGGCTGATTTCTTTTGATTTTCAAGCAAAGAGGCACTGAGTTTGAAGGTAGGCCTTGAAATACATCCACATGTACACCTCCAATTGACTCAAATAATGCCAATTAGCTTACCAGAATCTTCTAAAGCCATGACATAATCTTCTGGAATTTTCCAATTTGTTTAAAGGCACAGTCAACTTAGTGCATGTAAACTTCTGACCCACTGGAATTGTGATACAGTTAATTATAAGTGAAACAATTTGTCTGTAAACAATTGTTAGAAAAATTACTTGTGTCATGCACAAAGTAGATGTCCTAACCGACTTGCCAAAACTATAGTTTGTTAACAAGAAATTTGTGGAGTGGTTGAAAAACGAGTTTTAATGACTCCAACCTAAGTGTATGTAAACTTCCGACTTCAACTGTATTTGCTTATGGTCTTATATTCCATTTCATTTGGAACGGCAAGCCAGACAAAATTAAACGGGCCTATTTATATAATGAATATGAACTCGGAGGGCTAAATTTGATTAAATATTAAAGCATTAGACCTCTCACTAAAGGCTTCAGTCACACAAAAGTTACACTTAAATCCAAACTGGTTCTCTAGCAAATTAATAAAATGTCTCACTCCATGTCCAAGAATGGCCTTTTCCCTTTATTCAGATTACAACCTCTCACTTTCAGTTATTTGAAAAGGAAATCATCTCCCAAATATCGCCATTTTAAACAAGCCATAGAAAGTTGGTTGCAATTTCAGTTTAATCCACCAGAAAAGAGAACAAATATTACAAGTAATGTGGTTCAACTCAAATATACTAATAGATTAAAAAAAAAAAACATTTTTAAATAAAAAATAAAAAAAGTGTAATCTTTGTAAATTATATCATAAATAGGACTGGTAGAGTTATATCACACATGCAGCTAACAAAAATATATGTAAATGTCTGCTCTACACAAAATTATAACCAACAAATTGCAGCATTACCGCAAACATGGAAGAAAGTGGAAGGGGAAAAGTTGTGAACTTGTCTGTCGGCCCTGTATTAAAGACCATATTTGGTTAACGAAAATTGTGATAAATAAAGTATACCAGTTTCATTTAAGGACCAAAAAATTGACAGCTGTGCCATATAGATTGCAAAATAGTTGGGAAGAGATTTCCATGGCACATGGTTTATGAACTGATACGCAAAATGACGCCCGATTCAAAACTTAAATTTAGTTAATTTAAATTATTATACATAATTCTTGCAACCAATGGAACGTCATCTCACAGAAGGTTGGTGGCGCCTTCATTTGGGAGGACGGGCTGATGATAATGGCTGGAGTGGAATCAGTGGAATGATATCAAACACATGGTGTGATGCCATTCCATTCGCTCGTTCCAGCCATTTTATGAGCTGTCCTCCCCTCAGCAGCCTCCACTGAATCGGCTCTCTCACACACATGCACACCTGTTCTCTTTCTTAACCCTCGTTCTCCATTTCTTCTTTCCCTCCATCACTCTCTATCTTTTTCACATGTCTATCCAACTTATTTCTATCTTCTCTACTCTATAAATGCTATCCTCTGACTCTCAACTCGGTATAATTCTAAAGCAGGATGGAGTCACCATTGGTCTACAGTTGCTCCTCCCTAAAGAGGCTAAGCTCAGCCCCGAGGCCAGCCCCCCTCTGCACTACAACGTCTTCCTCTACAAGAAGGGGACTGGTCCCTCTACTACTACCAGTAATACTACCACCACTAACTACACCAACCACAGCATGGCTACCGCTAGGAACCACTCTGACCCTAACATACAGTCCAATAGTAACTCCAATAAGACCTCCTGGAACTATACCAATAAGTCTAACCCTAACATGAACTATAACCCCATTAAAGACTCACAGGTCTCTCAGAATCACGTTACTCCTCATCATCAATCTCACACCTCCCCCCATCGCCACTCCTACCCCTCCTCCCCCCATTACAGCTCCCTCCGTTTTACCTCTCCTCAGAGAACGGCTGTCTCCCCTCATCATGCTTCACCCCATTACCAGTCCTCACCCCATCATAGCGTCTTCCATTATCCTTCCGCCCACCACCATAGTGCTGCCTCCCCTTCCTCCTCCCATCACCTGCCCTACCAGCCCTCCTCCCCCCCGCTTCCTACACCCAGAGGTCACTCCAGAGCCCCCCACTTGGACAAACCTCACCCCCAAGTCCCTCTACATCCCTCCCCCTCCTCACCCATTCTCCACTATCCCTCCCCACCATCCTCCCCCCACCTTTCCCACCCTATCAGCACCTACTCACTGTCTTAATCCCTAACCTCGGAAAACAACCATACCATACCCACATCGCAACCATAGTCTAACTATACCGTATACAGCTAATCCTGACTACATCACAATCATAGTCTAACCATACCCTAATACTGACTACATCCCAATTATAGGCCAACCACATACCCAAACCATAACTACATCCCAATCATAGTCTAACCATACCCTAATCCTGACTACATCCCAATCATAGGCCAACCACATACCCAAACCATAACTACATCCCAATCATAGTCTAACCATACCCTAATCCTGACTACATCCCAATCATAGGCCAACCATATCCTAATCCTAACTACATCCCAGTCATAGTCTAACCATACCGTAGACCTGACCATATCAATGACACCCAGACCAAAACCAAGACCCCACGTCTGGGACACACTTTCTCATAACGATGGTGCCAATACAAGAGAAATCTATCTATGCATCAGTGTGGTGCTACTAAGGTACTTATTCAGGTTTATTCGTCTTGTTAACTGTTTATGGAGCGTTATTAACATGTTACTAGGCTTACCAATGTTGTATTACAGCAATGTTCCTGTTTTATAATGGTCTATTCTTTGTGTTCATGTTTTTCATTTTGATGATCTTTGGTCTAAAATAAAGTGTATTACAACCTACTGCCAGGGACCTCTAAAGGTCTTTGATATAAATGACTGAACATTTGATACATTAGTGTATTTCTCCTAATGGCCACTAGATGTCAGGTGTGTTCCATGATTGTGACTGGCGAAACGCATTATGTATAAAAACAGGTTAGGATTTATTCTGTTCAGGGATCCTATCATTCAACTGACAAATTCACATGCTGTGTTTGTAGAGGACACACACACACCCGCACGCACACATGCACAAACTAGATATGTACAGTAGATTAGAGCACATTGCAGTACAGCACTGTAGAAGATTAGAGCACAGAGCACTGTAGCAGATTAGAGCACAGAGCACTGTAGCAGATTAGATCACAGAGCACTGTAGCAGATTAGAGCACTGTTGTAGATTAGAACACAGAGCACTGTAGTAGATTAGAGCACAGAGCACTGTAGTAGATTAGAGCACTGTTGTAGATTAGAGCACAGAGCACTGTAGTAGATTAGAGCACTGTAGTAGATTAGAGCACAGAGCACTGTAGTAGATTAGAGCACAGAGCACTACAGTAGTTTAGATCACAGAGCATTGTAGTAGATTAGAGCACTGTTAGATTAGAGCACAGAGCACTGTAGTAGATTAGAGCACTGTTAGATTAGAGCACAGAGCACTGTAGTAGATTGGAGCACTGTTAGATTAGAGCACAGAGCACTACAGTAGATTAGAGAGCAGAGCAATACTGCAATTCTTTGTAGCTCTGCATGATAATGACTCCAGGTATGCTGCAATGTTTACAGTTTACCTATTTGTGTGTGCGCATGTTCGTGAGTGTGTACATGTCTGTGCATAAGAGAGTCTGTGTGTATTTGTGAGCGTGAACATGTGTGTGTCTGCATAAGAGTGTGTGTGTATTTGTGAGCGTGTACATGTGTGTGTCTGCATAAGAGTGTGTGTGTATTTGTGAGTGTGTGCATGTGTGTGAGAGACAGATGCAGGTGTCTGGTAGAGAAGGGGTTCCTTTTCAGTCAGCCTCCAGCAGTGCTACCGGTACTTAAACTGGGAGAGACATGTGGTGCATCTGTGTGTTGATTGTGATTCCGGGGTAAATAAATGTCACTAGTTTTCAGGGTGTCACGGAAACCATCACAACAGGAAGTCAACCCTGGGATGTCAACCAATCAATAGAAGGGAGAGGGTGTGAGGGGTGGGAGAAAGCAGAGAGAGGGGAAAAGTGAGAGCTGGATAGTGAGGAAAGAGATGGGGAGAGAAAGAAAGAGGTGTTAAGGGAAGTGAGGTCAGCACTCTCTTTGTCTGGCACAGAGGCCCTCAAGATCAGGTTCATGTGACATAGAGTATGCTTGCTGCGCCGTGCTAAGTGTGTGAGAGAGAGTGTGACAGAGAGAAAGAGAATGCTAGCACAGACACAGGGATGACATCTCTTTTCCTTTGCCTGAAAGGAAAACTATTTAACCGGACACAAAGGCCTTTAGCTGAGCTGAAGAGAGGGGATGGACAGAGTTGCCAGGTTACTGCTTGTGTCCTGCCCACATTACTGCTCCTGAGGGATGAATACAGGTGTATTGAATTGAATCAAGGTTGAATGATTATAAACCCACAGAATAGTTCTAGTCGGGGGGGTTGAGGTCAGACGTTTCATTTTACTGCGCTCCTCTTGTCATCCTCTATCATCCATGATGATGGTTATGTGAGTCTCACTGGTGAGAGGGTTAATGTTGCTGCTCACCCTGCTCTAATCTCTGTCATGCGTATGTGTGTGAGACTGTGTGTGTACGTGTATCATACAGACAGACTGTCAGTGTGGTGTGGTGATAAGAGGGTTAATGTAAAGAAGCTGCTTCCTTCAAATAACACACAATTATTCATATCACACAGCGCTCACTCTCTCCACACACACAAGGCGTAGCTGAAGTTAACTTACGTGCACGTGTGTGTGTGTCTAGGGAGAGAAGCAGGTCTGTAAACTCTGGGAAAGTGATGCGTTGGCCGAACAGCTGTCTCAGCATCAGCCAATCTTTAACACTTAATCTACTACCTGCTGACCAAATCAGCATTAGTGTGAATACAATATTCATAATGTGGAGGCAACAGTATCCGATTACATCCAGACAAAAAGGTCAGACTGTCACACACACACACAGGGGTGCCCACGCACACCCTTGTGATGACACCTGATATTAACGAATCCGGCCATGATCTGACCACAGGCCGCATGTTAGTAGCAGGTGTAAACTACGTCAGAGTATCATATACTTAGATCTGGATACTCTAGTGTCATATAATGATCTATTATAGCGTGTGTAGTACAGTAGTCAGATGCTATGCAGTAACAGTGCAGTGCAGCTTCTCTGTCTGCAGTGTACACACACAATCTAAAAGGAATGTCTGTCCCATTAAAGCTCATCAATGGACAGAAGCCAAGCAGAGAGGCTAAGAGAACTAGAGGAAAAAGGAGGGGGAGAAAGGGAAAGCAGCAGGAAGATGAGGTGGGAAACGGGGAGGGGAAGAGAAAAGGTTGGGGGTGGATAGATAGAGATGCGGGGAGGCCTGTTGTGCAGAATAACTACAACAGACATTTCTAATGGGAACATTCCTGTTTGAGGCTGTGTGTGTGTGTTCCAGGACATCATGGGGAATCATTGCAGTTAATGAAACTCCAGAACATAATCATGTTGACATAAAACAGAGATGGAAGGTAGAAAAGGAGAGATCGCTCATAGGAGTCAGCCAGAATAACAACATTAACAGGTTTCATAAACCCTATTCTATAGTGTCTTCAACACACCAGCCACTAACCGCCCATATTATCTACGCGTATCTCAGCAGTTCTGCTGCAACAATAATGTCCTAATTTATACCCCTCCTCTCTTCATCTCGTGCTCCCTGCCTGTTCCCCTCCTCCCATTTATCCCCCATTCCCTCACACAAAATGTCAGCCTTTGTGATTCTGCAGCCCTCCCTCTCTCCAATCTTCTCCCGCCTGCCTCTCTCCATCTGTCAGCTTCCCGACCCTCCCTCCACCTCCCTTTCTCTCTCCTGGCTCTTCGGTTCAGTTTGTCTCTCTGGGGGACCCTTACATCACTCCTCTGTTTTGGAAACAGAAATGACTAAACTCTGGTCATTAGACTGAAAGAGCAAGAACCGAGAGGAAAAAGAGAGAAGAGAATTAATGAAAAGGAAACTTATTTCCAGGAAAGGATGTTTAATGTCCCAGACACAATGACATCATGACTACAGAGGGGTGTGGCTGGAAAACATTTAAATATTCCACTGTTAACCCTACATGTCACAGTTGGTCACCATAACATTGATATGAGATTGTGTGTGTATGTCTGTGTGTAGGAGTTAGGGCTGTGTGTGTGTTACAGTGTGAGTGAGGGCTGTGTGTGTGTGTTACAGTGTGAGTGAGGGCTGTGTGTGTGTGTTACAGTGTGAGTGAGGGCTGTGTGTGTATGAACAGGTCTTCATCGTACAGGTCTTCAGGCAGCTGTTCGTCCTCCTCACAGAAGAACGTTGGAAATGGAGGGTTGATGTTCTTTTCCACATAAGTCGGTAGGTTAGTGTCCCTCACCTAAACCATACGATTGGACAAACACTTCAGTACATTTATAAAACCATGTGATTGGATAAACAAAAAGGTCAGTAACTTTATCTGCCAGACCAATAGAAGTGCACCGAGGAGCATGGCAAGTCTGGCTGTGATGGACAAAGGTGTGTATGTCGTACCTTTAATAAGCAGTTCTTGTGGCCAGGAACGGAGCCATGAACATAGATGACATTATACCTGGTGTTAACTCTCCACACCTAGAGAGAGAGAGAGAGAGAGAGAGAGAGAGGTCATACGTTGGTGCAAGATATTGCTTTTGGGTGTTGTGGACCAGTTAGACAGCAACAAAGGGTTTTGGCAAGCACTCAGAATGGGACTACAAGCTGTTTTTCTCTCCTCTGATTATCCATGAAGGTGCTTACATGGACTCAGTGTATGTGTGTGTGTGGGGTGGGGGTGCGTACCTTTAGGCCATGGGCAGTGTCAAACACATTTCCCATCATGCCTGGCATCTTCTTCCCTTTGAAGACTTTGGCTGGATCCTGAAGAGACACAGTTTAGTCAGAGTGTGTGTAAGTAGTGTTTAGTGTGTGTAAGTAGTGTTTAGTGTGTGTAAGTAGTGTGTGTAATTAGTGTTTAGTGTGTGTAAGTAGTGTGTGTAAGTAGTGTTTAGTGTGTGTAAGTAGTGTTTAGTGTGTGTAAGTAGTGTGTGTGAATGAGATGGTACATACTTATTTAGATGTTTTTATTTTTCCCAAACCGTTTAAACAGTCAACAATGGTGTGTGTCTTACCCCTCCAGGTCCCGAGGCGCCAGGTCTGCGGTGTGTTTTGGTCTGGCCATGAGAGGCTGGCTGGCCTTTAAATCCATACCGCTTCATCACCCCCTGAAAACCCTTACCAATACTACACACACACACACACACTTGAGAACAAAGAATAATTCTAGAACTAGAACACAGAAATTGAACAATTCTTCAGAGATAGACAGACAAAGAGATGAGGGCGGCGAGACAGACGGACAGAGAGAGAGATGAGGGCGTGGAGACAGACAGAGATAAGGGCGTGGAGACAGACAGAGAGATGAGGGCGTGGAGACAGACAGAGAGATGAGGGCGTGGAGACAGACAGAGAGAGAGATGAGGGCGTGGACACATAACTCACGTTTTGGCTGTGACATCTACATATTGTCCTGGACGGAAGTGTGCTGCATAGAGAGGAGTGCCTGGAGTGGAGACACACAGAAACGGATAGGGTTATACAGTGTAGTTGGATTCAGTACCTAGTTTGATGATGGCAGTGTGTTTATGTGTGTGCGAGTGTTTTCGTATAGTCTGTGTGTGTGTATATGGTGTGAGTGGACCACAAGCGGCGTGAATAGAATGGTATCAAACACATTTTCTATATATTCCTGGCATCATTATGAGCCATCCTCCCCTCACCAGCTTCCTATGGTGTATACCTGGTTTGATGATGATGGTGGTGTGTGCATATATACCTGTTTTGATGATGATGGTGTGTGCATATATACCTGGTTTGATGATGATGGTGGTGTGTGCATATACCTGGTTTGATGATGGTGTGTGTATATACCTGGTTTGATGATAGCATTGTCAGAGACTTTAAAGGTGGTGACTTTCTGTTTGGGAGGAACTCCAGCCAACCTAAACATCTCCATCTCTTCATCGGTCTTCTACAGGGCGAGAGAGACAAAGGATGACAGAGCGTAAAGAGGGGAAATTAACTACTTTATACACTATGGCTTTAACAGTGTGCCTTTTGAACTTACGTAGAAGGGCGTTGCGTTCTTCCCTCCCACCACTAGGGCAGCAGTGTGTCCATCGTACTCCTCTTCAGACAGGTACTTCAACACATGGCAATCCTGCACCTACAACACACACCACCACCTGTGACTTTTGTTTGACTGTGTGTGTGAGATTGTGACCGTGTGTGGTGCAATGTGTGTTACCTGCAGCATGGTCACCACGTGTCGCTCTCCTGTTTTGGTCCAGACTGGGGCCATGCCCAACTTCACTGCAACCAGCCCTACTCGCCGACTCTCTGAATCAATACACACATTAATACTCCCACCCAAGCACAAATGAAAACCAATAACCCTCACACACCACACAGTGAACACACACACCCTTTGTCCATTCTTGTCTAGGCCAGGGCTCATCCTTCAGAGGGTGGAGCTTAGCAGCTATCTGTCGATTATACTCCTCTCCCAGACTCTTCCTGGAAAATATGCGAGAACACAATTAATTCAATACTTATTACATATATTTTACAGTACTTCTGGTGTATTGGTGGAATACACACACATGACCAACCTCATATATGATTTATTATCCTCTGTCAGATGCTCCTCCCACCATGTTGTGGTCTTCACTGTCCGAACACTCTGAAAGAGACAGCTGTAGACAGAGAAAGAGATGATTAGGTATGATACAGCCGGGGCGCATTGACTTTTATTGGGTTTGGTTAGAAAGGGGTAGGATATAACAGTTGGATAGCTAGGTAGCGTTAGCTTGATAACCCCAACGCGGAGTATTGTCCATAAACGACTCCCGAGGTAGCTAATGTTCATTTAAGTAATTTGAGAGAACTAGTTAGCTACCCCTTTCACTTGGGATTCTGTAGGCAGTGGCTCTGTTGGCGGTCACATCAGCTGACTATTTAGCTTTGGGACACATTACAGTAACTTACTTACTAACGTTATCTAGAACTACAAAGTTAACTGACTAAAACTACAGTTGCTAGTAGCCAGCTAGTTAGCAGTCTTTCACCAAAACTGCAGTGCTAACTAACAATCTGTAGAGCCTACAGGTAACGTTAGCTAGCTACTGTAGTGTGTCAATGTTACCTGTCGGCTGCTGCTACCGCTCCGGTTCGTCCCGCTAGCACACGTGCTCCTCTGTAGAGAAGAACTCCGCAGGTCCACGCGGCCATTCTGTTATTATTCCACTCACGAGGCTAACGTTACCGATAAAACATAAACTCCAACTTGGAAAAATGCTTCAATTTAGCAGAAATCCCATGGCTTCATGCCTGTGAAATGTCACCCTGAGGGTTTCCGGTACGGCTCGGAAATAATTCCGCAGGTGCTTGGAAATGTAGTTCCGCTTCATCGATTGAACTGATTCAGTGTCTTCAAATCAACATTATGGAGAACAGTTTAAACACTGGCAACTCTGGAAAAAAAGGTAGAATCATGATGACGTCAGTGATCTTCGGTTCGAAGCTCTAGAAAGAGACCCACGTTCCGAATGTACAATTCCGAGTTGAATGAACGTTCAAAACGTATTATTCCCAGTCGTAGCTCGTTTTCCCAAGTTCCCAGGTGTCTTGAACTCACAAAAGAGGTCAGATTTCGCATTTCCGAGTTAACAGTTGTTTTGAGCGATGCACAAATCATGGTTCATTGACAGCATGGCCAATGTTGAACGTTTATAATTTTAAACTAGGAAAATAGACCCTTAATCATAGACTTGGGACCACACAGCCATTCCACTGAATAGGAGGCTAATGATTGCTTTGCAATGCTTGCAGTTAGCCACTGATTCCTTCCAACCACTCATTGTTGAATTTGCGATTTCCAACTTCTCGTGTAATGTTTATGTCCAATGGCCGATGAGCACCGATACGTTTTATCTATAATTTCTCTTCATTATTTCTCTTCATATGACAGATTAAAATGAAAAATGATTCTGCTAGCTAAGATTTTGAAAGTATGATGTAACTTCTAATGTAATTATATGGCAGCATCCAAGGGGCTTGAATTTTCTAGCTCTACCCTTACACTTGGTGACGTAGTAGTGTCCTCATGAGTGACAGAACACTGAGCCAATCACGGCGCAACGCTCCGTATTTTCTGCTGGCTTGCCCCAATACCACAGAAAGCACCGAGCTAGGGTGAGCTGCCTTACTCAAGAAAACAAAAAAGAGACCATGTTTCTATGTGGCTTTATTAACTCATTGGTATATATTTTTTTTTACATTGTTTGCAAACTGATATGTGACATGTATTAATGCTAAAATAACATGAAAAACAGGACAAAATGACGGGTCACCACTGCACACATACACCATGGTACCGAGACATGGTTAGGATTATGTATTGCCTTTTTCGAGTTACATTGTGATTTTCTTTTTACCACACGTTTACAGTCAGTGGTAAGTCTTGTCAACAAATTCTGATTTGCAAAGGGGGTCTTGCTGAGAAGGGATTTGTTGATAAATGTGAGCCAGTGGGTTTGATGGTTGACAGAGATGGCTGGTTGATGATGGATGAAGTAAGGTCTTGGTGATGAGTTTTGAACAGGGCATAAAACGTGCAGGACCTCACCCTTCTCTCTCTCTCTCACCTCTTCCTGCTTCCTGTCTTCCTCCCTCCTTCCTCCTAGGGGCCCAAAGCATATGACTGAGTTGTACAGAACATCCCCCTACTCTTGTCCTCCTCCCTCTTTCCTCCTCATCCACTCCCTCCATCCCAGAGAACTCAAGTTCCTGAGAGAGCTTAATTGGAGAAATCGGTGTCCATGTTCAGAATACTGATGATGCCAGTCAGAATGGGGATTATTCCCAGTGTTCTGATGCCTTGAGCTTGTCCTTGTGGTTTGCATGAAGATGACAGAAAGACAGACAGACAGATAAACAGACAGAGAGAAAGACAGACAGACAGATAAATAGACAGACAGATAAACAGACAAACAGACAGACAGACAGACAGATAAACAGACAGATAAACAGACAGATAAACAGACAGTCAGACAGATAAACAGACAGACAGTTAAACAGACAGACAGACAGATAAACAGACTGACAGATAAACAGACACAGTCACACAGAGACAAGGGCATCTGGGAAACAATAGTACATGATGTGATCTGGTCTGTAATACAGTAAAGTGCCTAATCCACAGAAACATCAGACACACGCACGTACACACGCACGTACACACGCACACACACACACACACACACACACACACACACACACACACACACACACACACACACACACACACACACACACACACACACACACACACACACACACACACACACACACACACACAGCTATTCACTCAAATGCCTTACAAGTAACGAAGGTTATGAAATTAGTACAATTGTAATTATCTATTTATTTAGCAAACTCTCAACAAACCTGTAGAAAAGGAAGTATATAACACAGCTTCCAGTATACAACCCTAACCCCTTAAAAGCCACGCTCTGTAAGATGTGCATACCATCAAAGAGGGGGCCGCCAACAAAAACGTAAACAACAGAGAACATTCATCCAATTACATTTTTACATGCAAATAGCATTTCATTCTATATGAAATATATCATTAGTGCTGAAGGAATTACATTCCATGAGAGCAACATCACTCTAAACATGATTTGAAGCTATACATTATTTGTTTACAAAGTCTTCTATGTTACCAAAACCCTAGACAATGGAGTAATACTGTATGTTATTATAAGGTAAGTCTCTTACTAATCTCTATTTAGCCAATGCTGTATGTAATACTGTTAAAAATCTTCAAAGTCACCTTTAAAAGGTGTGTGTGTGTGTCTACAAGTGTATATGTTTGTGTGTATGTGTGTTGTTATGTATATACACACAGACTATGTGATATAATGTAAGATATAAAACCCATTGGGCCAGCATGCAGTAATACACTATGTAATACACTATGACATAATTTCCGGTCACAACTTGTAGACTTGTTTACGTGCTGCTGTGTGGTTTGTTGCTAACCTTACTTTGCTACCTGCCAACTTTACGGTTTTTACTTTTTAATTACCATTTTATATATTTTTTCCTCGCTCTACATTTTTCATTCAACTTTTTCACCCCGGACGTGGTTCGTCAGGACCTCCACCAGCCGAAGCTAAGTATTAACATTAACATGATGCCTTCTAATTGCAGTCGCTGTACTCATAATATACAGGAGAACGATCGCCTTATGGTGAGGATAGCTGTGCTGCAAGCCCAGCTTCAGACGCAATCGTTAGATAAGGGAAATGTAAGTGTAGGAAAGGATGAAACAGGGTCTGTGCCACCAGTAAGTACAGATAGTAGTATAAATCCCCTCGCACAGTCCCCGCAGCCGGACAATTTTCTTATGGCTTCTGGAGGGAAATGCTGTAGGAATGCTCAACCGGTGTCAGTCATTCAGCCGACAGAAACTTTAAACCGGTTCTCCCCACTAAGCAACGGGTCGGAGCAACGGGTCGGAGTCAGAGGCCCAGTCTTCTCTGGTCTCTCTTCCTCCTGTTACGGGGTTTGAGACGCCGAAGCTTCCCAATATTAGCTCTGACAAATTGAAAACTCTAGTCATTGGCGACTCCATTACCAGCAGTATTAGACTTAAAACAAATCATCCAGCGATCATACACTGTTTACCAAGGGGCAGGGCTACCGACGTTAAGGCTAATCTGAAGATGGTGCTGGCTAAGGCTAAAACTGGCGAGTGTAGAGAGTATAGAGATATTGTTATCCACGTCGGCACCAACGATGTTAGGATGAAACAGTCAGAGGTCACCAAGCGCAACATAGCTTCAGCGTGTAAATCAGCTCACAACTCAATCGCTGGTTGAAAACTGTTTTCTGCCCCTCCCAAAAGATAGAATTTGTAGATAATTGGCCCTCTTTCTGGGACTCACCCACAAACAGGACCAAGCCTGGCCTGCTGAGGAGTGACGGATTCCATCCTAGCTGGAGGGGTGCTCTCATCTTATCTACGAACATAGACAGGGCTCTAACTCCCCTAGCTCCACAATGAGATAGGGTGCAGGCCAGGCAGCAGGCTGTTAGCCAGCCTGCCAGTTTAGTGCCACTAGCACAGTCAGTGTAGTCAGCTCAGCTATCCCCATTGAGACCATGTCTGTGCCTCGATCTAGGTTGGGAAAAACTAAACATGGCAGTGTTCACCTTAGCAATCTCACTGGAATAAAGACCTCCTCCATTCCTGTCATTATTGAAAGAGATTGTGTTAATGTTACATCCCCTCACTTCCAAGGCAGTTATAGTCAATGAACTAATCACTGATCATAATCCTGATGTGATTGGCCTGACTGAAACATGGCTTAAGCCTGATGAATTTACTGTGTTGAATGAGGCCTCACCTCCTGGTTACACTAGTGACCATATTCCCCGCGCATCCCGCAAAGGCGGAGGTGTTGCTAACATTTACAATAGCAAATTTCAATTTACAAAAAAAAGAAACCGACGGCGTTTTCGTCTTTGAGCTTCTAGTCATGAAATCTATGCAGCCTACTCAATCACTTTTTAGAGCTACTGTTTACAGGCCTCCTGGGCCATATACAGCGTTCCTCACTGAGTTCCCTGAATTCCTATCAGACCTTGTAGTCATGGCAGATAATATTCACATTTTTATTGACTTTAATATTCACATGGAAAAGTCCACAGACCCACTCCAAAGATCATCGACTCAGTGGGTTTTGTCCAACATGTCTCCGGACCTACTCACTGCTACAGTCATACTCTGGACCTAGTTTTGTCCCAGGGAATAAATGTTGTGGATCTTAATGTTTTTCCTCACAATCCTGGACTATCGGACCACCATTTTATTACGTTTGCAATCGCAACAAATAATCTGCTCAGACCCCAACCAAGGATCATAAAAAGCCGTGCCATAAATTCTCGGACAACCCAAAGATTCCTAGATGTCCTTCCAGACTCCCTCTACCTACCCAAGGACGTCAAAGTACAAAAATCAGATAACCACTTGACTGAGGAACTCAATTTAACCTTGCGTAATAACCTAGATGCAGTCGCATCCCTAAAAACAAAAAACATTTGTCATAAGAAACTAGTTCCCTGGTATACAGAAAATACCCAAGCACTGAAGCAAGCTTCCAGACACCAAACTGGAAGTCTTCCGACTAGCTTGGAAAGACAGTACCGTGCAGTATCGAAGAGCCCTCACTGCTGCTCGATCATCCTATTTTTCCAACTTAATTGAGGAAAATAAGAACAATCCAAAATCTTGTCACAACTTCCGCTGAAGTCGGTCCCTCTCCTTGTTCAGGCCGCATTCGGGGGTCGACATCAACGGTCTTCTAGCCATCGCCGATCCACTTTTCATGTTCCATTTGTTTGTCTTGTTTTACACACCTGGTTTCAATTCCCCAATTATATGTTCATTATTTAACCCTCTGTTTTCCCCATGTTTTTGTGCGTGATTGTTTTATGTTATACGGTCCGTATTTGTGGGCTTGGTTTTCTCGTGTGTTATTGAGAACTTTATTTGAGGAAAATGACTTATGGTACTCATCTCTGCTGTCCTGCACCTGACTCCTCTGCACCAGATACACCCAGATTGTTGACAGAATCATGCACCCACCTATGGAGTCAGCAGGAGCAGACGACATCCCTTCAGCGGTCGAGGAGCGCGTCCAGCAGCATGCGACCATGTTGCATCGTCTCGGCACCGCCATGGATCGTGTGCTGCAGACAATGGATCGATGGGAGAGAGGAGGAGTTCTTCCAGCGCCTCCACCAGCACCACTACAACAGGCACCACTGTCCACCCCTCCTTCACCAGGTCACAGTGGGATTCGACTCGCGCTCCTGAGGGAGTATGATGGGACGGCTGCTGGCGACCGTCCACCCGGCTCTTCCGGGACGTGAGAGCGTGTCCGCCCTCGTCTCCTGCCTCTCAGGCAAAGCCCTGGAGTGGGCCAACGCCGTATGGATGGAAGGAGAGACGGTGTTGGACCATTACACGGAGTTCATCCGCCACTTTCGGGCAGTGTTCGACCACCCACCTGAGGGTAGAGCGGCTGGTGAACGTCTGTACCACCTGAGGCAGGGGACGAGGAGCGTGCAGGATTTTGCTTTGGACTTCCGGACCCTGGCCGCCAGCGCGGGATGGAACGACAGGGCCCTGATCGATCACTACCGGTGCAGTCTGCGCGAGGACGCTCGTCGGGAGTTGGCCTGCAGGGACACCACCCTCACGTTAGACCAGCTGGTGGACCTGTCCATCCGACTGGATAACCTGCTGGCTACCCGCGGACGTCCGGATCGGGGCCTGTCAGTTCCATCCTCCAGCACCTCCGATCCGACGCCCATGGAGCTGGGTGGTGCTGCGCTTAGGGCGACCGGAGGAGGGGCCGTTCCATGCACCATCTGTGGCCGCAGAGGGCACACTGCTGGTCGGTGCTGGGGGGGTTCCTCAGGGAGTCGAGGCAGCAGGCAGGGCACTCTCGTGTCACCCCAGGTGAGTCGGCACCAGGCTCACCCAGAGCCCCTGTTGCTCACATGTTTTTGTTTATTAAATTTCCTGAGTTTTCCCCACATTCCCAGCATAAGGCGCTAGTAGATTCAGGCGCAGCTGGGAATTTTATTGACAGATCATTTGCCCAGAGTTTAGGGATCCCCATTGTTCCTGTGGATATGCCCTTCCCTGTGCACGCCCTAGACAATCGACCATTAAGGGAGACAGATATCAGTTTGTCTCTGTAGATGGTTTGTCTGACAAATCAACTGTAAATGTCGGTGTTCCTCAAGGCTCCGTTTTAGGACCACTATTGTTTTCACTATATATTTTACCTCTTGGTGATGTCATTTGGAAACATAATGTTAACTTTCACTGCTATGCGGACGACACACAGCTGTACATTTCGATGAAACATGGTGAAGCCCCAAAATTGCCCTCCCTGGAAGTCTGTGTTTCAGACATAAGGAAGTGGATGTTCTACTTTTAAACTCGGACAAAACAGAGATGCTAGTTCTAGGTCCCAAGAAACAAAGAGAACTTCTGTTGAATATGACAATTATTCTTGATGGTTGTACAGTCGTCTCAAATAAAACTGTGAAGGACCTTGGCGTTACTCTGGACCCAAAGCTCTCTTTTGACGAACATATCAAGACTGTTTCAAGGACAGCTTTTTTCCATCTACACAACATTGCAAAGATCTTTCCAAAAATGATGCAGAAAATGTATCCATGCTTTTGTCACTTCTAGGTTAGAGTACTGCAATGCTCTACTTTCTGGCTACCCGGATAAAGCACTAAATAAACTTCAGTTAGCGCTAAACATGGCTGCTAGAATCTTGACTAGAACCAAACATTTTTTTATCATATTACTCCAGTGCTAGCCTCTCTACACTGGCTTCCTGTTAAGGCAAGGGCTGATTGCAAGGTTTTACTGCTAACCTACAAAGCATTACATGGGCTTGCTCCTACCTATGTTTCCGATTTGGTCCTGCCGTACACACCTACACAAGACGCAGGCCTCCTTACTGTCCCTAGAATTTCTAAGCAAACAGCTGGAGGCAGGGCTTTCTCCTATAAAGCAACATTTTTATGGAATGGTCTGCCTATCCATGTGAGAGACGCAGACTCCGTCTCGACCTTTAAGTTTTTATTGAAGACTCATCTCTTCAGTACGTCCTATGATTGAGTGTAGTCTGGCCCAGGAGTGTGAAGGTGAACGGAAAGGCACTGGAGCAACGAACCACCCTTGCTGTCTCTGCCTGGCCGGTTCCCCTCTCCACTGGGATCCTCTGCCTCTAACCCTATTACAGGGGCTGAGTCACTGGCTTACTGGTGCTCTTCCATGTCGTCCCTAGGAGGGGTGCGCCACTTGAGTGGGTTGAGTCATTGACGTGATCTTCCTGTCCGGGTTGGTGCCCCTCCTTGGGTTCGTGCCGTGGGAGAGATCTTTGTGGGCTATACTCAGCCTTGTCTCAGGATAGTAAGTTGGTGGTTGAAGATATCCCTCTAGTGGTGTGGAGGCTGTGCTTTGGAAAAGTGGGTGGGGTTATATCCTGCCTGTTTGGCCCTGTCCGGGGGTATCGTCGGACGGGGCCACAGTGTCTCCTGACCCCTCCTGTCTCAGCCTCCAGTATTTATGCTGCAATAGTTTATGCTAGGGTCAGTCTGTTATATCTGGAATATTTCTCCTGTCTTGTCCGGTGTCCTGTGTGAATTTAAGTATGCTCTCTCTAATTCTCCCTCTCCCTCTCCAAAAAGCCAACTGACATTTACCCCTGAGGTGCTGACCTGTTGCACCCTCGACAACCACTGTGGTTATTATTATTTGACCCTGCTGGTCATCTATGAACATTTAAAAATCTTGGCCATGTTCTGTTATAATCTCCACCCGGCACAGCCAGAAGAGGACTGGCCACCCCTCATAGCCTGGTTCCTCTCTAGGTTTCTTCCTAGGTTCCGGCCTTTCTAGGGAGTTTTTCCTAGCCACCGTGCTTCTACACCTGCATTGCTTGCTGTTTGGGGTTTTAGGCTGGGTTTCTGTACAGCACTTTGTGACATCAGCTGATGTAAGAAAGCTTTATAAATACATTTGATTGATTGATAGTTAAACCCATCAGATCAAACTACTTCTCTGAGCTACACTAGTGTGAGCAGGGTGTGTGTATGGGTGAGTATTTATTTGTTTGTGTTTATAACGTGTGTGTATGTGTGTGTGTTTAATGTGTGTGTGTTTAATATGTGTGTATGTGTGTGGTCAGGGGCTGAAGGGTCTGGTAGATTCGTCATAGTCAGACAGACATTTGGGATGGATTCCTTTGGCATTGTAGTAATCCACCACCTGATTGGGCACCTCTGCTAACACACTCTTAGCTAGTGCAGCCGGGGATGCCTGGGGAGACACACACACCAACACACATTACACACGTTTACACACACAATTTATACAACCTCACACACGCACACAAACACATATATTATACACACACTTGCAAGTGCACTGACTCCTCAAAGACTTTCGCTGTGTGTTATTTAAATTGTACAGTGATTACACCAACCCCTTTGTCTGTTTCTCCCTCCCCTCTCTCTCCCTCTGTCTCTCCCTCCCTCTCTCTCCCGCTTCCCTTCCTCTCACTCCCGCTCTCCCATCTACCTGTTATTACCAGGTCTCTCAAGGTCTTTGTCTTTCTGATGCTCTTTGAAAGGAATCTACAGAGCAGAAAATCCCCTCTCTTTAACCACCTCTCTCTCTCTTTTCTCTCTATTCTGTCTCTCTATATCTGTTCTGCTTGGAGCATGTGAAGTAATTATTTGATTTCCCCGCCTGTCAAAATTGAAATACATCATGACACACACATGCAAATACACTCACACACATGGGCACGCACATACACATGCACACACACACACACACAGACAGACAGACACACAGAGACAAACACAGAGACAAACACACACAGGCACGCACACACACAGATACAAACACACATACACTCACACATAGCCAATGGATAAATGTGTTTTGACCAGCGCAGCTAGACCACATCACTGCTCGTTATTCACACACACACACACATGCACAGACACACACACAGACTTACGTGTTTGAAGTCTTTGAATGGAACAAACTGGACAATGTCTCTGAGAACAGGCTCTCCTTTTGGGGACCTGAAAAAACATTACCCTATTATATAATTATGAGTTATTACATGAACATCATAAATGTTCTTATTAAAGAGACCGACAAACAGAGACATGCAGACAGGTATAGCAGACTAACCTGAGTATTCCATCGTCTCCGTCCAGCATCTGCATGTCACTGAAGTCAGCGTTTCCCACTCCTACTATGATGACAGACATGGGTAGGTGGGAAGCATGTACTATAGCTTCTCTAGTGTCAGCCATGTCTGTTATCACTCCATCTGTTAGGATCAACAGGATGAAATACTCCTAGAGAGGAGAGAAGAGAGAGAAAGAGAGAGAGAGAGAGTGTGAGAGAGAGGGAGCGAGGCGGGAAAGAGAGAGAGAGAGAAGGAGTGAGAGAGAGAGAGAGAGAGAGAGAGAGAGAGAGAGAGAGGGAAGGAGAGAGAGCAAGGCGGAAGAGAGAGATAGAGAGAGAGAGAGGGAGGCAGAGAAAGAGGGGGGAGGCAGAGAGAGAGAGAGAGAGAGAGAGAGAGAGAGAGAGAGAGAGAGAGAGAGAGAGAGAGAGAGAGGGGGAGGCAGAGAGGGAATGAAGGAGGCACTGGTTCAAATGTAGTGCTTAGTATATTACAAATATTATATTCAGCCAGCAGATGTTTTGATTGGTCAAAAGAAAGGAGCCGTTTATCTGGGTAATATGTGAGTAAAGTTTATACAAAATGATGAATGATCACTGATCTCTGTCTTACCATAGCTTCCATGGTGTGCATCTCCTCTGAGGCAGAAGAAGCAACTTTCTGTATGATGGGAGCGATGTTGGTCGGTCCGTACAGCTGGATCTTAGGAAGACAGCCCTGGTAGGCCTCTACCACACCCTGGATACCTGAAACACACACCCACACACACACGTGTGCACACACACACATCCACACAAACACACAGTTAAAAAAGAAACATGTGAACTCCACAGTGGTGAAGTAGCTCAAACATTCTCCTTCTCTTCTACTGATCAAGGAAACCTGTCTTTGTAGACAACACACAGTTGGTGTATTTAAGATTTAGGCTCACACACACACACACACACACACACACACACACGCACACAACCACGCACCCACAAACACACACACACACACACACACACACACGCATTCCACCAAGCCAGGTGTCTAAAGTGTGCATGGAGGCTCATTTCACACATTCAGATTAGTGTTTTAGAGGCTCAGCTAAAAATACCATCTCCAACCCATACCAGCTGTGTACAGTGTGTGTGCGTGTGTTAGAGGTGTGACAGGCGTGATGCTCACCGGAACATTCCGGATTGTCTTCATCAAAGTTCACAGCAAAATCGTGTGAGACCTGAGAATGTGTGAGAGGGGAGTTTACACACACACAGACACACACCTCACAACATAGTGTGATATTTTCTAGCATGGTCACACTGTTTTGAAGATCAACTAGATGACTCCACAACAGCACTCCCCAGACATCTCCAGATCCGCTTTGATTGAATATCCCTAACCTTAAAGTCAGGTGGGATCTGAGCTCCAAACCCAAAAACTGGGAACATCTTGTCACTAGAGAGAGAGAGGAGAGATGGAGAGAGAGAAATAGAGACAGAGAGAGAGAGAGATTCACAAATTACTAATATGACGCAATGTGGAACTGTTTGCCCAGACTTAACATGCTAGATGAAATCATCACAATTGTCCTATTACAGCTCATTGATTAGGTTATTGATAATATAGATAATTGATAAGTTACCTGTCGTAGTCTTGACATATTTCACCCACAGCCACCAGGGCTTTCAGGTACTCATTGGGCTGGTACGGATGGATGTAGTGGAGAGAACAGCTGTTTCCGGGGTCTCCGTTTGATGCTGTAAAGTCTATGGCCACCTGGGATACACACACACACACAATGTAAAAGTTGGAACCAAGTAACTATGGTGACATGGCCATTTCATAAGGAGATAAATGACATAATCTGTCTGCATTCAACCACACAATTTACTGACTTTATTGTCCCCATGGGGAAATGTTGTTGCAGTGTCATGTACATGTTTAAAGTGGCGTTTAAACACAAAACAAATTGACAATACAACTTTCATAACAGTTACATACCAATAAAAAGAGACTAGACTGCTGGCTTTACTGGGTCGATAGGAACATTAGCCCCAGCTATTTAGGAGGGATCTCACACCTGGCACAAATGATTGTCTAGTTGTGCTTTTCCTGCCGAGGGGTGCCCTACACCTGCACCCAGAGGGGAGTAGTTCAAAGTCCGGGTACAGGGGGTGGCTTGGGTCTAAAATGATTTTGGGAGCCTTGCAGAGGGCCCTGACCTTAAAGATCTCATCCAGGCCTGTCTGTTTGACTCCAAGTACCTTGCTTGCTGTGGTGATAATCCTTCTCAGCATATTTCTCTGGCTGACAGTGGCATTGCCAAACCAACAAACAATACAAACAGTTAAAATACTCTCAATTAAAGATTTGTAAAACAGAGTCTGTATAGTACAGTCTACATTAAAAGATCCCAGCTAGTGTGTGTGCATGATGGTTACCCATCATGCACGCACAACCACACACACACCCACATGACCACACACACACACACACCCCAGATAGCCATCATGCACACACACTTACTGTGAACTGGATCTGACAGCCTCCCATGATGTAATCCAGGAAAGAATACATCTTGATGATC